>OX422217.1:510613056-510933056 GCA_949130495.1 Sambucus nigra | reverse complement strand
CCCAACCATTATCCCCGGACTCACTCACTTGGTCCATACCTTAATATTTCTCGAGTCTATATTCCGACTCCAAATTAATTACTCTCTCTCAATAATTAATTAAATACTTTGGTGTCACTTAACCAACATACCCGGACTCGCTCACTTGGTCCATTTTACCTTTCATAAGTTCATTCCCACATTTTCGCCCACAATGTGTTACGCATACATCTCCATAAATTTTCTAATTATATTTACCTATAATTATCAATATACCCCTAACTCGATCACTTGGCCCGAAATTAAATATTTCTCGAGTCTATATCACGACTCTAAATTAATTAGTTGATCTCCAAACTTAATTCACTACCTTGGGGTCGCTTGACCAATATACCCGAATTCGCTCACTTGATCCGTATCTCACTATTTTGGAATAAAATTTCTCAAATCCATCCATTAAGTGCCCCACATAAATTCATCCTAGTTCCAATTACTTTCTCCCATAATTGCTAGGAATATTTGTTTCATAATTATTTATCACTTATTAATGTATGAAACTTAACTTTCAACTAAATTCCCCTTTATATAACAAACTGACCGAACTGCCCAGATTTCGCTATCATCGATCGATCGATCGAGCCCCCTGGGTCGATCGATCGATCATTCCAATATTCGTCCTCTCCAGCCACTGTCAGCCATGGGCGAAACTTAAAGCTTTGATTCTCAATCTAAGCCCTTACCCAATCACAATTAACATATCCTCCATATGAGATAAGGGTCTAAACATCCCACAGACCTTAATTAATCATCAATATCCATAAATTCCAAGGTTTTCCCGATTTGGGTATTATACGGGTTTCAAATCCCCAATACGAATTTCATTCATATTATCTGCAATTAACCATTTATTCTCACTGGTTTTAACATACGATTCATTACTCTACATTCTAGAATCACAAACACAATAAATCTCACCCTTAATCCCATTAAGGTATATTAATTTCCAAAAACCCAATTTCAATTTTGGTTACACACCCAAAACGAAATTTTGATTTACACATCACTATGATATGAATTTATTATCATCAATTTAGGAATCACAACAGTTAACCACTTGCCTGGAATTGTTCGTAGTGTCTGATCCGTTGGTGTAGTCCCTTAATTTGGCTTCAACATCCCCAAATTGACTCTTGATTTGCTTTCCCCCAATTTCCCTCTCAAACCCTAGGCTTAGAGTTGAGTTGACTGTTGTTCCCTAATCTCTCAATTAGGTTAAAAATATTCCAATCCCGTTTTTGGCCATGTGGGTTTAATTAAAAAGGCTCAACTCACTCCGTGTGGGCCCGGCTATGCCCAAAAATACTCCGAGATCCAATTACTACCCCCGGGTACTCTTTTCTGACTATCTCGACCCATCCAGATGCAACCGCGCACTTAGAATTTCCATCCGAAATACTTTTCAAAATTTCCAAATTTCGACCTCAAAATGTGACACACGAGATTTTGAACCATTAAACTTAAAATTCGCCAATTATAAATAATTTGGCTCAGTCAATTAAATTCTCCAACTCATGAATTTAAGTTCCTCCAAATTTAAATATTTTTATAACTCCCCAAAATAATTAAATATTAAATCCTCAAAATTACGGGGTGTTACATACTCCCCCCCTTACAAAGGAATTTCGTCCTCGAAATTAAGATGAGCGTAATGTTCTAAGCTTCACATTTTACTCTCTAGTCACGTGTCTCCAAGCCCGCTATATCTATCCCATCCGCTTCTAACCATACTTTACACAAGTATGCATTTAGATTACCCAGGGCGTCCATACACCCTATACCCGTGCTTAACCGCACAAAATTTGCCTTAATTAACCCGGGTGCCCATACACCCTATCCCCGCGCTCTACCGCACGAAAGTTACCCAACTATGCTAGTCATAACCCGTAATATAACTTCGAACCCGTAGTCATATCACACACACACACACATATATATATATATATATTTATACATATATATCTACTGCCCGGGTACCTAACCCATGTACTCACGTCCAAACATCTTCCCACAAAATACTTGTCTCTCAACACAAAAGTATATACGCTTACCCTTATGCTACCAAAGACAACATAAAATATCGCGCCCTTACTATCACTAGTCCTTGTGCAAAATAAACCCCGATTTATCTCTCTTTGCTCGAAAATAAATCTAACCACCCTGATTCACTTCAGTAAACATCCCCACTTACCGGGATAAAATGTGAGAACACAAAACCTCACTATGTGCTATCTCACCACG
This sequence comes from Sambucus nigra, assembly GCA_949130495.1. Lineage (NCBI taxonomy): Eukaryota > Viridiplantae > Streptophyta > Magnoliopsida > Dipsacales > Adoxaceae > Sambucus > Sambucus nigra. The sequence continues at coordinate 510,930,779 of OX422217.1, read as the reverse complement.
CATACAACATATATATCCACATATATATATTCTATACGCCCTCTCCGGTGATACCTAATACCAACCATACCCTGGTGTCGCAAACACCAAAATTTTACACCACTATCCACCATAGTTAAATTTCATCGCTATCCAGTCCATTTTTAGGAAATGTTATCAACCCTACTCCCATAATTCTTAAAAGTAGTAATTCCTCGCATAATTCAAACCTTCACTCAGTGTACACCTTCACTCTCCCGTGAAGAACACCAAGAAAACTCCGCTACCCTACGAAAAGTTTATCCACATACTATGGCTGCTACAGCCAACGTACCCACTAAGTTCGACTTACCCGCGAACTCTAGTGAAAAATAAGTCTTATATTGTGACATCCTCCTTGTCACTCAAAAATATACCCCATGCCCATAGGGTAAAAATAATTACCTCCATACTCCAGCTGCAACGGCTGATCCTCGGGTTCCGGAGCATCTTCTCCCTGCCCGAATGCGCCCATGACATCCTTTAGTGGCTGTACATCTAGGACCTCATCCTGTAGTTGACCCCTGCCTCGATTAAGGCAATATATCTTCATGTGTCTCGCTTTCCCCACAAACGAAATGCCTTTTAATACATTCACCATGCCACTGGTCCCTTCCACGCCGACCTTGTTGAAATTCCTGGCCATCCTGCCGATAGCCTCCAGTTCTAAATCGTTTGGCATGATTTCCCTGCTGAAAATCCTACCCCTGATCTCCCCCAGTTTGCTGCTGGGATACCCCACTGGTATTGTTCCCTCCTGCCTTATCCGACTGGCTAGTTCCCACTTCCCTCCCGCTTCCTTTCACGTGGAAGCGACATTCCTGACAGTGTCGGAGTGCTGCGTTATCGACATCAGTATAACCTACTAATGCGGAATTACCCATTAAATGTTGTCTGATTCTCCAGGCTAACCCATCCATAAACCTGGCTTTCTTTGTCTCTTCATTTCTCACCTCATCCGTTACAAAATTTTCTAACCGAGTGAATTCTTCCTCGTAATAGACCACTGAACGGTCTCCCCGAGTCACCTCTCTAAATTTTCTCCTCATTTCGGTCTCAACCGCTGGAGGAAAATACTTGTGGTCGAACCGCACCCAAAACTTTGTAATAGCTAGTGTGTCCATTTCCTCACCGTGGTGATCGACTCCCACCACTGTAGCGCTGCTCCCACTAAACTAAAAGTGGTTAGCATTTGCTTCCGCATCTTATCGCAATCTCCCATGCGTAGGTGACGCTGTATATCTCTCTTCCTTGACACGCTAGCACTACATCTGAACCCCCTCGCAACTCTGGTGGGTTCCCACTAAAAATAACCTCTCTTTCTTTCTTCCACCCCGACGACCCCGCATGGGTCTGAACATCCGACGCCACTAACACTTGTGGCTGATCCCGTGGAAAGTACCCTGCCGTTGTGACCACCGTTGCTCCAACTGCCTGTGCCACTAATTCAGTTACCTGTGCTTCCAAAATCATCTCTGGCCGTTGATCCGGTAACTCTTGCTCCTGATGAACCTCCCTAGTCCCATCTCCCCCTGCTGCCCTAGCTGCTCCCTCTCATGGGCTGCATCTGGAATGACAATCGAATCGTATGAGTTCACTCTCAAATACAAATTTGGCAGAAGAACGTATATGCGCTTACGTATGAGAATACAACAATCCTATAATAGGGCTCTATATCAAAGATTGCTAAGCCGAAATGTGAAAATCCGCACAGATCCTAAGGACACTAGAACCTGATGCTCTGATACCATCTGTGACACCCTGCCAAATAAAATACCGGGTGATCAGTCCTATACCAAATTAAAACAGGAATACTAGTTGGATCATCCTTAGCATCACTGTCGAATTTTTTTTAAAACTTACTAACCACCTAGTATTCCAAAAGATGGTGCCAATTTTAACTTTTTGATTAAACAAAACAGTACATGTGAAATTAAATATAAACCATTCACACAACTGAATGAAAATAAATTGGATCATTAATTAAACAATTTGACGAATAAACCACCGGCCACCAAAGTGAAATAATCCAATACAAATATCCAACACAGAAGTAAACTAATCTGAAACTGAACTGAAAGCCTGGGCGACATGCCCTAAATAAAATTGAAACTGATACAAGATTCCTACTCTAGGAATAAATGAACGATGCGTCTAATCCAAACTCCTGCTAGCATCCACATATGCCGCAGCTCCGTGTCCCTGGAATAGAATATCAATCCTGGTGTCCCTATGGCTGGACACCTAAAAGGTTTTGAAAATAGTTTTATAGCAAGGGTTAGAACCCAAAACATTTTAAAAATATTTAGCAAGTGAATTAACTGCAGTAATTTAAAATGCATAAATGCGCTTCATATTTAAGTTAGTGTCGCACTCCCTTGTGGACATTCTCACCCCTCCACTATTGTGCACACCTACCGGTTACCTTAACCCCACCTAGTTGTACTACCCCGTCCAACTAGTCCTGGTATAACCATCCCTTGCCATACTACTCTAACTCGAGTATAATGATTCTTGAATTATAAGTTATCTCACAATTAACTTAATTAATTCCTCTTAAATAGTAGCATATAACAGTGTCACAAGTTATATAAAGTAAATACATCACACACTGTATTATTACCCGTATGCAATATTTACTACCATTATATACGTACCTTTACCACAATATCCACACATATAACATACGTATATACATCCCTTCGAGTATACCCTCGCCGGATGATTCCCTCTAAAATGCTATCCCACTAGGTGTGCTCACAAAACCTAGTTTTCCCCAAGTTGGAATCGCTCACCAACTTGGCCCAAAATATAAACGTAGTGGAGGCGGTCATATTCCTTCCCTGAAAGTGAGATAATCCCTCACCCATATATCCCGGACGCTATGACCTAGGGATATACTCGCCCTACTCCTCAAGCTAGGGGATTCACCCACATCACGCAACCTCCCTTGATAGCATTAGAGTATTTAAATTGAATAAATATCTAGTCACTGATATTTAATATCACACAAAATATATACACGTATATATATACTATCACTATACCGTATATATATAACATAAACCCCGGCTTTACCGTGTACTCAAAATCCTGTACACTGCCTATAATTTCCCGAGTCTATGCCCGACTCAACGTAATTAATTTTCCCACTTAATAATTTTATCGTCTTCCCGAGTCTACGGTCCGACTCTAATATTTTTAACTGACACCTCAATTTATATAATACTTTCCCCGAGTCTATGGTCCGACTCTAATTAAATTAACTAACTCGCATATTAATTTAATACCTCCCCGAGTCTATCGTCCGACTTTAATTAAATTAACTAACACACATATTAATTTAATACCTCCCCGAATCTATTGTCCGACTCTAATTAAATTAATTAACACACATATTAATTTAATACCTCCCCGAGTCTATCGTCCAACTCTAATTACATTAATTAACACACCCATTAATTTAATACCGATCCGAGTCTGTGGTCCCACTCCTAGTTAATTAATTCACACACTAATTAGTTTACACCAATCAGAGTCTGTGGTCCGACTCTAATAAAATTAATTTACACATTAATTAATTCAATACCTCCCCGAGTCTACAATCCGACTCTATTTAAATTAATTATCACACCTATTAATTTAATCCTACCCGAGTCTACAATCCGACTCTAATGAAATTAATTATCACACTTATTAATTTAATCCTACCCGAGTCTACAATCCGACTCTAATTAAATTAATTATCACACTTATTAATTTAATCCTACCCGAGTCTACAATCCGACTCTAATTAAATTAATTATCACACTTATTAATTTAATAACTTGTGTCACCCAACCATTATCCCCGGACTCACTCACTTGGCCCATACCTTAATATTTCTCGAGTCTATATTCCGACTCCAAATTAATTACTCTCTCTCAATAATTAATTAAATACTTTGGTGTCACTTAACCAACATACCCGGACTCGCTCACTTGGTCCATTTTACCTTTCATAAATTCATTACCACATTTTCGCCCACAATGTGTTACGCATACATCTCCATAAATTTTCTAATTATATTTACCTATAATTATCAATATACCCCTAACTCGATCACTTGGCCCGAAATTAAATATTTCTCGAGTCTATATCACGACTCTAAATTAATTAGTTGATCTCCAAACTTAATTCACTACCTTGGGGTCGCTTGACCAATATACCCGGATTCGCTCACTTGATCCGTATCTCACTATTTTGGAATAAAATTTCTCAAATCCATCCATTAAGTTCCCCACATAAATTCATCCTAGTTCCAATTACTTTCTCCCATAATTGCTAGGAATATTTGTTTCATAATTATTTATCACTTATTAATGTATGAAACTTAACTTTCAACTAAATTCCCCTTTATATAACAAACTGGCCGAACTGCCCAGATTTCGCTATCATCGATCGATCGCTCGATCATTCCAGTATTCGTCCTCTCCAGCCACTGTCAGCTATGGACGAAACTTAAAGCTTTGATTCTCAATCTAAGCCCTTACCCAACCACAATTAACATATCCTCCATATGCGATAAGGGTCTAAACATCCCATAGACCTTCATTAATCACCAATATCCATAAATTCCAAGGTTTTCCCGATTTGGGTATTATCCGGGTTTCAAATCCCCAATACGAATTTCATTCATATTATCAGCAATTAACCATTTATTCTCACTGGTTTTAACATACGATTCATTACTCTACATTCTAGAATCACAAACACAATAAATCTCACCCTTAATCCCATTAAGGTATATTAATTTCCAAAAACCCAATTTTAATTTTGGTTACACACCCAAAACGAAATTTTGATTTACACATCACTATGATATGAATTGATTATCATCAATTTAGGAATCACAACAGTTAACCACTTGCGTGGAATTGTTCGTAGTTTCTGATCCGTTGGTGTAGTCCCTTAATTTGGCTTCAACATCCCCAAATTGACTCTTGATTTGCTTTCCCCCAATTTCCCTTTTAAACCCTAAGCTTAGAGTTGAGTTGACTGTCGTTCCCTAATCTCTCAATTAGGTTAAAAACATCCCAATCCCGTTTTTGGCCATGTTGGTTTAATTAAAAAGGCCTAACTCACCCCGTGTGGGCCCGGCTATGCCCAAAAATACCCCGAGACCCAATTACTACCCCCGGGTACTCTTTTCTGACTATCTCGACCCATCCAGATGCAACCGCGCACTTAGAATTGCCATCCGAAATACTTTTCAAAATTTCCAAATTTCGACATCAAAATGTGACACACGAGATTTTGAACCATTAAACTTAAAATTCGCCAATTATAAATAATTCGGCTCACTCAATTAAATTCTCCAACTCATGAATTTTAGTTCCTCCAAATTTAAATATTTTTATAACTCCCAAAAATAATTAAATATTAAATCCTCAAAATTACGGGGTGTTACATACTCCCCCCCTTACAAAGGAATTTCGTCCTCGAAATTAAGATGAGCGTAATGTTCTAAGCTTCACATTTTACTCTCTAGTCATGTGTCTCCAAGCCCGCTATATCTATCCCATCCGCTTCTAACCATACTTTACACAAGTATGCATTTAGATTACCCAGGGCGTCCATACACCCTATACCCGTGCTTAACCGCACAAAATTTGCCTTAATTAACCCGGGTGCCCATACACCCTATCCCCGCGCTCTACCGCACGAAAGTTACCCAACTATGCTACTCATAACCCGTAATATAACTTCGAACCCGTAGTCATATCACATATATATATATATATATATATATATATATACACATATATATCTACTGCCCGGGTACCTAACCCATGTACTCACGTCCAAACATCTTCCCACAAAATACTTGTCTCTCAACACAAAAGTATATACGCTTACCCTTATGCTACCAAAGACAACATAAAATATCGCGCCCTTACTATCACTAGTCCTTGCGCAATATAAACCCCGATTTATCTCTCTTTGCTCGAAAATAAATCTAACCACCCTGATTCACTTCAGTAAACATCCCCACTTACCGGGATAAAATGTGAGAACACAAAACCTCACTATGTGCTATCGCACCACGCATACAACATATATATCCACATATATATATTCTATACGCCCTCTCCGGTGATACCTAATACCAACCATACCCTGGTGTCGCAAACACCAAAATTTTACACCACTATCCACCATAGTTAAATTTCATCGCTATCCAGTCCATTTTTAGGAAATGTTATCAACCCTACTCCCATAATTCTTAAAAGTAGTAATTCCTCGCATAATTCAAACCTTCACTCAGTGTACACCTTCACTCTCCCGTGAAGAACACCAAGAAAACTCCGCTACCCTACGAAAAGTTTATCCACATACTATGGCTGCTACAGCCAACGTACCCACTAAGTTCGACTTACCCGCGAACTCTAGTGAAAAATAAGTCTTATATTGTGACATCCTCCTTGTCACTCAAAAATATACCCCATGCCCATAGGGTAAAAATAATTACCTCCATACTCCAGCTGCAACGGCTGATCCTCGGGTTCCGGAGCATCTTCTCCCTGCCCGAATGCGCCCATGACATCCTTTAGTGGCTGTACATCTAGGACCTCATCCTATAGTTGACCCCTGCCTCGATTAAGGCAATATCTCTTCATGTGTCTCGCTTTCCCCACAAACGAAATGCCTTTTAATACATTCACCATGCCACTGGTCCCTTCCACGCCGACCTTGTTGAAATTCCTGGCCATCCTGCCGATAGCCTCCAGTTCTAAATCGTTTGGCATGATTTCCCTGCTGAAAATCCTACCCCTGATCTCCCCCAGTCTGCTGCTGGGATACCCCACTGGTATTGTTCCCTCCTGCCTTATCCGACTGGCTAGTTCCCACTTCCCTCCCGCTTCCTTTCACGTGGAAGCGACATTCCTGACAGTGTCGGAGTGCTGCGTTATCGACATCAGTATAACCTACTAATGCGGAATTACCCATTAAATGTTGTCTGATTCTCCAGGCTAACCCATCCATAAACCTGGCTTTCTTTGTCTCTTCATTTCTCACCTCATCCGTTACAAAATTTTCTAACCGAGTGAATTCTTCCTCGTAATAGACCACTGAACGGTCTCCCCGAGTCACCTCTCTAAATTTTCTCCTCATTTCGGTCTCAACCGCTGGAGGAAAATACTTGTGGTCGAACCGCACCCAAAACTTTGTAATAGCTAGTGTGTCCATTTCCTCACCATGGTGATCGACTCCCACCACTGTAGCGCTGCTCCCACTAAACTAAAAGTGGTTAGCATTTGCTTCCGCATCTTATCGCAATCTCCCATGCGTAGGTTACGCTGGATATCTCTCTTCCTTGACACGCTAGCACTACATCTGAACCCCCTCGCAACTCTAGTGGGTTCCCACTAAAAATAACCTCTCTTTCTTTCTTCCACCCCGACCACCCCGCATGGGTCTGAACATCCGGCGCCACTAACACTTGTGGCTGATCCCGTGGAAAGTACCCTGCCGTTGTGACCACCGTTGCTCCAACTGCCTGTGCCACTAATTCAGTTACCTGTGCTTCCAAAATCATCTCTGGCCGTTGATCCGGTAACTCTTGCTCCTGATGAACCTCCCTAGTCCCATCTCCCCCTGCTGCCCTAGCTGCTCCCTCTCATGGGCTGCATCTGGAATGACAATCGAATCGTATGAGTTCACTCTCAAATACAAATTTGGCAGAAGAACGTATATGCGCTTACGTATGAGAATACAACAATCCTATAATAGGGCTCTATATCAATGATTGCTAAGCCGAAATGTGAAAATTCGCACAGATCCTAAGGACACTAGAACCTGATGCTCTGATACCATCTGTGACACCCTGCCAAATAAAATACCGGGTGATCAGTCCTATACCAAATTAAAACAGGAATACTAGTTGGATCATCCTTAGCATCACTGTCGAATTTTTTTTAAAACTTACTAACCACCTAGTATTCCAAAAGATGGTGCCAATTTTAACTTTTTGATTAAACAAAACAGTACATGCGGAATTAAATATAAACCATTCACACAACTGAATGAAAATAAATTGGATCATTAATTAAACAATTTGACGAATAAACCACCGGCCACCAAAGTGAAATAATCCAATACAAATATCCAACACAAAAATAAACTAATCTGAAACTGAACTGAAAGCCTGGGCGACATGCCCTAAATAAAATTGAAACTGATACAAGATTCCTACTCTAGGAATGAATGAACGATGCGTCTAATCCAAACTCCTGCTAGCATCCACATATGCCGCAGCTCCGTGTCCCTGGAATAGAATATCAATCCTGGTGTCCCTATGGCTGGACACCTAAAAGGTTTTGAAAATAGTTTTATAGCAAGGGTTAGAACCCAAAACATTTTGAAAATATTTAGCAAGTGAATTAACTGCAGTAATTTAAAATGCATAAATTCGCTTCATATTTAAGTTAGTGTCGCACTCCCTTGTGGACATTCTCACCCTTCCACTATTGTGCACACCTACCGGTTACCTTAACCCCACCTAGTTGTACTACCCCGTCCAACTAGTCCTGGTATAACCATCCCTTTCCATACTACTCTAACTCGAGTATAATGATTCTTGAATTATAAGTTATCTCACAATTAACTTAATTAATTCCTCTTAAATAGTAGCATATAACAGTGTCACAAGTTATATAAAGTAAATACATCACACACTGTATTATTACCCGTATACAATATTTACTACCATTATATACGTACCTTTACCACAATATCCACACATATAACATACGTATATCCATCCCTTCGAGTATACCCTCGCCGGATGATTCCCTCTAAAATGCTATCCCACTAGGTGTGCTCACAAAACCTAGTTTTCCCCAAGTTGGAATCGCTCACCAACTTGGCCCAAAATATAAACGTAGTGGAGGCGGTCATATTCCTTCCCTGAAAGTGAGATAATCCCTCACCCATATATACCGGACGCTATGACCTAGGGATATACTCGCCCTACTCCTCAAGCTAGGGGATTCACCCACATCACGCAACCTCCCTTGATAGCATTAGAGTATTTAAATTGAATAAATATCTAGTCACTGATATTTAATATCACACAAAATATATACACGTATATATATACTATCACTATACCGTATATATATAACATAAACCCCGGCTTTACCGTGTACTCAAAATCCTGTACACTGCCTGTAATTTCCCGAGTCTATGGCCCGACTCAACGTAATTAATTTTCCCACTTAATAATTTTATCGTCTTCCCGAGTCTACGGTCCGACTCTAATATTTTTAACTGACACCTCAATTTATATAATACTTTCCCCGAGTCTATGGTCCGACTCTAATTAAATTAACTAACTCGCATATTAATTTAATACCTCCCAGAATCTATCGTCCGACTTTAATTAAATTAACTAACACACATATTAATTTAATACCTCCCCGAATCTATTGTCCGACTCTAATTAAATTAATTAACACACATATTAATTTAATACCTCCCCGAGTCTATCGTCCAACTCTAATTAAATTAATTAACACACCCATTAATTTAATACCGATCCGAGTCTGTGGTCTGACTCCCAGTTAATTAATTCACACACTAATTAGTTTACACCAATCAGAGTCTGTGGTCCGACTCTAATAAAATTAATTTACACATTAATTAATTCAATACCTCCCCGAGTCTACAATCCGACTCTATTTAAATTAATTATCACACCTATTAATTTAATCCTACCCGAGTCTACAATCCGACTCTAATGAAATTAATTATCACACTTATTAATTTAATCCTACCCGAGTCTACAATCCGACTCTAATTAAATTAATTATCACACTTATTAATTTAATCCTACCCGAGTCTATAATCCGACTCTAATTAAATTAATTATCACACTTATTAATTTAATAACTTGTGTCACCCAACCATTATCCCCGGACTCACTCACTTGGCCCATACCTTAATATTTCTCGAGTCTATATTCCGACTCCAAATTAATTACTCTCTCTCAATAATTAATTAAATACTTTGGTGTCACTTAACCAACATACCCGGACTCGCTCACTTGGTCCATTTTACCTTTCATAAGTTCATTCCCACATTTTCGCCCACAATGTGTTACGCATACATCTCCATAAATTTTCTAATTATATTTACCTATAATTATCAATATAACCCTAACTGGATCACTTGGCCCGAAATTAAATATATCTCGAGTCTATATCACGACTCTAAATTAATTAGTTGATCTCCAAACTTAATTCACTACCTTGGGGTCGCTTGACCAATATACCCGGATTCGCTCACTTTATCCGTATCTCACTATTTTGGAATAAAATTTCTCAAATCCATCCATTAAGTTCCCCACATAAATTCATCCTAGTTCCAATTACTTTCTCCCATAATTGCTAGGAATATTTGTTTCATGATTATTTATCACTTATTAATGTATGAAACTTAACTTTCAACTAAATTCCCCTTTATATAACAAACTGACCGAACTGCCCAGATTTCGCTATCATCGATCGATCGATCGAGCCCCCTGGGTCGATCGATCGATCATTCCAGTATTCGTCCTCTCCAGCCACTGTCAGCCATGGACGAAACTTAAAGCTTTGATTCTCAATCTAAGCCCTTACCCAACCACAATTAACATATCCTCCATATGAGATAAGGGTCTAAACATCCCACAGACCTTCATTAATCACCAATATCCATAAATTCCAAGGTTTTCCCGATTTGGGTATTATCCGGGTTTCAAATCCCCAATACGAATTTCATTCATATTATCAGCAATTAACCATTTATTCTCACTGGTTTTAACATACGATTCATTACTCTACATTCTAGAATCACAAACACAATAAATCTCACCCTTAATCCCATTAAGGTATATTAATTTCCAAAAACCCAATTTTAATTTTGGTTACACACCCAAAACGAAATTTTGATTTACACATCACTATGATATGAATTGATTATCATCAATTTAGGAATCACAACAGTTAACCACTTGCGTGGAATTGTTCGTAGTTTCTGATCCGTTGGTGTAGTCCCTTAATTTGGCTCCAACATCCCCAAATTGACTCTTGATTTGCTTTCCCCCAATTTCCCTTTTAAACCCTAAGCTTAGAGTTGAGTTGACTGTCGTTCCCTAATCTCTCAATTAGGTTAAAAACATCCCAATCCCGTTTTTGGCCATGTTGGTTTAATTAAAAAGGCCTAACTCACCCCGTGTGGGCCCGGCTATGCCCAAAAATACCCCGAGACCCAATTACTACCCCCGGGTACTCTTTTCTGACTATCTCGACCCATCCAGATGCAACCGCGCACTTAGAATTGCCATCCGAAATACTTTTCGAAATTTCCAAATTTCGACATCAAAATGTGACACACGAGATTTTGAAGCATTAAACTTAAAATTCGCCAATTATAAATAATTCGGCTCACTCAATTAAATTCTCCAACTCATGAATTTTAGTTCCTCCAAATTTAAATATTTTTATAACTCCCAAAAATAATTAAATATTAAATCCTCAAAATTACGGGGTGTTACATTAATCTCTTATGCACAAGAGCATTTATTAACCCACTAACTCTTTCACACTTTTCCAATGTGGGACTTTGGTTTTCCCACTTCCCTTTGTTTTTTCTTATTCCAACTAATTAATGGTTTTAACCTTTCATTTCCTCTAACCATAAATACCCATTAATATTAAAATCATCCAACAATCCCCCACTAGATTTTAATATTAATGTAATTTCTTCTTGTGATATGCTCATGCATTCAAGGAGGTATCTTTCGATTTAAACCTTCAGTTAGTGAATATATATCAAAGTCATAATAAAGTAAACCTAATTCTTTAGTCTTCTTGAGGTAACCAAAAATCCTCCCAATTGCTTTTCAATGATCCACACTTGGATTATTAGTGTATCTTGACATTTTACCTACTGCAAATGCAATATCTGGCCTAGTACAATGCATCGCATACATTAAACTTCCAATTGCACTAGCATATTCAAGTTGTGCAACTGCTCTGCCAAAATTTTCTAATAATTTTATACTAGAATCATATGGGGTATTTGCTTCTTTTATTTTCAAGTGATTAAATTCGTGAATAACTTTATCAATGTAATGAGATTGACATAATGCATAACCCCCACTATGTTTCTTAACTTTAATATCCAAGATGGTATTCACTTCATTAAGATCTTTCATCTTAAATTGTGAACTAAGATACTTCTTAGTTTCATATACACCTCTTATGTTTGTACCAAAAATTAATAAGTCATCAACATATAGACAAATAATTACACCATAGTCATTAGTGAATTTAGAATAAATGCACTTATCAGCGTTGTTATGTCTGAAACTATTAGAAAGAATGATTGTATCAAACTTTTCATGCCACTGCTTTGGTGCTTGTTTCAACCCATAAAGTGACTTAATTAATTTACAAACTTTATGTTCATTTCCGGGAAAAACAAACCCTTCGGGTTGTTCCATATATACCTCTTCATCTAGGTCACCATTCAAAAATGCTATTTTAACATCCATTTGATGCACAAACAGATTATAAATAGATGTGTGGTGACAATTATTATGCAACACAAATAGATAAGAGAAAGGCAATCACCAAGCAAGAGTAAGGAATATAAAATGACAATCACACAACAAGGGATGTACGTGGTTCAGCAAAGATGTGCCTACGTCCATGGTGGTGCAGTCAGTGTTATTTCTATATACTCCGGAGAGTGGTTACAGAGAATACAACTTCTCCTTTACCCCGGACCTAGGGTTCAATATATACATGTTCATTTCAGTAAGTCGGGGTGTTGGACTCCCCCACGTTTTCCATCTATCCCTAGAACCTCCTTTAATGGGAACGTGGGAGGAGACTGGATCATAATCAATTAAGAGATAGGGGGTCTAGACTTTGGGCCGCCATAATTGGGCTACTCGTCCAGGCCCATCATCTTAATTTCGAGTACCCATAAGATGAAATTGACATTAAAACACGTATGGATGTAATTTTAGCAACAGGTGCATAAGTATCGAAATAGTCAATCCCTTTTCTTTGTTTAAAACCTTTTGCTACCAATCTAGCCTTAAAGGTTTGAATAGAATCATCGGTATTGTATTTTCTTCTAAATACCCATTTACTACTAATAGGTTGTGATCCTTGTGGTAAGTCCACTAAAACCCATGTTTGATTTGATAGAATTGAATCCATCTCATCATTAATAGCTTCTTTCCAAAAAGAAGCATCTCTTGAAGTCATTGCTTCGTTAAAGGTTTTAGGATCTTCTTCCACGTTAAGTAAAATAGGCATTTTATTAAGAATATTATCTATATCTCCTTCAACCAAAAAGGCTAAGGCTTGAGATGAAATAAAATCGGGGCCAAAAGATTTTTCTTTTCTAGCACACTGACTTCTTCTAGGTTCTGTTTCCGTTTCGGGTTCATTCCTTTTATTATTAATTTATGGTCTAGGAATCAACCTAGTGGATGTATCAGGATTGGCTTCTAATTCGACAAATGAATATTTATAAAATTTATTTTCAATAAATTCAACATCCCTTGATTCAATTAGAACATTAGAATTTAAGTCCAACAACCTATATGCCTTAGAATTTTCCGCGTATCCTATGAAAACACTTTTAATTCCTCTTGCACCCAACTTTTAACTTTTCGGGTCATGAATTCTGTAGAAAGCCAAACAACCCCAGAACCTTAGGTAGTCCAGATTTGGTTTTCGATTCTTCCATACCTCGTATGGAGAAACATGTGTTTTCATTGATGGAATTCTGTTGTGTAAATGACAAGCGGTGAGTAAAGCTTCTCCCCACAAATTGTTTGGTAAGTTTGAATTAATCAACATAGAGTTGATCATATTAGTAAGAGTCCTATTCTTTCTTTCAGCCAAACCGTTTTGTTGGGGAGTATAAGGGGAAGTTCTTTGATGTATTATTCCATGTTCTTCACAAAATGAGTCAAATTCATTTGAAAAATACTCTCCCCCTCTATCACTACGAAGAATTTTAATTTTCTTTTCCTTTTGATTTTCAACTTCTTCTTTAAACGTTTAAACATTGAAAAAGCTTCATCCTTATGTCTTATCAAATATACATATGTGAATTTTGAACAATCATCAATGAATGTAATAAAGTATCTTTTTTTGCCGCTAGTTAAAATACCATTATATTCACATATATCAGAATAGACTAATTCTAATAATTCAGTACTTCGTTTGACTTTAGAAAAAGGTCTTTTTGTTAATTTTGCTTGAATACAAATTTCACATTTTTCATGAGAAGTACTATCACAAATTATTAATTTATGTTTAGACATGTATTTCAATGATCTAAAATTTAAATGCGCTAATCTAGCATGCCAAACATCAAAAGACTCAACAATATAAGCAGAATTATTCATATTATCAATAAAAATGCTGAGTTTGAACATTCCATCACAAGCATACCCTTTCCCAACAAACGCCCCATTCTTAGACAAAATTAACTTATCAAACTCAAAGACGGCTTTAATGCTGCTTTTACAAATCAAACTTGCAGACACTAGATTTTTTTGAATTTCTGGTACATGCAGAACATATTTCAACGTCAACTTCTTTTCGGATGTGAATTGTATTTCAACGTTTCCTTTTCCCAGAACTTTGGCAGAATTATGATTCCCCATTAGAACCTCTTGACCGTCCTCTGCTTTTTCATATGCGGAGTACAATGATTTATCATTGCAGACATGTATGGTAGCCCCAGAATCGAGCCACCAGTCAGAAGACTTCGTTATTGCCGCCATGTTTAGTTCGGTAATCATACCAATTTGCATGTCCGATACCATTGCTACAAGATCCTCGATCTTATTTTCCACCATATTTGCATTGTTTGTATTATTGGATTCAGTAGCATCTATCTTTCGTTTCTTGTTTCTGCAATCACGGGCATAGTGGCCATTTTTGCCACAATTGAAACAAGCCCGATTGGACTGTTTCTTATTGGAATTATTTTTCTTGAACTTCTTACCATTAGGTTAGAAGTTCTTATGCTATTTCTTTCCTTCAAAAAAGTTAACTTTGGTGGAATTATGAGAAACATTTGTTTGATCACGGGATCTGGTTTCTTCTTCAATTCTTAAATGTTTCTTTAATTCCTCCAAACTTATATCGTCTTTCCTATGTAGGAGTTTCTTACGACAATTATTCCAACTTGGTGGTAATTTTGCAATAATTGCACCAACTTGAAATGATTCAGAAATTTCCACCTTTAATTCACGAAGCTTTGTGACAAGGATTTGCAACTCATGTACTTGGTCTAAAACAGTTTGGTTATCACTTATTTTGAATTCGAAATATTTCAGAATTAAGAATTTATCCGTACTTTCTTTCTCTGTTTTGTATTTATATTTAAGAGCATTCCAGATTTCCCGTGGAGACTGAATATAGTTGTAAAGATCATATAATCGATCAGACAGTGTATTCAGAATATGCCCACGACACACCAATTCGTCTTCTTCACGTTTCTTCCGTTGTTCTTTGACAGTTTCATTATTGTCTTCTTTTGGTTCCGAAATTGCTTCTAGTTTAGGATCCAGAACATATGCAATTTTCAAAACGGTGAGAAGGAAGAATAATTTTCCTTTCCAGCGAGTGAAATTTGTTCCATCAAAGCGATCCAAATGCACATTAGGATTCAGAAACATATTCATATTCTTTTCTGCCTCCATAAATAACACCTTAAGATTGTTGACGAATTTTCTTTTTAGTAATTTAGAAAATATGAACAGATGATTGGATTTGAGGCGTAATAAACTATTGTCCTTAAGGTGTTATTTGCCCCCACTCGTACAGAGTTTGCTAATGGGTCTAAGCAAATTACCTCTAAGATACAACAAATCCACGGGTTTATTCAAGTAGCAAACTTGAAGAATACCCCAGAACACTCTATGAAATTGGCAAGAAGAAAAATATAGAAAGAGAGTTTTTTTTTCGGAATTAATTATGACAGAATTTTAACTTATATATATAGCCTCTTGTGGTGTCTGTTCATGAACATACACCATATTTAAAGGTCACTTAATCACGGCCCTTGGATATATAACTATATTTTGAACGTTCCAGATTTGAACTAAAAAGGTGCGACTGTACGGATTAACACTTAACGAAGTGGCGCCAAAATTCGACGGTTCAGATCCACTCGCGCCATAATTATGGGTCATTTATAATGGATTTAATCTGGACCGTTTGATATTTTGACGTTGTTAAAAATCAAAGGCTCCTACTGCTCCTCGCGACGATTCGTACGTGCGAAGTGCAAAGTGCGCCTCCAAAGCGCCCAATCGCACTTTTGCACACGCGCGCGCGTGTGCGGATTGTGCAAAGCACCATCCTTGGACCTAAGGTGTACACTAGTAGTATACACTTCAATGCACACAAGTAATCTCTTATGACACAAGAGCATTTATTAACCCACTAACTTTTTCACACTTTTCCAATGTGGGACTTTGGTTTTCCCACTTCCCTTTGTCTTTTCTTATTCCAACTAATTAATGGTTTTAACCTTTCATTTTCTCTAACCATTAATACCCATTGATATTAAAATCGTGCAATAGAAACGAGTTTGAATTTGGTTACACACACACACACACACATATATTAATACATGAGATGTTCACCTTATTCTTTAAAGAAGATAAATAAATAAATAAAATAGAGTAGCGTTTTGCATGAGGTGTAACGTTTTGCATCATGTTCTTCCTCTCTCTCACACACTTGCATGCACTCTCACTAACGACTTAAGATTTAGAGACGACTTTGAATTTGGCTATTGCTCTCTCTCTCTCTCTCTCTATATATATATATATATATATATATATATCTGCTCTGAAAAACCAGCCTAGGCTCCGCCTAGGCTTAAGGCTTGGGAGAAACGCCTCGCCTTACACTTTTCACGCCTTATTCTTGGTAAAACCCTTACGGCGCACTTTTTTTCTAAAAACAACAATGCCTTAGTGAAACGATGTTGCTTTTTAAAGAATTTGTTTACAAACCGGACCATTATCTTATCCAAAATGATCAGATAATATTTTAATTTGCATATATTCAGACATATTTTTATGGTATGTGTAATTTTTGTATTTTAATAGCCTTGTTATGGTTAAAAAATATTAAAATATATTAAGAAGGCCTAAACGCCTTTTTATGCCTAGGCCCGCCTAGGCTTCTAAGGTTTAAGGCTTGGCCTCCACGCCTCAATCACGCCCCGCGTTTTTTAGAACCTCCTTGATACACACACACACACACACACACACACACACACACACACACATATATATATATATATATATATATATATATATATATATATATATATATATATATATATATATATATATATATATATATATGTGTGTGTGTGTGTGTGTGTGTGTGTGTGTGTAAAGAGAGAAAGAGAGATTTGGTTTAGAATATGTTTCTTATGTTTAGATATGGACGACGGCTTAGAATATGTTTTTTACTGATGATAATACAAAATCCTTCTTCTAAACAATGAAACGAACCTTGTTGTGGTGTTTTATGCAACACGTTTGAAGGTGAGCATGCCTACCAAATGGGTTTTAACAAAAAAAACATAATAGAAAATAGTGTATTGAAAAAAGGGTTGGAAAATATTTATGCCAAAAAAGAAAAGAAAATGAGGTCTAGGAGTAGTAGCTAAATGCTTATGCAAACTCCGTTATGCACACACGTTGCACATTTTTTGTTTATCGTTCATTAATCTACATTTATCATATTTCAATATATGGTATGAAATTAGCATTGGTGGATATAACACATATTGAAAATTAACGAATAACAATAGTCCTCAAACGATGAGTTGAAACAGTCCAAAGAATTTGAGTGAAATAGTAGTGATTATGACCATGCTCAGTCATGATAGATGTTACCTTGATATGGCCCCTTAGGTTGACGATAAGCGTCATCAAACCTTTAGTAGAATTAAAACCGAGAAATTTACCACAACTTTGTCACAGTAATTAGGATTACCAAAATTGATTTGCATCGGTAGTTGAACTTTGTTAGTTTGTTATTGTAGTTAAAGTCTCCCCTTTAAAAATGCCCCCGTTTATAATTTAGTGTAAGAAATATAAAGTTATATGGCATATGAAAACCCGTGGGGTAATTATTAGACCTAGAAGGAACAAGTAACACATATCTGGAAAGTTAGACAATCGATCGCAACTAGTAGATAAGAACAAGGAGAAGATAATTAACGGTCAACTAGATCACAACAACAATCCAATGCCACAGAGTCCCATGCGACTCATTATCCTTTTTTGTTATCTATAAATGTAAACCACATCCCAGGGAAAAGGGTAATATAATATTTGTTATCGAAAGTTGATCAATAAAGAGAGAGATAAACACCATGTGGACATATACCGGTTGTCGAACCACATATATATTGCGTTGGATGATTGTGATTTTACTTTTTGCTCCGCTTAATTGTGTGGAATTAATCTTCAGTAGATTTTTTCCACCTACAGTTAGCGTCGTATGTGGGAATCAATTTCCCTTTTTCGGCCAAGAAAAGCCAAGGAACAGTTGTGTGTTACTCTCATAACCCATGTCTGCCATTTAATGGCGATCATAAAAATGACCACAACGGACCTATAACACCTAGGATCAGGTCTGAGGATCACCCCAACAGGAGTCTTAACAATCCTAATTCATGGTATCGTCCCCAACATAAATAAATTGTAGAAAATAATGAACAATCGATGTCCATACAGATCTCATGATTGGTGGATGCCTATGCAAGGCGACTTCGTCAACAAGGGGATGCCATGTGCCTCCAACAGGAGGAGAATCCCCATTTACAAAATCCACTGAAAATAATTAAGCAAGAACTCCATAAAGACAAGAGCAAATGCCATGCCTGAATTCCCATCCTTCAAGCGAGAAAAACTCGTAGTTGAGGAAGGAGTTCGTGGTGTGATCAGGAGCATCCTAGAAAAAAGAAAATAGGAGGAGGGTCATCATAAGAAATACCTCCGTGACCTCATCCGATGAAAGATGGATAAGCATCCTAATCATCGAGGGGCTAAGTATACTAAGGAATTAGCTAAGAGGGCCCTTATCAGCTAGATAAAGTATCATTTCTTAAGATCGATCGAAGAATCATAGCTTACTAAGAAGTTTATCACCCCCATATTCAAGAACAATGGGGAGAAGACCAATCCCTTCCACCATGTTCGTCAGTATCAAAAGGCAAGAAACTCTATGGAGAAATAATGAAGCCCTCATGTGCCACATATTCCTCTCCAATCTGGGGTATATTGCACAAAAGTGGTGTGAGAAGTTACCACACAGGTCATCACCACCTTTAAGCAGCTCGCGGAGGCTTTCAGCCAAGATTCATCAATAGTAGTTCCCATCCCAAAAAATAAACTCACTCCTCACTGTGAGAATCAATCCCTAGGAAACCTTGCGAGAGTATGCTCGGCGTACTGGAAA
The DNA here is from genome assembly GCA_949130495.1 of Sambucus nigra. Classification (NCBI taxonomy): domain Eukaryota; kingdom Viridiplantae; phylum Streptophyta; class Magnoliopsida; order Dipsacales; family Adoxaceae; genus Sambucus; species Sambucus nigra. The sequence continues at coordinate 510,911,208 of OX422217.1, read as the reverse complement.
ACTTATAATAAAGTGGAGGAGTGCTCTAAGGAGGTTGTTGTGGCCTCATTTAAGTTTAGTATGTTGAGCAATTATATATTTCGCACATCTCTCACGAAGAAGGAGGCCAACACCATTGACGACCTAATGTCCAGAATTGAAAAGTATGTGAAGTGGAGGATGTGGTAGCTGGCACCCAGAATGACAATAGTATGTCAAAAAAAGTCTAGAAAGGCGACAAAGAAAATGACATTAAGAAGGGGGAAATAATCAAAACGGTGAATCCAAAATTAATGACAAGGAAGATTGAGAAAGCATGTGCAGAGGTTATATGGATTTACTTGTATCTTAGAAAAAACACACAAATTTACTTTTTACCCAATTTTATCTTAATTTAATTTAGTGAATCATGCAATAAAATTATGAAGCAAAATTCCAAATAAACTAGCTGAAGAAGAATCCAAGAAAAAATCTATTTCGAGCAAACCTTTAATTTTAGCACTATTTAAGAAAAGACAGACACTTGACGATTTACAGACTACTTAGAGATCCATTAAGTATAATGAGGCAGAGTCTTCAATTCTTCAACATAAAATAGTACAATCCAGCTCTCCCACAATAAGAGGATCTTCCTCAGTATCCACCCATCAGCCTCAGGAATCTCAATTCCTTTCTTCTTTAGCAGTAGAGCCTAAACTCCACAAATAAGCAGGAGAAAAGATCTTTGCAAGGGTTTTTGAATTTTGAATCCGTTCTTCTTGATATAGAAAAGGGATCTTCAAATATCCAAGGGTTTTAGATGAAAAAAGTGTAAAGTTTGATCACAAAAAGAACTCTAAAAGACTTGGAGAAAAGTCTAATCCCGCATATTTATTTATAGGAAAACATGTTGTAAATAGATAGGGATTAAAGATTTGGAAATATATGTATTAAAAATAAAAATACGCGAACGAACTTCCACCTCGTTCGAACGATGTACCATTTCTCGTTTGAACAACTTTCAACGAAACTTCGAACGGCATTCCAGAGCGTACCCAAAATGCGGCATTCCAGATCTCGTTCTAACGAAGAAACATCGTTCTAATGACCCTACATAACTCGTTTGAACGACATACTAATCTCGTTTTAACGAGTTAACGAGTTTTTCAAAAATTATTTAAAAATTATTTTGAAATATTTTCTTTTAAATGCAAACTCTTTAAAAATTACCATTGGATAATTAAAGTAGGTACTAAACCACCACATAACTCTTCCAAATGTTGTTATGACGAATGATGTTTAATATTACAAATGTCATCAACTTCTTCTCTTTGAATACGTGAAAGTAGTCATGAAGGTGCAGTGGGGTGTAACGGGATAAGACAAATAAATAAAATGAGCAATTATATAACTTGTTCTTACAAATATCCTCCCTTTGGCTATTCCGATACACCGATCAGCCTCGGGAATCTCAATTCCTTTCTCCTTTACCAGTAAAGCCTCATCTCCACAATTCGACACTAGAAAAAATCTCTACAAGGGCTTTTAAACTTTGAATGTGTTCTTCTTGATTAGGAAAAGTGATCTTCAAAGATCCAAGGGATTTGGAAGAAAAAAGGTACAAAGTTTTATCACAAAAAGAACTCTAAAAAGGCTTGGAGAAAAGTATAATCTCGCATCTATATTTATAAGAAAATTTATTGTAAAGAGATAGGGATTAAAGATTTGAAAAGATATGTTTTAAAAAAACTAAAAATACGCGTACTCGTTCAAACAAACTACCACCTCGTTCAAATAATGTACCCTTTCTCGTTCGAACGGCTTATAACGAAACTTCAAACGACATTCTAGAGTGTACCCAAAAGGCGATGTTCTAGATCTCATTCGAATGAAGGAATCTCATTCGAATGAAAGAACCTCGTTATAACAACCCTACGCAATTCGTTCAAATGACATACAAACCTCATTCTAACGGGTTAGAGAGTTTTTTAAAAATTCTTTAAAAATCATTTTAAAACATTTTGAAAACTTTTAAATGAAAAATCTTTAATTAAAGTCTTTACCAAACCACCTTACTACTCTTCTGAATGTTATTGTGATGAACGATCTTCAATATTCCAAATGTCATCAACTTCTTCTACTGAAATACGTGAAAGTAGTCATGAAGATGAAGTAAAGTGTAATAAGATAAGACAAATAAAAATAAAATAAGAAATTATAAAATTTGCTCTTATAAATCTCCCCCCTTTTATTATTCCGGTACAAAACGTAAACCGAAGCTAAATTTGACCCCTAAGACAAATACAACTAATGCCCTCCTAAATCAAGAAATGAAAATGCATAATTGTATACGTCTTTAATTGAAAAGTCTTCGTCTTGTATGGTCCATGAAATCATCATCAAGGCATAATGACCTACACACATGAGAAAAGAGAAATATCGTGATGCGTACGATTTTACAAAATAAATAAACTCCCCCTCAGTTTGCTCAATTTATTCTCCCCTTTTTGTTCATAATAGACAAAGGTTTATAAACTAATCCTAAAATGTTAGCATCACGTGATCCAAAAGAAATAATCATCACAAAAATAATCAACAAAGTACATGCGATGAAATTTCGAAGATAAAAACTAACTATTTTTGAAATTTTTTAATTTTTTCAAGTATAAAAACAAGTATATGTATAAAAAGTACATATAGGTACAAAATACATCACACCATGGAAGATAACTAAAATATCCGAGTCATAAAAGTGTGTAGAAGGGTGTTTCAAGCTTGTACACTATGTTTTGGGGGTGATGGTCCCTCAAGACCCCCCAGCTTCCAGAAAATATGGGACGCGAAACCCTCAAGGTCCCTCAGCTTTCAGAAATTATGGGACGCGGAACCCTCAAGGTCCCTCAGGTTTCAGAAAATATGGGACGCGGAACCCTCAAGGTCCCTCAGCTTCCAAAAAATATTGGACACGGAACCCTCAAGGTTATTCCCCTCTGGTTCCAGAAAATATGGAACGCGGAACCCTCAAGGTCCCTCAGCTTCCAGAAAGTATTGAACGCGGAACCCTCATGGTTCTGCAGCTTTCAGAAAATATTGGACGCAGAACCCTTAAGGTCCTTCAGCTTCCAGAAAATATGTTACGCGAAACCCTCAAGGCTCTCCCCTTTAGCTCCCAGAAAATATTGAACGCGGAACCCTCAAGGTCCCCCAGCTTCCAGAAAATATTGGGCGAGGAACCCTCAAGGTTCTCCCCCTCAACTTTTAGAAAATATTGAACGCAGAACCCTCAAGGTCCCTCGGCTTCCATAAAACCGGCCAGGATGAGGAAGGGGCTTATAAGAGCAACCCCTCATCACGAAGGATTATTCTTTTAAAGAATAAAAATACTAATATTCACTTTCTTGTATATGTAGCCTAGTTGAGCAAGCAGGGCTCAAATAGGTCAGTTGGGATCTCTTAGGAGTTTTATCTTGGTGACTGAGGAGCAAGGTTTATTAAGCAATCTCAATCACTTATCACTTTAAGATTGAGAGAATACTAGTAGAAAGACCCTAGGGTCACCCAACCCTAACACAACTCACAGTCAGACACAATCGGGTGAGCAGCCAAAGGGTTGCTCACAAGAAATGAATAGTTTGTAAATTGATTCTAGATAAAATGGGGTCCTTAAAGCCCCACTCAAGTTTTTAAAGATTTTAGAGGAGGTGGTCTTTGAGACCCCCCTCAAGTTCTTACAGATTTTAGAGAAGGTGGCACTTAAGGCCATCCTCTCAAACTTACAAAGTTTGTACCACAAGTTACCGTTTCAAAAGATATTTACCAAATCAAATACTTTGTCTCCATTAGGAGAAATGTTTTCTTTTTGACTTTAGTTTGCACCAGGTGGCATCTGTCTGAGGAGACAGGCTGCTACACACAGGTAGGGACAAATGGTACATTTCAGACCTTGTCCCTCTCCAACCCTCTTAATTTTGGAGCCAAAAAGTGCCAACTCAGCCCTAGTGCCCAAGTATAAATAAGACCCCTGGGCAAGATCAAAACATATAGGAAAACTCAATAGCACCGTTACTCTATCAAAATCACACCATAACCTCCTAGTATTCTCTCCCTGCTCTCTCTCTAAGTGTTGAGTGCTTATTTCTTCACTCCCCACTGACAATCATTACTCTCAGGAGCTACTCTTGAGAAAAGTTACTGTGATTGTTGTGAAGTTCATCTTCATGTAGGGAGGGAGCTCCATCTTGAGTTCCATTTTATACCAAAAGTTCTTGAGAACCTTGAAGGCATAGTTCATTGAAGTGGGTCACGCCTCACCCGATTCAGTATTTTACCAGATCCCAATCACATTACCCTCTTACATTTGGCGACTCCGTTAGGTGGTGATCTGAGCTGAGACACCCGCTCATTCGGGAGGGCAGACCAGCTCACCGACAGTAGCTCCGATGGCAGGTATGAGCCTTATGAGCATGTTTTTGAAACAAAACAGCGTAGACTTGGTAAATTTGGGCCAAGGTTGTGTAACACCAGCAGCAGCCCCCCTCTGGAGGGGTAGCTGCTGCAGTGACAATTTCGATAATGGTAGCTCCATCACGAAGGGAGGCGCCGGAGCAAGTTGTGACACCATTAAGTTCACCGATAGCAAAAGGTGTGAGTTTGGAAGAGTCACCCTCCAAAGCTGTTACTATGGAGAAAGTAAGGAAGCTGCTCTCCTCCACTCAAAGGGAAGGTCCTCATTTATATAAGGAGCTGCAGGACCCCTATCCACAAGAGGTGAATGAGAAGCCATACCTGAAGGGGTATATTTTACAAAAATTTATCAAGTTTAACGACAAAGGGGAGAATCTAAGAGAGCACGTGAAAATGTTCGTTGAATATCTGGGAGTACATGCCAATGACAAAAATCTGAGGTCGGGGGAGTTCTCCAAGACCCTCACAGGGAATGCCTATACATAGTACTCCCATTTGGCACCCAACAGTATCCCTACATGGGAAGAGATGCACCGACAGTTCCTCCAAAAGTTCTTTGTAGCTAAGGATGAATTCGCACTGAGACACCTAGCGCAAGAGGTTCAGAAGCCTAGTGAGGAGTTAATGCAATATATCAAACATTTACATGAAAAGGCATTGGATGTCCATGAGGATGTAGCAGAGGAAAGGTTACTGCAAATATGTGTTGAGGGACTCTTGGAGGAATAAAATTTGCATTTGATCAATGAAACTAAAGATGGAACTTTTCGAGAGTTCACCAAGGCTGCTAGCAATATACCCATGACAATCAAGCCAAGGACCTCGAGTTAGAGGACGCAAGTGCCACTGACTTCTGGGAGGTTTCAAGTCTCAAGGAGGCAAGCAATTAACTATGTGGATGGAAATACCAAGGGCAAGAAGGGAACTAAAATATGTGAATCATGAAAGTGGAATATAATTGTATTAACATTTTCAAGTATAAAAATAAGTATATATGTATAAAAAGTACATATAGGTACAAAATAAATCACACCATGGAAGATAACTAAAATATTTGAATCATGAAAGTGGAATGTAATTGTATGAACATTTTCCATGGGAAAATCAACATAGGTGCACGAAGTCAATGAGATATTAAAGAAAGAAGTCAATTTTAACCTTAGATGTAAGCAGGCCTGTCAACGGATCGAATTTTATCCAAATTCGAATCCGATCCATTTACACGGATTTGGATCACGCCTGAAATCCGATTACCCGATTACCCGTTTATTAAATGGAGCGGATTTGGATTCATATGATCCGATCCATTAATAATCCGATCCGATTAATATATATCTATATATATATATATTATTTTTAATTAATATATATATTGTATTTAGAAATTTATTAATATTTTAATAGTTATTTATAATAGTCCTATAATAATATATATTGTATTTATTTATAATAGTAATTTATATTTTAATAGTTATTTAAATATATTTTTTGAAATATATATTATAATAGTTATTTATTATATATATACTGTATTTTGAAATTTATAAAAGTTATTTATAATATTATAATCGGATTCTTAACATATTTAAATAACTATTATAATATTATATCTAGTACATTTGGTTCGTTATTAAGCATGATTGAGATGAGAATACCGTATTCAACATATGATAAGCAAGCACAATGTTTAAAAAGTTCATGAATGTGTGCAATAAAGATGATAAAAATTCTACCATGAAAAAAGTAATCATCAATCATGAACAAAATGTTATTCACACATTATTAAGCACACTAAGGAAACAAAGCCATATATCAAAACACCATGAAAAATTCCCATGAATGGATGGAATATAGGGGTGATCCGAATATCTTAAATGCACATCCATATACGATGAAAAACGAAAATACAAAAATCTATTTGTCTTTTTCAAAAATTGTATCAAAATAAAATCTTTTTGAAAATTTTCAAACTTTTTCTTAAAAATCAAAAATCTTTTTGGAATTTTCAAAATATATCAAAAAGCATAAACAAGTATAATCAGAGCAATACAATAGAAATACAATCTAGCAATAGGGATAAATGATATGATCATGATAATCACCCTATACTAGACAAAGTTCCCAAACTCAAACATTAGTCAGGAGGTGTTACAAAGCTCCCAAACTCAAACATTAGTCGGGAGGTATTCTTGATAGGAATAGTCATCCTTTGAAATTACTCTATCAAACTTTGCCAAGCTTTTATTAAAAACTCTACTTGCTCTCCAAAACTCTAAAAATCTCCACGGTTGTGTGTGAGAGCATGAGTATGAACATGTGTGGGGGCTCTTGCAGGAACATGTGTGTGAACTCGTGTGGAAGCATATGGGGGAACATACGTGTGAGAAACTTTTCCTAGCATGAAACAAAACTCCCTAAGGTGAACTCTTTATTTTTAATGGGAACAAACATAAATCATCTTGGGTCTACCTTGATAAAAATGCCTAGGGCATGTTCTTTTTGGTGGGTTCAGTCTCCGAGGTGGGTTAAGATCCATCACAAACTCGAGAATCGGCTTGGGTGCAACATTAAAAGTGGATGTACCGTCATAATCTATTCCTTGCCTCTCGTTAAAACCTAACACGGGATTGAGGAACATCTTTCCAAACTTTTAAGACGTGTCTTCTATATTGACCTTGACCTCCCGGGCACGTTTGAGATCTTTCTCGAGTTCGAATACATGGGCTTTAAGTTTCTCACAAATCTCCAATGAAGCTTGAATATCTTTCGTAGGACTAGCCACAATGTTAGTTAAATCGGTCCTCTCCTTACCAACCACAATTAATTTCTCTCACAATGAATCTTTCAACTTCTTGAGTTAACTCACTAACGCCTCGCATTCTCTCAAAGTTATCATCATCTTCTCTAAATCAAAAGCCCTAATATTCATACTTTTATTTATCTTTTTGGTTCTTAGACTCTTTGCAAAGTTCAGTGTATGCTTTTTTAAGGCCATTTTCTTCATCATAGAAAATGTCCTCGTCACTCTCACTCTCTCCAGAATGGTTCGATAAAGTATCGAGGATATCATGTTTATGTCCTCATTAGTGTGGGACAAACTCGAAGTACTAACGTAACTCGCCATGAATGCAAGATAAGGTTCATATGGCGATTCATCCCTGGAATGCACCGACTGGACATCACTATCGCTAAAAGTGGCTTTGCATGCATCTTTGTGTTTCCCCTATCTCTTTAGCCCAGTGGCACACTCATGTGCTTTATGACCTTTCACCTCACATTCATAACATCTCACTTGATCTTTCTAAAAAAAAATCTTGTCCTTATTTCTATTTTTATTTTTCTCAAAATCTTTACTTTCTCTGGAAGAATGTTCTTTGCTAAATTTGAGGATTTTTTTTGAAATTTTTCACAAACAAGGCAAGATCATCATGCTCAAAATCAAATTTTGACTGAGAATCAAAATCATTTTCCCTTTTCTTTTTAGACTGAGCTTTCAAAGTAATCCCTATTTCCTTTTTCTTAATAGTTTTAGGGAACATATCAATTTAATATGTTTGAAGGTCTCCTATAAGTTCTTATAACCTAAGGTATATAAAATTCCCAACGAATTAAGGACCGTGACTTTAGGGTTAAAACGGGATGGAAAGGATCTCAATTTTTTTTTCACAACACGTGTCTTAGAAATTCTCTCACCCAAATTAAAACTAGAATTGACTATATTAAATAAACGTGCATAAAACTCATCAAAACTCTCAGATTCTAACACAGTGGTAGTTTCAAAATGTCTGGTGAGATTGTGTAGCTTAAGCTTTCATAGCAGTGGTAGTCTTGTGAGTGAACTGGAGAGTATTCCACGCTTCTTTGGACATGGTTCACGTCATGATATGGTAGAACTCGTCAGGGATGATGGCGCAATAAATTGCACTTAAACCGCGAGAGTGAAAATTGCTCCATTTAAAATCATCCTTTGTCTAAGAAGTGACAGGTTAAGACTTTCAACATTATTGTTAGTCAGAGTGGGTGGTCTCCACCCTCTTTCACACGTAAGTTAAACCCTCTCGTCAATTGATTTTAATGCAGACCTTATTCTAGCTTTCCAATATGCATAATTTGACCCATAAAAAATAGGTAGCCTATTATACAAATTATCCATATAATCCAAAATTTAAAGATAAAGTGAATACCTACAAAATTAATAAACTCAAGTATTAAATTAATAAACTCAAGTATTAAAGCCTTCAATAAAAACCTCAAATACCTACAAAATTAATAAAGTCCTAAAAACAAGCCTTCAATCAATAAATTATCCATACTCAAGTACCTACAAAATTAATAAACTCAAGTATTAAAGCCTTCAATCAAAACCACAAATACCTACAAAATTAATAAAGTCCTAAATACAAGCCTTCAATCAATAAATTATCCATACTCAAGTACCTACAAAATTAATCCAAAATTATCCATACTCAAGTACCTACAAAATTAATAAACTCAAGTATTAAAGCCTTCAATCAAAACCTCAAATACCTACAAAATTAATAAAGTCCTAAATACAAGCCTTCAATCAAAACCTCCAATACCTACAAAATTAATAAACTCAAGTGTAGAGGTAAGTAAGGGTATCAATCCACATCCTAGGGAGTAAGCTAGAGACAAATTCAATTGTAATTCACTTTTTATTTTCTTTTTGTGTTTTTTCACTTTTCTACTTTTTTTTAGCTTTTTCAAATATTAAAATAATAGGGTGATGTGAGGTCTTAAACTAAACTAAACTAAATGTGATATGATAATAACTAACTAGAAAATTACTAAAATGGAAAATAAAGTCTAACACTAAAATAAAAGATAAAGTGAGGTAAATAATTGTGAGAACAATCAAGGAGTGGGATTACACCACAAATTTTAGTTATTCTAATTAATTAATTGAATCATTTGAATTCTCCCAAATTAATATTAAAATTACAAACGAACTCTCGTTGCAAGTGTAATTTTAATAGTAATATTTAAAAAAATTAAGTTTAACACCCCACAACTCTAGAAAAATAGATCTACACTCCTTTTAATTAATCACCCGCTAGGATCGATCAATTAGAATTTATGTAAATCTTATAAAATAAATTTAGAGTTGAAATTCAAGTTATAATACCCCACTTAAGAAACCCCTATCTCTAGTTCGAATCTAAAATGGGTATTGTCACTAGAATTTCGATTTTCTCTCGAAAATCATTTACCCTCTCTCGAGGCGTAAATTTAAGGGTGAAGGATCAAAATTAACATTCAAAGGGAAATTTCAAGTAATTAAACTAATTAAAATAAAATAACATCAAATAAGGGTTTTACCCCACCCTTGAAAGGGGATTTTGCCTAACATGATATGAAATATGACAAATTAATAATCAAAGGCATAAAATAAATGAGAAGAGAAAAGAACAATCAAACCCCAATCTCTTGATGCTTAATTGATCTTCAATCCATGAGTTGAAATTCACATCCCTTATTTTGAATGATTCAAACACAATTACATCAATAATCTCACTCAATTTAATCCTCACAACAATTTATTTTCTCCTCACTATCTAAAAAATAATAAAATAAAAATTCTAATCTAAAAACCTACACTAAAATATTATTTCTCTCTCTACAACCCTAGATGGATTTTCTAGAACTCAAAAAACTTCTTTCATATGGGGTCTTTATCCTCTTTAAATAGTTGGCACATGGAGCATGGGGGTATTTTGGGGAATTGGCTTGAGTGTGCATGGGAATGGTGAGGGGAGCATGGGGTATAAGTGTGTTTGAGGGCATATGGGTTAAATGTGGTGACAAAATCTGATTTGGTTATAAGGGTATTTTTGGGTGTTGGGTAAAAAAGGTAGTTGGGGTAAAATTGGGAGAAAGGGTAAAAGTAGTTTTAGGGTGCGTGTTAGTATATGTTAGTAGGGGTGTGGGTGAGTTGGGTTATGGGTTATGGGTTATGTGTGTGTGTGAGTTTAATTTGGACCCTTAATAAAAACTAAGACTTAAAATAAAATTACTAAAATTAAAACTAAAAAATCAAATCTAACTAAAAATAAAATAAACTAAAAACAATAATAATAAAAATATTAAAACTTAAAAAATAAAATCCTAAGCTAAAAAAAACTAAACTAAAATAAAATAAAAGATATAAAAACATAAAATTAAATGAAAACTAAAGTCCTAAAAAATATAAAATCTAATAAACTAAAAATAAACTACTAAAACCAATCATAATAAAATAAGACTAAACTAAAAGCTAATAAAAATCAAAATAAAATAAAATTATACTAATAAAAATAAAATAGAAAAATAGAAAATAAAATCTAAAAATTCTAAATAAATCTAAAATAATCCTAAAAATAAAAATGGCTCAAACTAAAAATCTAAAAAAATATTATAAAGACACAAACTAAACACACACAGGCTTGGGGTGATTTAGGCTCGGGTAAGGTTACGGGGTTGGTAATTAACTCCAATTTAACTGCAAATTGCCTGAAAATATAGCTTTTGACACCACAACTGTAATTAAGCCTGCATATTGAACAATTAAGCGCATAAGACCCATATTGTCGAGAATTAGCAACTAAAGTACATCTATTCGGGGTATAAATTGTACAGTTTTGGGTGCTTATCAAAAGATCACACAATAAATTAGTGTAACCCGATCTAATACCAATTTGAGAAAGCATGTGCAAGGGTTATACGAATTTACTTATATCTTAGGCCAAACAAACAAATTCAATTTTATCAAATTTTATGTTGATTTAATTTAGTGAATCATGCAATAAAATTATAAAGCCAAATTCCAAAACAGAATAGTAGAAGAAGAATTTATAAAAAATCCCTTTTAGGCAAAATCTTTAATTTTAGCACTTCTTAAGAAAAGATGGACATTTGACGACTTAGAGACTACTTAGAGATCCACTAAGTATAATGCGATAGAGTCTTCAATTCTTCAACGAAAAATGGTACAGTCCAGGACCACCCATAACAAGCGGATCTTGCCTTGTTATCCACCAATCAGCTTCAGAAATCTCAATTCCTTTCTTCTTTAGCAGTAGAGTTTTAACTCCATAAATCAACGGTAGAGAAAATATCTATAAGGGTTTTTGAACTTTAAATGTGTTCTTCTTGATTTGAAAAAGTGATCTTCAAAGATCTAAAGGCTTTGAATGAAAAAAGTACAGAGCTTGATCATAAAAATAACTCTAAAAAGGCCTGAAGAAAATTTAATATCGCTTCTCTATTTATAGGTAAAGTTATTATAAAGATATAGGGGCTTAAAATTTGGAAAGTTATGTTTTGAAAAATAAAAAGCACCCATACTCGTTCGAAAGAACTGTCATCTCGTTCGAACGATGTACCCTTTCTCGTTCGAACGGCTTCCAACGAAACTTCAAACGACATTCCATAGTGTACCCAAAAGGCTACATTCCATATCTCATTCGAACGAAGGAACCTCGTTCTAATGACCCTGTGCAATCCATTCGAATGGCATACCAATCTCGTTCCAACGAGTTAACGAGTTTTTAAAAAATTAATTTAAAATATTTTAAAACTTTTAATGTAAACTCTTTAAAAATGGCCCCTGTATAATTAAAGTCGTTATAAACCACCTCATAACTCTTCTGAATGTTGTTGTGATAAACGATCTTAAATTTTCCAAATGTCATCAACTTATTCTTTTCGAATACATGAAAATAGTCATGAAGGTGCAGTGGGGTGTAACGGGATTAGCCAAATAGAAATAAATGAGAAATTATAAAACTTGCTCTTATACAAACCCCACCAAGGCCCATCCGACAAACAACATTATTTTCAAAGAGATGGCCTACAAAATCTTGAATAAGATTACATATCAACAACATTTTGAGTGGTCGAGGAAGATGACAAGAGATTTGTCAAAGAGGAACACTGCCCTGAGATATTCGTACCACAAGGAGTATGGGCATAAGGTAGAAAACTACAAAGCGCTCAAATCTCACTGGAAAGGTTGGGCCAGGTAGGCCACCTGGATGACTATGTGGAGAAGAAGACGCAAAAGCCATGAATTAGTATAAGAAATTAAGAGAGAGATTAAGGAAACTTTGCAAACAAAAGTTTTAATGTGGTTCGACCACTACCTACATCCACGCTCGAGACGGTACTCAAGATCTCCATTATCTATCATTCACTTAAGGTGGAACCAAAATGCTTACAAGGAATAACACCTTGCAAATAGAAATGAACAAGACGCTAAAGTCGCCCTTGCACAAGAGGTACCCACGCAAGAGCCCAAGGTCTTTAAATGCGTTGACTCCTCGCAACAACGGAACTACCGATTAAGAAGATACGATGAAGTTAACCATAAGTAAGAATAATAGGATCCGTAACAGACAAGTAAAGCAAAAATAACTTTACTAAAAATAATGGTGAAATGGGTTTACTTCTCCCCTTAGAAAAGTAAACAAATAAGAATCGCAAGTATGATGCTCAGATGGGTTTTGGGTTAAGGTTTTAGCAAAATTGGGTATTGTGTTTATAACTTTGCTAAAGAGTAATGATGGTGGTGATTGAAGAATAAATGGGTTTTGGGGAAAATCTTGGCTTTAATGGAATTGCTTCGTTGAAATGGGTTTGGGATTTGGTTTCTTTATCTTAGAGACTTTTGGATATTTACACAAGTTTGGATTGAAACCTTACTCAATGGAATTATTATTATATGCTTGTGTGTTTGATGATGGAACCCAAAGTATCCTTTTATAGTCTTTAAATGAGAAACTAACCATTGGAGGGTATCAAGCTAATTAAAGGTTCACTTGGAATTAAAATTTAAAAACTAGCCGTTGTGGAAAATTAAGCTTTCAAGTACTTCGAGTCGACTGGATCATTAATCTAGTCGACTAAACCTTTCTGTTTTTTAGTTGGCTTGATTTAGTGAGGTCTGAGCAAATGTTTAGTTGACTAAACTTACACTTCTAGTCGACTAGAATTCCCAGCTTTAGGGCTTTATAAGGTTGGGTTTTGGGTCAATCATTTGGGTAGGTTTAGGATAGTTTTGTGTAGTTTTAGGGAAATAGGTTTTTAGGATATATAAGTTCAATCAGGTTTCTTCACCTCTGTACAATAGCTCCTAAAGTACATTTAGAAATCGAGCAATGATTTTTTGATATTTTAAACATTCTTTTGAATTACTTGAGTAATAAATTTTTGCTTTGTGATATGTTTTGAGAGCATGCTTGGTTGAGGTTGATCTTTATGGGACATGTGATGTTGATATGACCATGATATTGGTTGGATATTTGGTTTATGTGATGTGATGATGAGATTTCCTATATGATTGGTTGAAGTTGAACTTCACTTGATGCTTGGGAGATGAACTTTGTCAGGGTTTGATGGATGTTTTGAATCTTTATTATATTGGTTGGGCATATTAGTATGGTTGCATGGATGGTATGTTCCTTATAACATATCTCATAATATATTGATTGCTTGTTTTAATCTCAAGTAAATTAAAGATAAGATAGTGAAGTGTGATCATATATTAATTGTGTTGTCATCATATAAAATCCTTTTGGTTGAAATAAATTTGTTTTCACAAAGATGGAATTGAATAAGGTCACTACGATTATAAAGGATTTCTAGATTGACCCTACTAAGACCCCAATGGGTAAATATCGTCGACAAAAAGACATTGACTGTAACAAGCATTTAGTCTTTATCTAGGAAGACATAGTCGGAGTCCAAATTTTGCACCATGATGCGTTAGTAATCACTCTGAGGATTGCCAAATAGGATGTGGACAAGCTATTAGTCACTAAGTAAGCTCCCCAAACTTCATGTACCTAAATATATTTAATAAGCTCAACCTCAATATGGAGGATTTGAAGGAAGCGACCATCATTTTAGTCAGCCTCGTTAAAAAATGACCATATCACTAAGAAAGGTGGTATTGCCAGTACGAATTGAAAATATCTCGAAGTTAATTTTTATCTGTGGAAATTTATCCCCCTACAACTATATCCTAGGATGAGGATGAATCCACGCAATGAAGGTTGTCCCCTTCACTTATCACTAAAAACTCAAATGCATTACTGACCACGGGATAATGGATATAAAGGGGAACCAGTTTGTTGATCACCAATACCTTATTGCTGCCATCAGACCTAAATAAGAAAAGAAAAAGGAGAAAGTGGTAGTGAATACGGGGACCAAGGACGGGGATACTCCATCCAAGTAACAACTAAAGTATAAAAGACCGGGGGTGAAAAAAATTAGTTTAGCACCCGCAAACATAGTTATGGAACTATTATAAGAAGTCATGTTTAATGATTTACTCTCATAGAAGAAATTTATGATCTACAACAAAAAATGAGGAATTTCTCTCTCCTTTGAGAGAGAATCAAGATGTCTTTGCTTGATAACCTTACGAAATGCCTGGGATTGATCCTAAAGTCATGTACCACTACTTCATGTGGACTCAACATTCCTGCCAATCACACAAAAGGCGCATTGAATAACCCCTGAAAAGGAAAAAGCTATGGAAGAAGAAGTGGGAAAACTTCTGGAGGCAAGGTCCATTAAATAAGTTCAATTCCCCAAGTGTCTCTCTAACACAGTCGTCATAAAAAAGGGTAATGAGAAGTAAAAAGTGTGTATTGACTTCACTAACTTGAACAAAGCACATCCCAATGATAGTTTACCTCTACCAAAGATCGACCAGTTGGTCGATTCTACGACCTGTTATGAATGGATGATCTTCCTGGATGCAAACTCATGGTACCATTAGATCCCCTATTCGGTCCTGACTAGGAGAAAACTTCATTTTTTTTTACCACTTTTGGCTTGTAATGCTACACAGTCATGCTATTTGGGATTAAGAACGCATAAGAAACTGATCAACGATTGGTCACAAAGATGTTTAAACATTAATTGGGTGATACCATGGAAATATATTGATACGATATGCTCGTGAAAATTAAACATAAATGTGATCATCTATAGGAATTAACGAGGACATTTGAGGTCTTAAATACTACAAGATGAAGATCAACGCAGTCAAATGTTCTTTCAGAGTACAATCTGGAATATCCTAGGGTATTTGGTTAGTTAAAGAGGAATCAAGGCGAACCCCAACCAGATCGAGGCGATTAACAACGTTCAGCAACCCAAAACAATCAGATATCTTTAACGGTTTATCGAAATATTAGCTGCGCTCAACCACTTTATCTTTAAATCCTATAAGAAATGTAAATTTTTCTTTTAGATTTTTAAGAAAGAGAAGGGCTTGGCCTGGAATAAAGAATGATCGAAGGCAGTTGAAGAAATCAAGTTTTACATGAGTTGTCCACCCTCATTATGGGTCCCAAATCTAATAGATCATGTTTATCTATATCTCATGGTATCCAACCACGCAATTAACTTAACCCTCGTATATGAAAAGGAAAGCTACCATATACCCAATCTATTATGTTAGCATGACGTTACTGGACACTGAGAAATGTTACTTTCCTCAAGAGAAGCTAGATTACACTCTAGTAATAACTTCATGAAAGTTGAAGCAGTATTTTGAAGCTCATTCAATAATAGTTATCACCTCATTCCTGCTAAAGGAAGCCCTTAAATATGCTAACCTCCCTGGAGGGATGTCCAATTAGTATATGAAACTAAGGAGGTCCGATATCCATTATTAACCAAGAACTACGATAAGGCAGGTGTTAGTAAATTTTATTACCGAGTTCACCAAAGGGAAGGAGACCGACAAAGGGGAACATAACGACCAATTTAATATTGAAGGGTTTGACCAACTTAATAAGTGTATGCTCTATATCTATGCGGCCTCTAACTCAAAAGGGGCCTGAGTGGAAATTATGCTAATAACTTCAGAGCGAACTATGATCAAACAAGGGACCAGACTTGGCTTTGAGGCATCCAATTATGAGGCTGGATACGAAGCTCTCATCGCCTGATTGAAGAAGGCCCTATATCTTGGCACAAGTCACATTGGCCTCTTATGTGACTCAAAGCGGGTATCTAATCAAGTATCATCATAATATAAGGTCTGATATGAACACATGTTATTATACTTACTGGTTGCCTAGGACTTGATCGCACAATTCAACTAAGTTTGTATCTAACAGTTTTATTGATGAAATAATAGCCACATAGAGACTCTGGACACTTTGTATTTAGTCATTGACTCCTATCTTAAAAGAAAAATCGGGGTGGAATACTTTACCTAACCAACCACCATGGAGCCAAAAATCATCGAACAATTCCCTGTCATCCAAAATTATCGTAAATGGATGGACCCAAATATAGCACACCCATAAGAGGGTATTATGTTTATCGACAAGAAGAAAGCCCATCAGACCAAGGTAAAAGATGCTCAATTCTATCTATCACCTAAGGGTATGCTCTTCAAATGATCTTCCCTGGGTTCATACCTTTAATGGGTACATATAAGTGATGTCGATCAAGTTATAAATGAGCTCCATGATAGAATATATGGAAGTCATGTAAGGTCTTTAGCATTCGGGGCCATAAAAAAGGTTACTGATAGCCTTATATGCAAAAAGATACAATTTTATATATCCGAAAGTCTAAGAAGTGTCAAGAGTTCTCGCCCATTCTTTACCAACCAACTAACGACCTCAAGTCATTGACCAGTTTGTGGCCTTTCGTTCAACAAATATTGGACATTGTGGGTCCCTACCTACAACACCAGGAAATAGGAAGTATCTTTTAATTGGCACATATTACTTCACGAAATGGATAGAGGCTTAATTTTTAGCGAACATAAAGAACATCAATATGATCAGATTCATCCGGAGGAATATCGTAACCCGCTTTAGAGTATAGAAGATGATTAATGGAACGTAGTTTGAAAGCGAACCATTATAAGACTTTTGTAACAGTCACAATATTAAGCGTTTCTATAGTTCAGTGGCCTATCCCCTAAAGCAATGGACATGTTCAGGCCTTTAACAAAATAGTGCTCGATGGAATGAAAAAGGTTGGATAAGGCAAAAGGTGCTTAGGTGGATGAGCTTCCCAATGTCCTCCAGACATATCAAATAATGCCCAGGAGGTCAACTGGGATGGAAGCCATAATTCCACCAGAATTTGACTTGTTGATCATGAGGACAAACAATTGCAATTGAAGCCTAAACAAATAAATGACAATAACTTAGCTCGATCTAGCCAAAGAAAAAAGAAAATAAGCCTTAATCGAATCGACTTTTTATCGATAATAGTTGACCAAATAGTATAACAAAGGCATTAATTCGAAGAAGTTCCAGGTCGAAGATTACACCCTCAAAAAGGTTATCAGTAGCGCGAAGAAGCCATCAGATGGAAAATTGGGTCCTAACTAGGAAGGACCCTTTAAAGTCACTAAAAATGACCTCCAAGGAGCCTACCATCTAGAAACAATTTATAGAAGGGAGATTCCTAGGGCCTGGAATGTGTTCAATCCTATGAGAATTTATTTCTAAAACTTTTTAGCTTTATTCAAGTTTTAAGTTTCCATTTCTTAAATGATTTTAAGTTAAATTAATGTAATTAGCTTTTTTATTATTCGCAAATGGCAGGCCAACTTTGTTAACTGTAGATAATTATTATGGCAAAGATACCTTAATTTAAATTTATTCGATCAAGTTTTGGTAGACAGTTTAAATGCCTTAATGAAATTATACTTAATCATATCTTAAGGTTACATATTTTCGTCACTAATAACCACGAAAACATTAATAATTTCCCATGGAAGAAAAGACCTACGGGGGATACCTAAGCATTAAGTGTCCTGACTTTAGTCTGCTAAAGTTTTGAATGGGTTGATTGCCCTGTGACTAGGTCCATTTTCTCCATTATTATTAGGCTGTGTGATGACACTTGCCCCCAAATTTAAGGCAACTAATCAAACATGCTCGACATCAAATGGTAAAATGTGAGACATGGAATTGACTAAATTATTTTATTCCTATATAATGGTTACAAGTAGCCAGATCAGCGAAATACAAAACTGAGAACTAAAAGGATAAACAACTATGTTATCTTCGGTGCTCCAGCTTGCCAGTCATTTTAGCACGGTGACTATCCTATGGATCATGACAAAACTCATTGTCACTATCATAATCAAGGACATAGTCCCTTATTAGTTAAATTGGAATGGCATCTGCACGAATCCACGATTCCTCACTTCTAAGAGGGGAAGCCAAACAAATGGACAACCAACCCCATGTCAATACCAAAATTGAGAGTCATGGGGAAATCTCATAAAAATTAAGTATTCATCCACCCATTCTTGTACACAACTTACTTAGCTTTGTTTAAGTGGGACAGAGCATCCATCCATCCTCTACCATGATCCTTTGACCATACTATGCAAGGTTCATGATAAAATTTATGTTTAGATCTCATGACATTCTGTTAAAGGCTCTACTTGATCACTTGGCACTTGTTATAGGCTTGCTTGTCTCTACCAAGCTTCTACCTTAGAGAATTATTTTCATCTTGACGCATATCGACAATATCTCTTACGTCATTAATCTTGTATAACACCATTTGAGCCTTCTTATCATGGTAATGGACCTTGATAAAAAGGAATTGTAAAGGGCTATGACAATTCTGGGAGTGACAAAGCCCTATGTCATGATCATTATCATGGCAACTACCCTTTTCACAATTCTTTTTACACTGAGGAAATCACTAAAAAATAGGGGTGACTAAGACTTGTCACGATCAATAACCTTGATAACATAATAATTGTTAAGGTCATATCATGGTCCTTGATCGTAACATGTCTTATCGTTGTTACGGTCCGTGATGGTGACAAGTCCAAAGTTACCCGTGCACAGGATTGACTTTGGCCATGCGCACGATTGTATTCAGTGCTTAAATGTATGCCAAGCCATGCGTATAGACCAAAATTAAGGTCGTGTAAACAACCATTTTTCCCACAGTTTTGTCACGATCTTTGATCAGGATAACTCTTCTTTGTTATGGTTAAGGATCGTGAAAAAACTTTAGATAGAGGTGGTAATTCGGGTTAGTTATCTCATTTTCAGGTCGTGTTGATTTTGATTTGAGTATAAATTTTTGGTACTCTTAAATTTATACAAGCTAATCGTTTCATGTTCGGGTCATTTTGGATTATTACCATAAATGAATTATCGTGTCAAAAATTGCTAGCACTAACTTTAGAACATGAAAAATAAAATGTTAGGATATAGAGACTACCTAATAGTAAACCTGTTTCAAATAAGTATTATTTTTGTTCAAACTAACATCAACACAATAAAAAAATATAATACGATATAACAATGAAATCAAAACCGAGATACACCAATTTCAAATACACCAATTCCTATAAAGACTTAATAAGTCTTGAGAAGAAAAGTCGAAAAAATAATGTATGCCCACAACATGCCGTCAATATGTCGAATACTGGCTTACTGGTCCAAACACAATACATTTTCTTCTTTACTTACCACAATCTCAGTGACCCAGACCCATGAATTATAATCTTACAGTGGACGATTGTGCACCATGGTACCATAAACGATTCTAATGTCCTTCACTCCCTTGCAATTGGGTAGCCTCCATGAGTATCAAAGATTAAACTCTTTTCCCAGATGACTCAAATGATGTCGGGATAGTTGGGTTAGGGTTATAGTATATGCCATATGGGGATGATTAATAGGTCAAAGTTGGTGAGGGGATGGAGTAGTGGTCCCCTCAGCCACCTTTTCTTTTCCCTTCCTTTTATCATTTGCCTTAGCCTTTACCATGCCTTTATCCATGATGGTGCGTTTGACCCATTCGAATAAGTGGTTCATCATTTGTTGTAGGCTTTCAAATTTCGACTCCATTTCTAATTTGTATGTCTATAAATTGGAGGATAACCCATTTTTACTGCAATCCATATCCATGAGCTTTGACTTTTATACGGGAGTTGATACCCGAAGTACGACCTATTCTATCTTGGCCCAGCACTTGGCTTATTCTGAGAGATTTTTGGGTGTTGTGCACCGCATTTAGCCTCTTCCGAAATAATATAAAAACATGTTATTAACTTTGAAAAAAAATATTAATAAACATTATGAAATTGAGAGATTTATATGAGCTTTATCATCTCCTAAAACAATATAAAAACACCTGTTAGCTTTCTCGGAGGTAGCTTATGTTCAACCCCACTCGATAAACAATCAGAGCCTTTATCAAATCTAAACTTGTGACCGGGAGGCAAGAATCTCCTATAGGAATAATATATATTTTTTCCACTATTCTTGAGATGTAGATATCCAGTTTCTTCTCCATAAATAAGGTACCCAAAGTAAGCGTGAACATTATAACCCAATAAAGTCCCATAAGTCGGGAAATCATGAATTGTCCGAATCAATATAGATTTTGATGTGAACTCATCCTATTTTCTAGAATCAAATTCTTTCATACCTGCTACCCACGACTCATTCATTTCGTCTACCAATAGTGCCAAGTACACATCAGTGTCGTCAGTTGGTGTGTTTGGCTCAGGTATCAATAAAATAGCACTAAAAATTCTGATCTCATACATAAGGAAGGATAAGGATTTAAGGGACCTAAGATCACCGGCCATACACTTTAATTGGTTCTTAGAGTGAAAAATGGATTGAACCCATTTGTTGATATTACCAAATGAATATTACGGTGTTCATTGGCAAAATCTGGGTAAATAAATTTTATGTTTTTCCAAATGATTGACTCCATAGATGCATGAGATTATCTCCTATTTCTGCACTTGTGTGCTAAGTTATTGCCTCCACTATCCACGTTATTGTGAAAATATCTTCAACTTGGTACCAATGAGAAGTATTTCAATACATTTTAGTCAATTTTGAAAGTGTGCCTCTCTTATCATTAGACCAATTCTCTGACATATATATAGGTTCCCCGCATACCAAACAATGATCAAGAGTTTTGTACTCCGCCCGGTATAGTATGCAATCATACTTGCAAGCATGAATCTATTTATAATTTATTTCCAAACCTTTCAAACCGTTCTTCATACTCAGATAGTTATTTGGAAGCATATTTTCTTTGGGGAGCAAACCCTTCACCCAATTCAGAATTTTAGTCACGCTATTTCTAGACAAACCAAAATGTCTATTCAAACTATGCAAACCAACCATGACATGCAAAGTTATTTGATATTTTCCACAATTAAATTAAAAAGTTTGGGTCGATTTGACTTTCAAACTTTGGTGGCTATCGTTAAGGTTTATCCCAGCACCATCATGAGAACTAAAACCTCCACTACAACATTCATTGTCTTCCTTATCAAAATTCTCATTGTTTTACCCCACATGAGCTCCGTAAGCATCTTTTATTAAATCACCTAATATATTATGCTCTACGGGCGGGATCTTCCTATCCTTCCACCGCTATCCTACTTGACGGTTGTAGTGAAGGTTATTCAAGGATAATGGGATAATGCATTTCCCTGTAAAAAATGACACCCGATAATCATCTTGCATTCCCCATTTAAGAAAATGTAACTTGATTGATTTCCACTCAAACACTTTCCTATTTATACAACGTGCGCAAGGACATGAGAACTCTTCATCATTGAGACACCCCTTTATGAATTTTACAGACTCGTTAGCACCTATATGGTATATATCCATGAGTCTATTTTTCCCACCCATCCACTATTTGTATAGAGGATACCCCATAGAAACTTATGGGATTCGTTAACTACCATGTGTGTGAACAAAATGGGTGTTTTACAAGTTAGTTTATCCCCATGGGTAGTTGAATCATTAATTAACTCAAACATAAGCGCAATCTAATTAACAAACTATTATATTTAAATAACGATAGTGAAATACTATTATTTTAAAACTCTAAGCCCAATATACATATCAAATTGGTTTTAATTATATTTTATAACCTAAACGAATCCAATTTTCAAAACCTAGGTTGAAAGCCTTTGCCTCGGATACATACCAAATTGGTTTTAATTATACTTTATAATCTAATCCAATTTTCAAAACTTAGGTTGAAAACCTAAGTCGCATATGCATGACAAATTGGTTTTAATTATACTTTATAACCTAATTGTATCCAATTTTTAAAACTTAGTTTGAAACCCTAAGCCGCATATACTTTTGTCAAATTTGTTTTAATTATACTTTATAATCGAATCCAATTTTCAAAACCTAGGTCGAAGCCCTATTCCGCGTATACATACCAAATTAGAAATTATGGTAGAACGTTTGTTATGTTCTTGATAACATTTTTAAATAAACCCATCTATTAATCATTATAGAGGGAGACTACTAAACGGTTCTGCTCATCAGAAGCACTTGTCATTTTCCAAAGTGCTTGTCGAATAGACATAAATGCCTCATATACTCAGCCAGAAGCATCCTGACCAATGATGAGGTCCAATTATTTGCTCGACTGAGTTGTTGGCACCAGTGTCAAATTTTTATTAGGCTAAAAATATCAAAAGTGAAAAGACATTCAGAAACTAAAAGAAGAGAAATCATACATACGTAATATGAAACGATCAAACAAGACACAAGTAAATCCAAAACAATGAATCTCTTAATTGAAGTACAAAATTTGGGCAAACCTTTACAAAGTAAAAAACCAAAATACAGTCAAACAAAGTACAAGAAGTCATAGGCTAATTTAACTACCTTGGCATTCTCTCTCTATTATCACCTGATCTTAATCGAATACAAAATTGTTTTGGTTTGTGACCTACTTTGCTCCTGGTCGGAATCAACAGCTTCACCCTCATCATCATTAAGGTTGGGAGGTGAACCTGAATTATGCTCACTAATGAGTTCAGAATCAAAAGACTTATTCCTTCACCAATTCCCCATCTTAGCCCTTCTTAAAATTGGACTTATGGATTAGTTCAGTTATTTCTTGACTTGGTGGAAGTCGTCGCTCCACCATTGGTCATAAGACTTGTCCTTAGCTACTAGGGCCTCATACAAGATCTGAGAGGATTCTTCATCAGCTTTCCCCAATTGCTTGTTTATGGATTTCAGCTTAGCCATCTCCAACTCTCTAGGCATCTTCTCGACCTCATATGCCTTCTTGCTAGACTTCGGAGTGTTACCGGACTCAATCAAGGATTTTCCAAGTTTGACGTTAGCTCTGTATTGGTCGACCCCTTTATCTAGGATATCGATAAATTATATTGTGAATTGCAAGACAAATGCCGATTAAAAGAGTTGGCATAATAGAATAATTAAATTTATGAGTAAAATTTATAAACTTACTAATAATAATGCCTGGGCAGCATGAGAGATAGTTGATTGGTCAACATCATGCTGACCTTCTCTTTGTTAGTCTGAAAGATTGTCCTCCTCAATAGTGCAGAGGTTAAATTAGGTTTTTAGCCACTAACATCACAAAAGGGCCATTCCCCTTATCGAGGGCATCCACCTTCTTCTTTATCGAGGGTCTAGTCTTATTCTTCTTCATAAGATGGGATTGTCAGGGGAGTACCCCAAGTTTTAGGGTCAGATGGTACCCCAAACTCCTTCCTTTTAGAAGACTAATCTTTTAGAGAAGTGAGGATGTGAGACTCATTCATCAGGTTGAGGATTATTCTTCTCGAAGGCATTTCTTATTATGAGGTATAAATGGATCACATAAGGGATCAAGGTGATGTCTACGAACTCAAATGAACCTGAAGTGGTATCACTAGAGGACTCCTCACTTCCAAAGATAACTTGGATCTCAGACTCTTTGTATACATGCTTGGTAACGAATGAAGTGGTGGTGTTGGTGTACTTCAACAATAGAGATGTCGACCTCGGATGTTCGATGCTGGCATATAAAGGACTCTTAAGCTTCCAAAATTTGCTTAATTCCTTAAAATTAATGTGTGAGATGTTGGGTTCTTTTTTTGAATCCCTCTACACAAAACTAAAGGCAGCTACGTTACCATAAATCAATTAAGGCTTGGTCGAATAGATAAGAACACACAAATTGGTAACCGACCTATTTCATGCCCGCTAGAAGGATATCTAAAACCCCGATAGGATTCACCACCCTCAATAATTGGAAAGTGTTACATCCCTTCGCAACAAATTCGTGATTCCAATAATATTTATTGGAATAAGGAAATTTCACAACTAATACCCTCTTTGCCTTCCTCGCTTTCAAATAAAGAGTATTATCATTTGTTCAAACCCGTATATAACAGTTGTTGATCTATAGAATCCCCAATTGAGTTCCATATAACACATTTATTTTATTCACTACATTGACTATCCTCCAAGTGTTAGGGGTGCCTTATTCAGGAACTATATAAAAGAAATCATAAAATTGAAAAAATAATTAATTTAGAGGAAAAGTTACGCCTACTTCAACAATAAATTGGGAGAGCAAATAGTGTCCTCCCTATATGTTGTAATAATATTTGGATTTTCCCTAAACTTTATTACGACCCACTCGGGAATAAAGAAGCATCTCCAAAATTCTCCCATTGAATTATCACTAACTGAGTAAACCATTTTCACGGTTCAAAGAAGAAAAAAATAAAAGAAAATTAAAGAGAAATGAGAAATAAATGAGAATGAGACTTACAACGAGTGAAGAAGACAAAGATATCTGGGTTGATTTTGAAAAGGTTGAAGGATCGAATGCATCTCAAACTAGCGGTAGTGAGACATTAGCTGGCGGGGCATAACTTCTAAGACTAAGTCATCATTATAAGGACACGCCTCCAAATGACATCAAACATGTTATCTCCCTTACATTAAACACCGCAAAATTAATAGCGTACCCTTGAAACACCAGGACAAATTACGAGTGTGCCCTTTATTCTCAACGGGAATAACAAAGTTGGGTTTCATATTAAAAAACACAAAGTGTTAACATCCTCTGACCATAGCTTCTATGGGAGATAATATATCACTACTGACCAACGTCAAAATTAATGGGCGACCAAACCTTTTCACCCCATTCAGGCCATAAAGCTTTGGGGGCAATTGTGGGAGGGGGAATTATACGATTTAGAAGGGAGATCTGACACATGTCGAGGAAGTTAGATAAGCGATCACAACTTGGAAATAATAATAAGGAGAAGTCGATCGACAAAAATCTCAGGGTTGGATTCTCTCAACCAGATCACAATAGCATCTAAGGCCACGAAGTCCCACACAACCCATTCTTTTTCTGTTCTCTATAGATTTAACCCACACCTATGGAAAAAAGGGGGCATGCAATCTTTATTATCAAAAGTTGATCAATAAAAAGAGAGATAAACACCCTGTGGGCATAAGCCCATTGCTGAACCATGTATTTACTGTATTATGTGATTGTGATTTTACTCTTCGCTTAGCTTAATTGTGTTGAATTAATCTTAGTAGGTTCTTTCCACTTATAAAACAAATGTATAATTTAATGCTAATATAACTATTTTAAATGTTTTTTTATGTTTGCTAGCATCACTAAAAAATGGCAGGAACATCAAACAACGACTAACTTATGGATGCATTTTGGTAAATGGTAATCCAATTGGTAGTTTAGTGTAACACTATTAGGCGTTATCGTGATTGACGTCTCACTAAGGAATCTCATTGAAATTTGGATGGAGATAGGGCTACGGTATTACATCGATTGTATAACATGATTAATAGTGTTTGCCACGAGCAATTTAGGATGAAATGAGGCCTATTTCGTAGGTTGTGTGCTAGTTTACATACTTATAGGCTACTCAATATTCGATTTGTGAGGGTTGAGGAACATGTTGCTATATTTTTAACGACAATTGACTATGACGAGCTCAATTGTGTTGAAAGTTTACATTTTTTATGTCTAGACAAACAGTGAGCTATTACTTTCATGGACTTTTAAATGCATGCCTTATGCTCTATAGGAATATAGTCCCCATCGCAACTGTCGAGAATTTCCTCTGCGATGAGGATCATGTCAAACAATGGTACCATTACTTTGAGGTTACGTATTTCTTATTTTTTAATTTTTTACTTTTTTACTAATTTATTTATGTTTTTTATTAACTAACTTCCTTTCGGTATGCCTTAGGTGCGATAGACATAACTCACATTGTGGATAATGTTAATTTATAAGAGCAACCTAGATATCGTAACATAAAACAAATTATAGCATAAAATGTTTTAATGGCTTATCCCACGATCTACCGAGACCACATTCCCTTACCCTGATATAGACGAAGTTAGTGAACCCTATTCTCAATAAGTTTCGCATAATGCAAAAAAAGACAAGTTCGTTGGAATGATGAGATGGATGACCAATTGACAAACACACTCATTGAACAAGGATCGTTGGGACAAAATGATTGGGCAACGGTTTCACAGCAACTCAGATTTTGAACGTGGTTAAGCGCGTATATTCTCGATGCGACGTAGTTGTTATTGAGGAGAATGTAAGAGGATATCTGAAGAATTTATAAAAGATTATATGGATCTTCGTGAAGTATTTAAGGTTAGGGTTTCAGGTGGGACGTTAACATTGGACAGATCATAACGGATCCCAATGTTTGGGAAGAGTACATTAAGGTAGTACTAATTTTTTAGTAGCATTTACAATTTTTATTTTTATTTTTTAGTTTCATGAAATTTGGTTATTTATTAATTTTTTATATATTTTGTATTTAGGATAAATCTGATGCAGCGAAGTTAAAGGGGAAGGTGTGTCTTCACAACCATGATTTAGGTATTTTTTTTGCAACGACATTGCAACGGGTGATTAGCCATGTCAGGAGATAACTTCCCCCCAATGAATGTAAATAATGCTAGTGAAGATATTTAGGTGGGCTTAGGCAATGGAAATGAGGAAAATGATAATATTAAAAGTGAGGCAAGCCCTTTAATCACATCCAAGCGAACCTCGCAAGGGCCAAACTCAAAAGTTCGACATAAACATAGGCAACTTGTGGACGATGCCTCTGTTACCTTATCTGTCATTGCTGATTCATCGAAAAATATTGCAATTGCTTTGGAGATGCAAGTTTTTGCTTTTGAAAGCAAGCAACGCAAACTCTCGTAAACTAGAAACTATCTTAAATAAACTCAATGCCATGAACATAGAGAATACTAATAAAATGAAACTCATGAAAGTTTTTAAGCAAGTCAATGAGTTGGGCATGTAACTATTAGCTTAGATTATGATGAGTTTACACGTGCTTTGATTGTTGACAAGCTTGCGTGGGAGTCATTGAATTGACATCGTATTTTAATAGTTTTGAGACTTGTTGATTTTATTACAGTTGGTACTTTTTAATAGTTGAACTTTTTAGAAATTCGTTTTTTTTTAGAAATTCGTTTTTTTTAGAAATTCGTATTTTTTTGTTTATGGGTGAACTTTGAGCTTTTTAATAGTTGAATTTATATGGCTATTGTTTTAATGACGCGAGTCTTTAGTTATAAATGTTTAAAGTTGAATAACTTTTTATTGGCTGAAGTTTTAAATTTGAAACTTTGCAAAAAATGGATTTTTACATAAATACTTATATTGAGACTCTTAATTTCTAGTTGGAAAATAATGTTAATCAAATAATAAAAGTTGAAAAAAAAACTAATTTTACAGTTGAAAAAAAGCAATTAGACAACACCTAGAATAATTTCCAATGGAACATATTTCCATATATTACGTTTCCATGGAAATATATTCTTTTAAATTAATTTTACAACTTTGCAAGCAAACACACCCTAAATTATGATTAAATACTAAAAAAACAAAAAAAAGCTATAAAAACTAAAAATTAGTGTAGTAAGATTTGGATGGTTGAGGGATGAGGTTAGTTGGATGGTGGTGGCAGTGGCTTTAGGAAGTGCAAGAGTGATGGAGTAACCGATTTTTTTTTCAAAAAAAATTCTTTTGATGTAGTTTTGTTTTAAGTTTTTTATTTTATTTCTTTTGTTATTCAATTAATTAAAGATAAATATTTTTTCCACGTGAAAGTTTAGATAATTTTAGCGGGCAATGCACCTTATAGATTTGAAGGACACATTTTATAGTGGAAATGCAAAAGTAGACAGCCGTAAGACATTGTGTAAACAAGGACCCATTATCTTTTGCGCTAAACATTCTAGTGTAGGAGCATTTTATCTATTAAAAACATCTATCTCTTTCACGCAAAACATTTTAACGTGTGATATTTTAACATTGGGGTAAGGATTGTAAATTACCCAGAATTTCAAGGTTTATGGTTGTCTTGCCAACAATGACTTTTGTCCACGTAAGATGCCACGTCATATTTTTGTCAACATTTATTAAGGATATTAGTGTCGGGATTCCAATTGCTAATCTTAATATACTTTTAGGTTTAACGTTCTGAATTGAAACGTTGAGGTAAGAATTGCAAATTGCCTCAACTTTAGAGTTTATGGTGTTTTTCCCTTTCAAATTGAAGAAAATTGTTAATCGAAGAGCATATATTTTTAATTATTTATATTTACACTTAGCGATAAAAGTATATATCTACATTAAAAATAAAATTATATAAATCAAATTTTAATGTAGAAAAGTACAAAACAATCCATTTCAACAACAATTAAAAAAAACTAGCTCAAAATAATTAGCAAATTGATCCATAAATTAGGATTAATTTGAAAAATTATTTACATATTTTTTCTAATACGTAGTCCCCTCAATATAAGTTGAAGAATGATAATGTGAAAGATTTTTCAAATTAATCTTGATTTTTAGCTCGTGTTGGTAAATCTTTTCGGATGAACTTTTTGGGTATATATATGTTATACATGAATCACTTTGACATAAACTATTATTAATAAACCCAAACATGACATTAATTTAATGGGTGATTTTATTCTCAATCTCACTTAGATTCAATATTTTTTTTAGTTTTAGCCATCTCACGAAAAAAAAACAAAATGGGATTTATTGTTCGATCTATTTATATGCTTTAAATCATTGATGATTCAATTCGAAAAGAAACAGAGATTTAGATTTCTTATGATGATCAAATGTAATCTTTAAAGATGGGGTCTTGCTAAGATTTTTTTGAAAAAATCTTTACCATCTATGTATAGAAGAACAAAAAAAAGTAGACATTACTATGTCTATATACCGACTGAACCAATGACTATTCATGATTCCATCATTGAATCAATTCCATACTGGTTCCAAATTAGAGGAATGTTATGGTAAAACTTCGTTCGAAACGATGTGGTAGAAAGCAACGTGCGACTCGAGGACACAATCCGGTGTGGATTCTTAGTCTTACATCCACCATTTTATATATGAATGAAGGTGCTCTTGGCTCGACATCATTTGTTCTGTTCCACTCGAACCCCCACCCCTTAAAAAAATGGCTTATATCATTTCCAATCCCAATGTATAATTTAAGTGTAAATCCTACATATATTACACTAAAATCATACACTACTTCATTTTACACTCGAGAAGTTACAATCAACTTTATGTGTAAAAATTAAAAAGATCGACGACACAAACACAAGTAAAATGAATATATTTCATCGATATATTTTTTTTAAAATAAAATATTAAATGTGAATATTGTTTGATAAATCTGTACGAGAGTTTTTCAAAAATATATTTTTTTACAACAATTGAACATGTAAAATACAAAATATAGCGGTTTTCAAGTTTTATACGAGAGATAAAGATTATATGGATGTATAATGAAAGTGCAGTGTTAAAGAAAAAACAATTATACACAATGTCACTTTTTACACTAATTATGCACATCACCCCTATTTTTAAAAACATGCAACTCACCCTATTATATTTCAGTTGGTGAGTTACAATTAGTTGATAAGATACGATGGAATGAACTGCACGTTTTCTAAAATAGAGGTGAGATGCATAATTTTATGAGTGCATTTATAAATTCCCTAATTTAAAAATAAATAAACATATAACCGACCCATTCTCGTAACTTTAACCACATATTAAATAACCTACCATTCATCTAAAATATATACTATTCATGGGTAAAGTACAAATTTAACCCCACGATTTGGGATCAATTTGATATATACCCCATACTTTCAAATGTTGCATAATTAATCCCAAAATACATTTAATTATGAAATTTTAACCCTTAGTTAATCAACCATTTATAAAGCTAATGTGGAAACACATGACATGTATTTAATTGATTTTCATTAGTTCTCCAAATGGAAGACTGACAAAGGGTTATAATTGCATTACTAAATTTACATTGGGTTAAGTTTGTAAATTTTGAAAGTATGGTAGAAATCAAATTCATTCCCAAACTTGGGGGCTAATTTTCATTTTCTTTCTCTATATTTATATAATATAAAAGGGTTGATTTTTACTAGTCACATAATATACAAGATAAGTATGAGTCGTGAATGTGCCAGCAAAGCAAGAAATCAACGGTTCAGATGAGGGATGCCTAGCTCGAGTCACTTTAATTTGGATTGAGCCCACACATTTGGATCCAATGATGGAAATTAAAGGCCCACTTAGAGCTGTTCACAATATTCTACAAAAGAACTATTTTAATTCAAACCCGCTAACTCTTCTAGTTCGCTGAATTGTAACTTGAAAAGGTCTCCGCCTTTGATAAAGTCGAAATTGAGCTTTTTGACAGCCCAATATGCCCGGTGCGCAAGCTCTACCGACAAATGACATGCTTTCCCAAATACCGTCTAATAAGGAGACATCCCAAGGTGTGTCTTATAAGCCTTTCGATACGCCCAAAGCGCATCAGTTAGCCTATATGACCAACCCTTTGCCAAAAGTTATGTGGTCTTTTCTAGAATCCCTTTTATCTCCCTATTAGCCAATTCTTCTTGGCCATTTGTTTGTGGTTGATATGTGATAGAGTTATAATGGGTGACACCATATTACGACATCAAGGAGGCAAATATGTCATTGCAAAAAAATAACGTCAAGGTCGTTAATGATTGCTTTAGGTGCGGTGAATTAAGCCAAGATGTTCTCTTTCAGCAATTTTAAAACCACTTTCGCAATGTTGTTCCTAGTAGTTAAGGCTTCCACCCATTTGGATATATAGTCAACGGTGATTATAATGTATTCAAATTGATTGGATTTAAGGAACAGATACATGAAGTTTATTCCCCAACAATCGAAAACTTCGATTACTAGAATAGGGGAAAGAGGCATCATGTTCCTTTTAGTTACCTTCCCAAGTAATTGGCAATGGGCTCAAGTCAAGATTGAGCATCTTTAAAAATTGTAAGCTAGTAAAAATCATAACGTAAGACTTTGAAAGCGATCTTTTGGAAAGAAAATCGTCCTCCACACGCTTCGTCGTGGAAAAAAGACAAGATACTAGGGATCTCATCATTAGGGGCACCTTTGTGAATGATTTGGTCCGGAAAATGTTTAGACATGCTTTTCCAAATACCACCTGATAAGGAGACATCCCAAGGTGCGTCTTATAAGCCTTTCGATATGCCCATAGCGCATCAGTTAGCCTATATGACCAATCCTTGGTCAAAATGTCTACGGTCTTTTCTAGAATCTTTTTTATCTCCTTATTATCTACTTTGGCTTGGCCCTTTGCTTATGGGTGATATGTGGTGGATACCTTATGTGTGACACCATATTACGACATCAAGGCGGTGAGTAATTGCAAAAATGAACGTCGTGGTCGTTAATGATTGATTTAGGTGCGGTGAATCAAGCTAAGATGTTCGCTTATAGGAATTTTAAGACCACCTTCGCAGTGTTGTTCCTAGTAGGTGAGATTTCCACCCATTTGGATACGTAGTCAACGGTGACTATAATGTATTCAAACTGATTGGATTTAAGGAATGAATGCATGAAGTCTATTCCCCAACAATCGAAAACTTCGATTATCAAAATAAGGGGAAATAGGCATCGTGTTCCTTTTAGTTACCTTCCCAAGTAATTGGCAATGAGAGTAAGTCTTGTAGAAAGATTGAGCATCTTTAAAAATTATAGGGTAATAAAAATCATAATTTAAGACTTTGAAAGCAATCTTTTGTGAAGAAAATCGTCCTCGACACACTTCGTCGTGGCAAAAAAATAAGATATTATGGATCTCATCATTTGGGGCACATTTATGAATGACTTGGTCCGGACAATGTTTAAACATGTATGGGTCATCAAACAAGAATGACCAGGCCAAACTTGAAAACCTTTCTTTTCTTGGGCCAAGAAATGCGGTGGATAGGCCTTAGTAACAAAGAAGCTCGCAACATCGGCAAATTATATCAAAGTTGAAATGGCAATTAATTGCTAGTTCGGGAAACATTCTCGAATAGGAATAGGGTCGATATGATTGTGATCAAACGTAAGTCAGGATAAATAATCCGCGACTATATTTTCTACCCCCTGTAATACCCCGTATTTTTATGGCTTTTAATTATGAGATTAATTAAATAAAATTAGCTTTAATTATGGGATTAATTAAATTAATTTGATATCATTAATTGGAAATTAATCCGGATTTAAATACTAGCAAGACGAGAGAAGGTATTTTATTATGACAATAATGTTGAATATTACTGAGTGAATATTGTAATATATGATTATAGAATTTATTAATATTGTCGCGAGTTATAAATACGACAATTTTGAAATTAAGTTGGGACGCGCGTGTCAATCGCGTCAGGAATCGATTTGAATGAATTTAAAAGTAAATTATATTTGTATCATCTGTATGGTCATTTTGAGTGCGCCAACGTGTTCGAAAGGGATGAAATAGTCAGAAAATACTAGTCGGGGGTTCAGTTTGGGTCCCGGGACAATTTTAGGCCTAACCGGCAACCCAGGAGGGTATTTTAGTCATTTAAAATTTTAATGAATAGTGACCTACGAAAATTAAAATTTGTTTATCAGTCAACCTTAGGACCATTAGGGCCATGATCTGTCAAAATCAAATAGTGGGTAACGTGAGAAAAGAGGAGAAGTTCCAAGGGTTTCCAAGGGCATAACCACCACACACCTCCACTATCGCCAGAATTGTGATCGAAAAAAGAAAGAGAACCAACCTTTATCATCTTTAAAGCATCAGAATCTTCATTCCCAGGCAAGTAATTTAACTTGTTATGATTCAACAAATATATATTATCCATTTAGTTTAGAATTGGAGACTAGACTTGGAAAAATTGAGAATTTTATAAATTGGGACAATTAAACATTGAATATGGGTAGGTTTTGCATATAGATCAACTTGTGGTATGTATAGACAACGAAATTATAATTCATGTGTATAAATTCACGACTTAATGTTGAGAAATTCGAGGTTCTTGAAGAAATTTTGAAGAAGTAGGTTTAGAGGAATATTTATGACTTTTGATCCAAGAAACTATTAATTCATGATGGTTTAATGATTCTAAAATGTTAGAGATTGAGGAAACATGTTGGTGTAAAGAGTAGTATACTTAGTTGGGAGTTTGGGATGTTGTAATGGAAGATTTGGGGTGTAAATTTGGAGAACTAGTAACTGTGTAAAGAATTTATGAGCAAACACCTGCTTGATCGATCAATCGACTCAAGCATGTCAATCGATCGACTGTTTCGATCGATCGACTGTTTCGATCGATCGACCCTTTGCCTTCGATCCATTGACCCCTCCTGATTTTTGAAAGTTTCCCCCTTTAAAGTTTAAAATAAATCCCAAACCTATAATGATTCTGAAGGTGATTAATATAATATTGTGGGACTTAGTTAAGGTCAGTAGGGTCTTAGTTGATGCTCGAAAAAATGGTTTACCTTATGGAATTGAATATTATCACTTACGAGGGTCTACCGAGTGAGGTACGATTAGAAATCGTTCGAATTGAGACTATAATGGGAATGAATGATGAGGTAAGGATATGAACAGTAATGCAGGGACTTTAAGTTACTGATAATACATTAAATTTGTAGAACTCGTAATTGTGTGAATGCCTAGTGTATGGATTTCTTATGTGTATGACATACCTACCATACTTGCTATCACGGGAGGTTGGCTTTCGAAAAAGGACCATCTGATCTTTGTGTGCCTACGAGGGGATTTATATTGGTACCTTAAGGACATAAGACGGTGAATGACTTATTTGTGAGTTGATAAGTCAGCTGACCATGGGAGCGTAGGTATGTGCGTGACCCATGGGTATGTGAACTATGATCGCCTCCGACATGTGTGATTTGTATTAAGACAGTTCCTGAGTGATTCGGAATGCGTTATCCTTACGTACGTGATGTACATGGATTTGATAGCAGAGTATGCATGCATCGCAGCTTAGCCTAGGGGTGCCATATATGTATCTATGTATTGAGGGTGATTTATATATATACTTACGACTGGTTCACTATTGCTTGCTTAGTAGATGTGTATAACTAAGATATTTGAATGGGCTACGGATATGAGAATTTAAATAACACTTGTGATAAGTAATTTAATGAATGTGAATGTGAGATATAAATATAACTTGTTTGTGTAATTCGAGTAGACACCTCATATTAGAATGTGAAAGCAGGGGTTGGTACGGACTAGTTAGATAATGGCATAACTAGGATGGGCTAAGGGTATACGTTAAGCGTACACCTTAGTTGAGAGGTGAGAAACTCATGTGAGAGTACGCAACTAACATGTATATAATATTTACTATTTAATGCAATTAGACACTTGCTATATTTTTTAAACTGTTTTCACCTCTCGGGCTCTGACCCGTTTTCTTCCAAATCTATTTTTTTTATAAAAACCTTTTAGGTGCCCAGCCACAGGGACGCTAAGCATAGGAGTTCCATTACATTGGCATGCTGTAGCTGCTGTGGAAGTTATAGGATCTCGGTATTAGACGCCTCCACATTCTTCACTTGATTCTATTTAGGGTTACTCATCTGATAGGGCATGTCGCCCATTTCCATTTAAAGATAGCATTCTCAGACTTCCTGTTTTATTTCAGATGCTGGTTTATTTATTCAGACTCTTGTATCGGGATTTTATTTTAATCTGGTATTACTATTTGAGTGTTTACGTCGGACTCAATTTATTTCATTTCGTTGGTTATTCATATGAGATTATTTATGCGATTGTTAGATGATGATTTAATTACTTGGTGAATTTTTAACTTAATTAGTAAAATTTGACATCTCTCTTTTTCAATATTAGGTGGCTTGTAATCAATTAAATGTTTTCGACAGTGATGCTAAGACTGAACCAACTTGATATTCTGTATTAATTTCATAAAGGAGTAGATACTCGGTATTTAATTATTAGGGGTGTCACAGGTGGTATCAGAGCATCAGGTTCTACTGTCCTTTAGGATCTGTGCGACTTATTATGCTTCCAGTGTAGCTTTCTTTGATATATAGCCCTATATTTAGGATTGTTGATTTATTTGTAGAGATTTCGTTCTCCTGCTATAATGTATATGATAGTGAATCTAATTTGCATTCGGGTGTGTTTATGTGCCGAACCATGCAGTAAGTCAAGTGAGGGAAGTTGGGCGGACATCAAGACAAAGCTTAGTTGAAGTTATAGGGTATGTTCAAGAATGATGACCGTAGTTGAGGTCAATCCTAGTATGGTACGGAAAGTCAGGACGATAAAGACGACTTGGACACAACATATGACTTTCAGGTACCGCTATAGTAGAAAGTGGAGTCAAATTAAACTCACCTAACAAGGTTGTATTGAGAGAGAGTCAGACGAAACATTGAAGAGAACCAGTAGTGCAAATTATAGGAATGCGGAGATCGTGCGTGTTAACCAACGAAGGTAAAATATCTAAAGGCTTGGGGATATATCGGAATGTGGCTAACCGGAAGTGAAATTTGGGTTAAGAATTTTTCTCAGCTCGTCGGAGCAATGTAATAAAGGTTGGAGTCAACCACCACTTTTAAAAGTGGAATGCTGTGTCAATGGAGGGATCTTAGGTATAGTTTAACTGCAAGTTCCTTCATTAGATGTTCAGGATAAGATGCGAACTTTGTTCTGAACTTACACAAGGGGGTCGGACAAAAGTCTCTTTGTGAAAAGGAATTTAATTTATTAGCGAATCTTGCACCAGATGACGTAGGTACAATGGATAAGAGGATTTTAAAGTGGGAAATTAACTCATAAGAAAAATAGCTAGCACTTATGGGGAAATTTCGCTTGGACGGTCAATGCAGATGGTGACAATGTCGCGTTTTGTCATTTTGGATGTTAACGATTCCTTGTTCAGGGAGATATAAGAATCGAAGAATTTGGTCAGAAAGCGAGATTGGGTGAGACGGTGTTAGTGAAGCACAACAAGGGGGAGACCCATCTGGGGACCCATTTAAATGATTTGGATAACTGAATTTTTACCAAGCAATGGTGAATTCAGTAAGGACTGTTGAAGCGAGTAGCATGTTCCTTAGGGCCATCAAAGCTAAGGGAACAACGGAGGTAGCCATCAGAATCAAGACTACAAAAGTCCAATGAAGGATAACCCTAACATGGTCAGTATGACCGGAGATAAGTGGAGTATGTGTAGAGGTATTTTGTGGGAGTGAAACCTCATGCGTTAAATTTTCTTGAAGTGAGTAAAGGGATAAGGGTATGATGCCTAGCAAAGGCATAGTTATTGAAATTTTAGGTTTGGTTCGGACATGTGTGCTATATCCAAGGACCATTTAAGCAACCAGGGCGATTGGCAAGATAGAAGTATGAGTTTTAACCTCAGAAGATGAGGCGTATTGTATATGACACGAGCGGGTTACTACATCTTTTTTATTTTTATTTTCTAAATTCGCATGTGAGACGAGTTTAGTGCGTATATCGACGACGTTATTATTATGTGAATATTTTTTTTATATTGTGGGGTTACTTTTAGTGTATCCGCAGAGATTGAATGGGTGTATCGATAGTGGTATATACTTTATGGAGATTTCTCATTTTAGTTATGCATTATACGAGTATGATATTATCCAAATTATGGTTTTATATTGATGATTAAACCAATAGTGGGCGAATATCGCAAGTCTATCGGGGTTACTACCTTAGTGTAGGATGTTTTGTTCTGGAGAGACCTCATCTGCGAGAGTGCCGGGCTCGTATTTTTATATTTATATATATATATATATATATAGAGAGAGAGAGAGAGAGGGAGATTTCGAAAGGTATAATGGTCTAGGATATTTGATCCCAGTATGTGTAGGGACTTTATTGATATGATTCGAAGTGTATTTGGTTTACTATTCAGTTGGAAAGCTTTAGCTGGTTATTATATTTAACGCTCAGGATGTGGTAACAGGAAGAGCGCATTGATATATCACCCTTTAGAGATGTGGAAGTTAATACTCATAGTCGTATGTTTGGGGACAGGATTTTGAGAGCCCCGATTATATTTGCATGATATTTATGGAATGTGATTACCACCAATGTTAAGTGACAGTGCCTTTTGGAAGAAGTTCCTTGTTTAAGTGTAATTACGAAAGGAGATGTAACTTTGTTGTCAAGAGACGGGAATATAAGGGTACATGTTATGGACTGAGGGCCTAACGGATTTCGATGATCGACAATGCTCGATAGTAGTGTATCGGGAGGTTCCTTGTTTGGATTTCGCTTTGCGAGACATCCCACGCTTGAAACTTAGCATAAGGTTGGTAGTAGGGAGATGTTTGGCCATTTGTCCATGATTCCGGTACCTCGGTCGTTATGGAAATATGTAGTTATAACTGAAAGCTAAAAGGTAAATTATGATATAAGGCCAGTAGAGCCAATTGTGTGGTGAGGAAGCACTGAAAATTTATTTTTACTACGGTCGGTTGAAGGATGGAATGATGTTAAGGAGGATTTAGGATTTCAAATTCTGGGGTAATCTAGAATGCCAAAGTGGTATATCCACGTTGCGAATACAGAGGCAATAAAGAATTAAACGTACATATGAAGCATATATGACGTTTAGACCTGTATGCATAGTTTATAGGGTGTATGGTACCTTGGTTTACTGGTGTCTTGATCGTCGGAAGAATAGACATGGAAATAAATAGGTGAAATTTATGCTTGTGAGATTGATATTACAAAATGGTAGTGGTAGAATGGATTAAGCGTCATAAGATAAGGATGATACGCAGTATATTCGTGTGCAATCAGAGTAGCACGTTCGAACTTGGTGGAAAGGCAGTGGGAAGCCATTTAAAAAGGGAGTATCCCTTGAGAATAAAAATATTTAACTATTATGGATAATTTAGAGCGGAGTTCCACCCAATCGAATGTTGAGGGTGACGTACGCGTAAATAAAATGATGATGTCGATAAGGTATAAAGATTCCAGAAGTGCACGGGTCGGAATTTTTGGGAATACGTCGAAGGAAGAAGAGGATTAATAAGTACCACTGAATGGGAGGAATTGTAAGTGAAAGTCGGTGTTGAGCGGGACATTGTAAGTAGTCTCCAAGTGCACCGCTCATAGATAGAAAATAGTTGGAGTAGGAAGATCAGCTAAATATTTTGTATCCAGCCGACGATTCTAGTGATGGTAGAGTCAAATGGTAAATCTCTTTAATGGGTTGCCAACCTAAGATAAGTAACGAGTTCCTTCTAATGTGTGGAATAGGTTGTCCGGAAGAAAAGTAATTGTTATATCCTTGGGCGATTTACACTATTAGATAGTGAACGCGCCGATACGTGGTCCTACCCAGTATTATTCTGAACTAGGATGAGATCCCCAAAATCCACCTTCAACATGGGGTATCAGTAAGTAGTGGGGATTACATTTCATTTTAAGAAGGGTGTCTCACTTATAGCCCGAGGAGTAGGCGCAAGGTGATTGACGACTGGTGGAGCTGTATGAAAGTAATTTTGTACTCATTGAGATCATATCATTTCCACAACGAGTATAGCTAGTAAGTGTAGTACAATATGTAATGGGGTGAGGATATTACCTAATGGAAGAGTTGTGCGAAAGCACCCGTACCTATTTATAGTGGACAAGGTGCTTACCGAGGCTTTGTGTGGATAAACCTTTCTATTCTTCCTCTGGATGTTTAGAGGTGAGTGGATTATCAGAGTTTTAGATCAGTCAGAAGTTAGAGTCCGATGACTATAATGGGATAACCACCAGCCGGGAGCACAAATTCGAAGAACGGACAAGAGTAGTCAGATTTTCTATGGTTTCTCCCAGGATGGGAGTTTTGCGTTTAGATATATGCGGGAGTTGATACGAGGTGAGGTTGCAAACTCCATATAATATCGAGATAATACGGCCAATGATGTGTAGGCTATTTTTATTCGAATGTTGTTTAGTAAGAGCACAACGTGAGGTGAATTTATTGAGGTGTGACCTTATAACTGATAAAGTGTCGAGAGTGTTCAACAAACTTGTTGTGAAGTGGGGGTTGTAGTGATTGAGCCTTACTTTCAATTTTGTTTTGAGTACTGGAGGATACCTAATTTTGCAAGTATGCCTTACTTTTCCAAATTTCCAGACGCAACTCCATTATTAGGGGAGAAGTATGTAATACCCCGTATTTTTATGGCTTTTAATTATGAGATTAATTAAATAAAATTGCTTTTAATTATTGGATTAATTAAATTAATTTGAGATAATTAATTGGAAATTAATCCGGATTTAAATATTAGCGAGACGAGAGTTGGTATTTGATTATGATAACAATGTTGAATATTACTGAGTGAATATGGAAATATATGATTATTGAATTTATTAATATTGTCGCGAGTCTTAAATACGACAATTTGGAAATTAAGTTGGGACACACATGTCAGTCGCGCCAGGAATCAATTCGAATGAATTTAAAAGTAAATTATATTTATATCATCCATGTGGTCATTTTGAATGCGCCAACGTGTTCGGAAGGGTCGAATTAGTCAGAAAATACTACCCGGGGGTTTAGTTTCGGTCTCGGGACATTTTTAGGCCTAACCGACAACTCGAGAGGATATTTTAGTCATTTTAAATTTTAATGAATAGTGACCTACGAAAATTATGCTTTGTTTATCAGTCAACCTTAGGGCCATTAGGGCCATGATATGTCAAAACCAAATAGTGGGCAACGTGAGAAGAGAGGAGAAGTTCTAAGGATTTCCAAGGGCATAACCACCACACACCTCCACTATCGTCGAAATTGTGATCGGAAAAAGAAAGAGAACCAACCTTTATCGTCTTCAAAGGATCAGAATCTTCATTCCCGGGCAAGTGATTTAACTTGTTATGATTCAACAAATATATATTATCCATGTAGTTTAGAATTAGAGAGTAGACTTGGAAAAATTGAGAATTTTATAAATTGGGAGAATTAAACATTGAATATGGGTAGGTTTTGCATGTAGATGAACTTCTGGTTTGTAGAGACAACGGAATTATAATCCATGTGTACAAATTCACGACTTAATGTTGAGAAATTCGGGATTTTTGAAGAAATTTTGAAGAACTAGGTTTAGAGGAATATTTATGACTTTTGATCCAAGAAACTTTTAATTCGTGATGGTTTAATGATTCTAAAACGTTAGAGATTGTGGAAACATGTTGGTGTAATGAGTAATATACTTAATTGGGAGTTTGAG
This sequence comes from Sambucus nigra, assembly GCA_949130495.1. Lineage (NCBI taxonomy): Eukaryota > Viridiplantae > Streptophyta > Magnoliopsida > Dipsacales > Adoxaceae > Sambucus > Sambucus nigra. The sequence goes on along the minus strand of OX422217.1, from coordinate 510,870,312 downwards.
ACATTGTAATGGAATATTTGGGGTGTAAATTTGAAGAACCCGTAACCGTGTAAAAAATTTCTGGGCAAACACCTGCTTGATCGATCGATCGACTCAAGAATGTCGATCGATCAACTGTTTCTATCGATCGACCCTTTAGCTTCGATCGATCGACCCCTCCTGATTTTTGAAAGTTTCCCCCTCTAAAGTTTAAAATAAATCCCAAACCTATAATGATTCTGAGGGTGATTAATATAGTATTGTGGGACTTAGTTAAGGTCAGTAGGGTCTTAGTTGATGCCCAATTTTTTTTTTTACCTTATCGAATTGAATATTGTCACTTACGAGGGTCTACCGAGTGAGGTACGATTAGAAATCATTCTAATTGAGACTATAATGTGAATGAATGATGAGGTAAGGATAGAAAATTAAGTTGGGATGCGCATGTCAGTCGCGTCTGGAATCAATTTAAATGAATTTAAAAGTAAATTATATTTATATCATCTGTATGGTCATTTTGAGTGCGCCAACGTGTTCAGAAGGGTCGAAATAGTCAGAAAACACTAGCCGGGGGTTTAGTTTGGGTCCCGGGACATTTTTAGGCCTAATCGGTAACCCAGGAGGGTATTTTTATCATTTTAAATTTTAATGAACAGTGACCTACGACGATTCGGAAATTAAGTTAGGACGCGCGTGTCAGTCGCGTAAGGAATCAATTTGAATGAATTTAAAAGTAAATTATATTTGTATCATCCATATGGCCATTTTAAGTGCGCTAACGTGTCCGGAAGGGTCGAAATAGTCAGAAAACACTAATCGGGGGTTTAGTTTGAGTCCCAAGACAATTTTAGGCCTAACCGGCAACCCGAACGGGTATTTTAGTCATTTTAAATTTTAATGAATAGTGACCTATGAAAATTAGGCTTTGTTTATCAGCCAACCTTAGGGCCATTAGGGCCATGATCTATCAAAACCAAATCGTGGGCAACGTGAGAAGAGAGGAGAAGTTCCAAGGGTTTCCAAGGGCATAAGCACCACACACCTCCACTATCGCCAGAATTGTGATCGGAAAAAGAAAGAGAACCAACCTTTATCGTCTTCAAAGGATCAGAATCTTCATTCCCAGGCAAGTGATTTAACTTGTTATGATTCAACAAATATATATTATCCATGTAGTTTAGAATTGGAGACTAGACTTGGAAAAATTGAGAATTTTATAAATTGGGACAATTAAACATTGAATATGGGTAGGTTTTGCATATAGATGAACTTCTGGTATGTAGAGACAAGGAAATTATAATTCATGTGTACAAATTCACGACTTAATGTTGAGAAATTCGAGGTTCTTGAAGAAATTTTGAAGAAGTAGGTTTAGAGGAATATTTATGACTTTTGATCCAAGAAACTATTAATTCATAAAGGTTTAATGATTCTAAAACGTTAGAGATTGTGGAAACATGTTGGTGTAATCACTAGTATACTTAGTTGGGAGTTTGGGACGTTGTAATGGAAGATTTGGGGTGTAAATTTGGGGCTGTGTAAAGAATTTCTGAGCAAACACCTTCTTGATCAATCGATCGACTCAAGAATATCGATCGATCGACTGTTTCGATCGATCGACCCTTTGCCTTCGATCGATCGACCCCTCCTGATTTTTGAAAATTTCCCCCTTTAAAGTTTAAAATAAATCCCAAACCTGTAATGATTCTGAGGGTGATTAATATAGTATTGTGGGACTTAGTTAAGGTCAGTAGGGTCTTAGTTGATGCTCGAATTTTTTTTTTACCTTATCGAATTGAATATTATCACTTACGAGGGTCTACCGAGTGAGGTACGATTAGAAATCGTTCGAATTGAGACTATAATGGGAATGAATGATGAGGTAAGGATATGAACAGTAACGGGGGGACTTTAAGTTATTGATAATACATTAAATTTGGAGAACTCGTAATTGTGTGAATGCCTAGTGTATGGATTTCTTATGTGTATGGCATACCTACCATACTATCTATCACGGGAGGATGGATTTCGAAAAAGGACCATCTGATCTTTGTGTGCCTACGAGGGGATTTATATTGGTACCTTAACGACATAAGATGGTGAATGACTTATTTGTGAGTTGATAAGTCAGCTGACCATGGGAGCGTAGGTATGTGCGTGACCCATGGGTATGTGAACTATGATCGCCTCCAATATGTGTGATTTGTATTAAGACAGTTCCTGAGTGATTCGGAATGCGTGATCCTTACGTACGTGATGTACATGGATTTGATAACAAAGTATGCATGCATCGCAGCTTAGCCTAGGGTTGCCATATATGTATCTATGTATTGAGGGTGATTTATATATATACTTATGACTGGTTCACTATTGCTTGCTTAGTAGATGTGAATAACTAAGATATTTTAATGGGCTACGGATATGAGAATTTAAATAACACTTGTGATAAGTAATTTAATGAATGTGAATGTGAGATATAAATATAACTTGTTTGTGTAATTCGAGTAGACACCTCATATTAGAATGTGAAAGCAGGGGTTGGTACGAACTAGTTAGATAGTGGCATAACTAGGATGGGTTAAGGGTATACGTTAAGCGTGCACATTAGTTGAGAGGTGAGAAACTCATGTGAGAGTACGCAACTAACATGTATATAATATTTAGTGTTTAATGCTGATATGCCCAAGTGTGACCTCGGCTCGGAGACACCAACCTCGGCCGAGATCGTGGTCGACATTGGAGAAGCCTTGGGCATGCGGTATCAGCACTCAGCCATATCAAGGTCGGCCCAAGCCGACACTACCACGATCCTCTTGAAGGGACATCGCATGCATCACAAGGATCAACAGCATTCTCGTATACCTTGGAATGGCAACCTCGGCCAGATATAGGCCGAGCTCACAAGAAGCCTTACCAGCAACCTCATCATGACATTAGTCGATGCTCCAAACACATCATCTCAACCTCGGCTCAGGCCGACATTTTCCATTGTCTCGGCTAGGATTAAGCCGAGACCTCCATGGTCACCTCGGACTAAACGAGCATCTAGACTTACCAACCTCGGCCTCTCCCAGGCCGAGGTCATACACCAAACACGATCGCCGAGCATCTGCTGACATTTGGATAAGGGCACGTGGACACATATCAGTTATAACAAGATTATTCCCCACACGCGGGGAGAATATTTTATCATCATTCTCTACTTGTGACAGTGACATATGGCTTTCCCATATTGGTGAGGCAAACACACACATGCACATTACATGCATGGGGGGTACATTACACCCCCTAGGTACTATATATAGAGTTCATCCTCTACCTTGCAAAGGATCCCGAATTTGGTAACCCTAGCTGAAATTCTGTCTTATACACACAGTAGAGAGAGAAAGTGAGCTTATGCGTATTGTATCCATGGCCATCAGTGTCTTATTACAGTGAGGTTATTCACACACAGTGGACGTAGGCCAATTTAGGCTGAACCACTTATATTCTGGTGCTCTCTCCTCTTCTCCTCATCTCATTCTCCTACCTTTTATGTAACTATGCTGCCATTGTTGTTCTTAGATTGAGCTTGAAAACACCTTACCTGGTGGTGCTAATTCTAGCATCATCATTTTGGCACCGTTTGTGGGAAGATAGAGAAGCTATCTCTTCCTCTTCTTCAGCTTAACCTCACCGGAGACTCTGGTGGTGAATTAGGCACCACCCCTTGCGTGGAGCTACTTCACCATTGAAAGAGGTCCGTTGAGGTACTAAGCTCATCTGCTACTCAAGCTCTATAGTGTTGACATATGGCACCATAATTACCACCGCCTCTTTCGCCACCTGGGGGTGGAGGGCCTAGTTCCAGTCAGGCACCGCCCCAGTCCGAAATGGCGGAGGTAGCTGCAACCTTGAGGTCTTTAGCTGCAACACAACAGTCTATGCAGGAGCAATTTGCACAGCTCAGCCAAACTATGATAAGGCCACCTGGAGTATCACCGGATATGATCACTCCGGCGGCTGTTTAGCCTCATCCTGACGCCAGGGGACCACCCCAGGCACCAATTAAGGACCGACCTGCACCCCAGCGGAGAAGGGACGTTGCTGACCCTAGGCGCTTGCGCCTGGGGAGGCAAGGAAACCCTTGCCCAGAGGACAGGTATAACGATCTAGAGGCGGAAGAAGTCCCGAAAAACTGCTGGGAGCCGTATGAGGTGTCAAATAACACTGTACGACCTCTTCGGCAAAGTCAAGGTTGTGTCGGCCGAAGAGGTGAAGAGGCCCAACAAAGAGGGTCAGCCTTTGATAGGTTGAGCAGAGGGTCAGCCTTTGAGAGATTGGACCCGATGAATGACCTAAGACAGAGATTGTCGAGATCAAGGAGTGCAGCAGGCTCTCAGAGAGGGAACAGACAGGGTCGGCCAGATCAAGGCCGACACTGTGAAAGAAGAGGCAGGGAATAAGAAGAGGTCAACAGCAGACGTGCCGCGGCAGGGGAACCCTCGGTCCATCCCATGGAGGTGGCTGGGGACAACCTCGGCCAGGTAGATGGCAGAAGACCGTGGAATGACTCTATCCAGTGCCTTGAGGAGAAGATATGAGACCTCATTAAAAGCAGGGACCCATTACAAAGGGGTTACTCAAAGGGCTCTCCATTTGTGGCTAGGATAGTGGGCTTCCCAACCCCAGCTAAGTTCAAGCCTCCTACAGTGTCTCCCAAGTATGATGGCAGCACTAACCCTGTACATCATATCGAGATGTACAAGTCGGCAGCAGACATCTACTTGATACCCGATGAGATGAAGTGTAGGGCCTTCTTTGGGACCTTAACAGGGGCAGCGCACAGTTGGTTCACCTCCCTTCCGAAGAACTCAATTGATAACTTCAAAGGCTTGGCTGAACGATTCATCCACAACTTCTGCTTTGGGGTGAGACCTCAAAAGAAGACTACCCACCTGCTGTATGTCAAGCAGGCCAAGGATGAGAGCCTAAGAGACTACATAGCGAGATTCAACAAAGAGAAGTTGGAGGTCGAAGATTATGAAGAGAACATAGCCATGACCGCCCTCATAGGGGGTTTACAGAAAGGGAAGATATTGTGGAAACTTGCGGAAGACCCCCTAGGTCCATGGCGGAGCTCCTGGCAACCGTAGGGAAAGTAATGAATGCGGAAGAGGCAATGGCCGCCAAGTATGAGGATGAGAACCGCGGTGGCAGTGGAAAGTCCCAAAGCAAGAAAGATGGGAAGAAGAGGTCGGGTGATGACAAGTTCACTCACTATACTCCTCTGACTATAAGCTGCGAGCACATCCTCAACGAGATTAATAATGACAGGACTCTGAGATGGCCAGAAAAACTGAAAGCCCCACCATATAAGAGGAAAAAAAACCTATGGTGCGAGTTCCACCAGGATCATGGCCATGTCACGGACAGATGCTTCGCCCTGAAGGATGAGATTGAAAAGATGCTAAAATCTAGAAAGTTGAGGAAGTATGTGGATGGTAAGGCTCCAAAGGGTGGAAGAGATGACCCAAAGAAAAGGATAAATGACAGATGTCGTGACAATGTCCCGGCCAGAAGAAACGATGATTCAGAAAGTGGTGATGAAGACGATCCGGATCTTCCGCCAAAAGATGACAACACCCCGGTGAAGAGGGTTGGTATGATCTCGTTTGGTGTTGACACCATATGCGAAGGATTTGTAGGAGGTGGCTCTGAAGTAGCTGATAGGAAGGCTCACGTAGCAGAGGCCAGGTCAGTGGCCAAGCTTGAAGTTGTGAATCTAACGTCTTCCGATACAGTGCAGAAGAGGAAGAAAGTAGACATGGACACCCTCGTAGTTGGGTTCTCCAGACTTGACTTCAAGGGTATCTTAGCCCCCCATGATGACCATCTGGTCATAACAACAAGGGTGCATGGGTGCGAGGTGCATAGGATCCTCATAGACGGGGGGAGCTCGGCGGACGTGATGTTTTGGCCTTGCTTCAAGAGCCTAGGTCATAGCAGAGCAAGGCTGGTACCCTATCATCACCCATTGATAGGCTTCAGTGTCAAAAAGGTCCACCCCTTGGGCATGTATGAGATGGACGTACGGATGGGTGATGAGTGGCCTAAGAGGCTGACCAAGAAGATAAATTTTTTTGTCATGGACGAGAACGTGTTTTCAACCTATAACCTCATCATAGGAAGGGTGGTCTTTAAAGAGTTTGAAGCTGTGCCATCGACGGTCCATCAGATGCTAAAATTCCCGACTCCTTATGGGGTAGGGGAAGTGCAAGGTGACCAGACCACAGTGCGAGAATGTTACTTCAACTCGGCCGAAGAGAGAGAAGCCCATAAGAGGGCAACCACCACTTATAGCATTGATACGCTTGACCCAAGAGATGAGACAAAGTTGAAGAATGGAGAGGCCGCGGAAGAGGTAGAAACCATTGTCCTCAATGAGGACGAGTCGGAAAAAACCATTCAGGTCGGTAAAGCCCTAAAGGCAGAAATCAAGGAAGAGCTGATAAACTTCCTCAGGAGGAGACAAAATGTCTTCGCATGGAGTCACGCAGACATGCCTGACATCGACCCTGAAGTTATGAGTCACAGGCTCAACGTGACCAAAGATGCCAGGCCAATCAAACAGAGATGAAGAGTCTATTCCAAGGAGAAGTACAACGTCATCCGAGAAGAGGTCAAAAAATTGGAAGAGGCTGAGTTTATAAGAGAAGTCACATATCCAGAATGGTTATTAAATGCAGTCATCGTGCCCAAGGCCAATGGGAAATGGAGAATGCGTGTTGATTTCACTGACCTGAACAGATCTTATCCAAAAGACAGCTATCCCTTACCTCGGATAGATCAGATGGTGGATGCTACGGCGGGACATGAGCTCATGAGCTTCATGGACGCGTATTCAGGCTACAACCAGATCTTCATGGATGCAGAAGACTCAGAGAAGACGGCCTTCATTACCGACAAAGGGACGTACTGCTAAAAAGTGATGCCCTTCGGCCTAAAAAATGCAGGGGCAACATACCAACGTCTTGTTAATAAGATGTTCGAAGAGCAAATAGGTAAGACTATGGAGGTGTATGTAGATGATATGCTAACAAAGAGCTTGAAGGCTAACACTCATGTAATGGATCTCGAGAAGACCTTCCACATTATAAACTCATACAGAATGAAACTCAACCCTGCGAAGTGTGTCTTCGGAGTAGGAGCTGGGAAGTTCCTAGGGTTTATCATCAACCAGAGAGGGATTGAAGCGAACCCTGAAAAAATCAAGGCTTTACTTGACATGAAGACACCGAGGAGTATCAAAGATGTTCAAAGACTTATGGGGAGAGTGGCTGCCCTTAATAGGTTTGTTTCTAGGGCAACAGACAAGTGCCTTCCATTCTTTAAGGTGCTAAGAAAGGCCTTCCAATGGGACGAAGAGTGCGAAAAAGCCTTCAACCAACTCAAGTCTTATTTAGGGTCTCCCTTATTGCTGTCTCGGCCTGTAGCAGAGGAGAAACTATACGTGTATCTGGCAGTCTCCGAATCAACCATCAACGCAGCCATAATACGGGAAGACGCTGGAATCCAAAGGCCTGTATATTTCGACAGTAAGGCCCTTCAAGGGGCCGAACAGAATTACCCTCTCATAGAAAAGCTAGCTTACGCCTTAATACATGCCTCGAGAAAGATGAAGCCTTACTTCCAGGCCCACTCCATGGTTGTCCTCACTGACTCCCCACTAAGACAGGTCCTACATAAACCTGAGAAGTCCGGACGATTGATGACATGGGCCATTGAATTGGGGGAGTACGATCTTACTTACCAACCTAGGACGGCCATCAAGGGGCAAGCCCTCGCAAACTTTGTCGCTGAGTTTACATGGGAAGAGGCCGAGGCAAAGAATGGCCTAGAGGGTGGTTAAAACCGTGGTGTCTTCTGAAATTCGGAAGAGACGACACCAAACATCTTCCAAGATCAGGAAGAGATCGCATCTAATGGGTCCAGGAACCAAGTTATAGAGAACGAGGAAGATCGGTACCTCTTCAAAAAAGGAGTCATGACAGAAGGGGTCTTCTCATCAGGTACAGATATTTGGAGCCTCTTCGTTGATGGCTCTTCCTGTGACAATGGAAGCGATGCGAGGTTGATACTCTCAGCTCCAGATGGTGCCAACATTAAATACGCTTTGAGAATAAACTTCCGAGCTTCTAACAATGAGTCCAAGTATGAGGCCATGATAGCAGGTCTCTCATTGGCAAAGACTCTTCGCGTAAAGTGACTCCTACTCCACAGCGACTCAAGGTTAGTTATCAATCAAGTATTGGTAATCTATGAGGCCAGAGATGAAAGGATGGCCAAATACCTAAAAAGGGTGAGAACAATGTTAGAACATTTTGAAGAGGCAAGACTGAAGAGAGTGCTTCGACAAAGTAACAGCCACGCAGATGCATTGGCGAGGTTGGCCTCGGCAACGAAGACAGATGTTAGAAGGACCATTCCGATCGAGGTCTTGGGGAAGGCAACCATTGAGCAAGAAGAGGTATGTAACCCTTGTCAAAATTTGAACTTAGGAGACTCATGGATGGACCCCCTCTTTAGATATATCAGAGAGGGAGAGCTACCTGAATCCAAGCTAGAAAGGCAGAAATTGAGATATAAGGCTACCAAGTTCTCGGTAGTAGGAGACGTCCTGTATAAGAAAAGATTCTTGCTACCTCTCCTCAGATGTGTGCACCCCATAGAAGTTCCCCGGGTCTTACAGGAGGTCCATGAGGGTTCTTACTCTAGCCACATAAGGGGAAGACACTTGGCTAAAAGAATCATCACCCAGGGGTACTGGTGGCCAACCCTGTCCAAGGACGCTGCAGCCTACGTAAGGAAATGTGATAAATGCCAGAGGTTCGCCGCCATCCCTCATCAGCCTCACCAGCCTATGACGTCAATCACTTCTCCATGGCTATTTGCAGTATAGGGAATTGACTTAGTAGGGCACCTGCCAAGAGCTGCCAACAATTATAGATTCTTGATAGTTGCCATCGACTATTTTTCAAAGTGGGTAGAGGCAGAGCCGATGATAACGATCACAGAGCAGAAGAACTTCCAATTTATTTGGAGGATTATCATATGCAGATATGGACTCCCAAACACTCTCATCTCGGACAATGGGACCCAGTTCAAGAACTCCTCTTTAAAAAAGTATTGCCTAAGAGTAGGAATAAAGCAATTCTTCTCATCTCCTGGCCGACCTCAGGAAAATGGTCAGATCGAGGTCACAAATAGAACAATTCTCAATGGAATCAAGAATAGGTTAGAAGATGTGAAGGGAAGATGGACTGAAGAGGTCTACACTGTGTTATGGGCCTACAGAACCACGACAAGGACACCGACAGGAGAAACCCCGTTCATGTTGGCACATGGCTCAGAAGCCGTCATACCAACAGAAGTAGGGCTCCTAACTCATAGGATTCAGACCTATGACCCTGATAATAATGGGGAAGAGAGGAGGCTAGACATAGATCTTATCGAAGAAAGAAGAGAGGATGCAGAGGTCAGACAAGTGGCCTACCAACAGAGGGCAGTAAAATTCTACAACCAGAGGGTGAAGTCAAGACCCATTGCAGTGGGATACCTAGTGCTAAAGAAGACCTTACAGAAAGCAAACAAACTCCACCCAAACTGGCACGGTCCCTACAAAGTGACAGAAGAGGTTGTGCCTGGCACTTACAGGCTAGAAAATCTAGAAGGAGAACCTTTCGCTAATCCATGGAATGCTGATCACCTAAAGAAGTATTACATATGATGGTCCTTGCTTCATTTTGCACTTATATCAGAAATTAATAGGGCCAACATCTTAGGTGATGACCTCAGACCTTCATAACACCATTCAGTGGTGACGAGGTCTGAGCTCAGACACCATAATGGGATGACCTCAGACCCTTAACATCATTAATTTGGTGAGATTCATTAATAGGGCCAACATCTTAGGTGATGACCTCAGACCTTCATAACACCATTCAATGGTGACGAGGTCTGAGATCAGACACCATAATGGGATGACCTCAGACCCTTAACATCATTAATTTGGTGAGATTCATTAATGGGGCTAACATCTTAGGTGATGACCTCAGACCTTCATAACACCATTCAGTGGTGACGAGGTCTGAGCTCAGACACCATAATGGGATGACCTCAGACCCTTAACATTATTAATTTGGTGAGATTCATTAATAGGGCCAACGTCTTAGGTGATGACCTCAGACCTTCATAACACCATTCAGTGGTGACGAGGTCTGAAATCAGACACCATAATGGTATGACCTCAGACCCTTAACATCATTAATTTGGTGAGATTCATTAATGGGGCTAACATCTCAGGTGATGACCTCAGACCTTCGTAACACCATTCAATGGTGACGAGGTCTGAGATCAGACACCATAATGGGATGACCTCAGACCCTTAACATCATTAATTTGGTGAGATTTATTAATGGGGCCAACATCTTAGGTGATGACCTCAGACCTTCATAACACCATTCAATGGTGACGAGGTCTGAGATCAGACACCATAATGGGATGACCTCAGACCCTTAACATCATTAATTTGGTGAGATTCATTAATGGGGCTAATATCTTAGGTGATGACCTCAGACCTTCATAACACCATTCAGTGGTGACGAGGTCTGAGATCAGACACCATAATGGAATGACCTCAGACCCTTAACATCATTAATTTGATGAGATTCATTAATGGGGATAACGTCTTAGGTGATGACCTCAGACCTTCATAACACCATTCAATGGTGACGAGGTCTGAGCTTAAACTACTAATTTGGTTTAAGCAAACACCATTGCATAAGCTTTAGAGTAAAAACTTCACGACATACATACAACAAAAGAAGATGGTCCTCTTCAGAGAATAACACATTCAGAGAATAACACATTCAGAGATTATAAATATTCAGAAGTTACAAAGAATGGAAAAGTAAGAGCCATGCTCATTCAGAAATTATAGATGTGCAGGGATTACAATTTCAGGGGAAACAAAAATATTCAGAGATTCCCTTTCAGGGTTGAGGGAGGAATACTGGTGCCTTCGGTTTGGTTAAGCTGGACGACGTTGGTCACCTCGGTAATGTCATCATGGTGGTTTGCCCCTCCAACCTCTGTGTCGTCCAACATGGCAGTCTCGGCAGGCGTCGCAGCCTCCTCCTCAACCTCCTGAAGGGCCTGGGCAAGCTGAGGATTAATAAAGCCAAGGCCTATAAAGTTAGAGGCTTTCAAAGTGCCAGCCTCCTTCTCCTTGACAGCCGCCCACTTGGTAGTAGCCTTGATACCTCTCTCGAGGTATTCAAAGCCAAAGCCTATAAACTCATCAGATCTTTTGTACTCGGCTATTATCCCCTCTAAGGCATCATCAAGGGCTACTTTCACGGTCGAGCTGACCTTCTGCTGCAGAACATCGTCCTTAGCCTTCAGAGCCGCAGCATGGTCCTTGTTAAGCCGAGAGACCTCCTTCTCCAGCCCCTTCACCTTCTTGTCAGACTCACCCAACTCAGACTTCAGCCGGTTGATTTCTGCGTTCAAAGAACTATGGACCTTCTTAGCCTCTTGACCCTTCTGGATGAGGGGAAACTTCCTCAGAGTCTAATTCGAGAGGTGGTGCATCGCTGCCAGGCCCTGCATATTTTGTGATCAGGAATGAGTTGAAGACAAATCAGAGGTTACACTTAGGAATTAGAAAGAAAAGTGAGGTCATACCTGAATGGATCTGTGAATGCCGAACTCAACCAGCAAAGGAGTGTCAAGTGACCTGAAAAAGTTCTTGTCGGCCTCGGTCATTGTAGAGACGAAGGCATCTAGGGCCTGAAGACTATGGCCGATTATGTTGTCAGTAATCTTCAACTGCTCTAGACGAGCCGACAGGGCATCTGCTGAAGAGATGGGGATGGCAGTATCAGCATTCTTTTTCTTCGGCCTCTGATCCTCAGGGGCATGATCAACTGGAGCCCTCTTCTTTGTGGCTTGGGGCTTCGAGGCAGAGGGAGCTGGGGGAGGAGCATTAAGGCCATCTTTCTTTGCAAGTCTCGTCAAGCTGGGTGCAGCCATTTCCCAGAGTTCGTCTGAGATATCCTTTGGGCGCTCTGTAAAAAATTAATAGATCTGAGTTAGAAGATCAGATAAAAATAAACTCAGAGGTTCAACTTCAAATAGAAAGAGCTTACCAAGCTCGAAAAGAGGACTTCCACCCAGACCTGTCTCAGAGAGGTAGTGGGGGTTCATCAAGTGTTCGAACCTAATGAACAGACCATGTACCCCCTGATCTTGAAGGGCTTTCACCTTCTGAAGGTTTTGTGGGCTCAGGCCAGGGTCAGCCCTCACAGACATTGTGACCTTACCCCACCTAAGGGGCATCCTCAGCTCCAGAATGGATGAGGGAGCACATGGGCCAAATTTCCATGGTCCAGAAGCAAAAAAGTATCGTGGCTTCCAGTTATGGTTGGAAGTCTAAGTTATTTGAAGCATCTTTTTTTCAGGCTTCCGAGCTACAAAATGATAGTAGCTCGAATGATTTTTAGCTAAGGAAGGGACATAGCAACCTACAAAGACCTGAACTGGGAGGTCTGAGTGGTGGACAGCCTTCTATAAGACTATGGCCCCTATTATGACCCTCCAGGCATTAGGGGATAGTTGAGAGGGGTCCAAATTAATATAGGAAAGGATAGATTTGATAATGGGATGGATGGGCAGACGAAACCCCAACTTGAACATCTGCTCGTACAAGCAGATTTTTCCGTCTCGACCGTGAAAAGCCCTCTCTTCCCTCAGAGGTCTTCTTACCTTTATGGAGGGACTAATGGAATACAGATATCTGAAGCAAAGGAGGTCTACCTCAGTTACAGTACTCTCGATCTCGGCCGCCTCAGAGACGTCGACATCACTTTCATCGTCATCATCATCTAACTTAATGTCGGCCGAAGCAGATGTTGATGGGTTACCCGAGAACCTCTGAGAGAACTCAGCACCGGTGAAGGCCGACAGAGGAATGGACACACTCAGCTCGATGATCTCAACCTCTGAAGAAGAGGCTGAGGTGCTTGAGTTATTATGAGATGAGGCCCGGCTGGAGACCTCGGGCTGATCAGGGGCCTGATCTTCCCGAATTGAGAAGTCCATAACCTCCTGGAAGGAATCCACGGACATGGGTCTGAGGTGGAAGACTGAGACTGAGACTCAGACATGGGTATAGGATCGACAGGAACCTCTGCGTGATTGGAAGACTCCGAGGGATCAGGATATATCACCTTCAGGGGTGGCGGAAAGATGGGTCTAATAGGGAATTCTTGTGACCTACGAGCCTCCTCCTGTGCTCTTTCTATTTGTCTAATTTTTTCTAAAGTTTTCTCCCTAAGGGAGGGGAACTCCTCAAGAAGTTGGTATAGGGGTCTGAGCATACGAGGCAGACTATACACTTGCCCAACTCTCCTAAGTAACAAACAACACTGGTGATTTGGCTAAAGATCAAAGCTAGGTTTTTTAGGAAGAACAGTGTATGAACAATCAACCGAAAAACTCATAAGCTAACCAGAAAATGCATGAGATTACCGAAAAATGCATAAACTAGCCGAAAAATGCAAAGAGCAAGACAGATAGAAAAATGGAGAGGAATAGATAATGAGGGGTACCCGAAAAAAAGGTGAGGAAAAGCGAGGAAGGAATCCCAGTAAATAAGCCCCCAAATGTACTTCCAATCGCGAGTTCTTCTAGAGAGAGAGAGAGTTGCAGAAATGGCTAAGTTCGAAGAAGGAGAGAAATGAAGAAGAAAGAAGAGAAAATGGGACTTTTACCCTTAAATATGAATGCACACTCCCCAAGGCCCATCATTGCCTTGGGAGACCAACAGACAACCAGCATAATTACCCTTGTCAGACACGCGTGCCACTTCAGTAATTGACAAGTGTCAGAAAAAGAATATTGGTACAGAGCAATAGGACCTCGGAGTTGTAGACCCCATAGTCACCTACTTTCACATGTAACTAAGGGCTAAGGGTGATTGATATGCCCAAGTGTGACCTCGGCTCGGAGACACCAACCTCGGCCGAGATCGTGGCCGACATTGGAGAAGCCTTGGGCATGCGGCATCAGCACTCGGCCATATCAAGGTCAATCCAGGCCGACACTACCACGAGCCTCTTGAAGGGACATCGCATGCATCACAAGGATCAGCAGCATTCTCGTATACCTTGGAATGGAAACCTCGGCCAGATATAGGCCGAGCTCGCAAGAAGCCTTACCAGCAACCTCATCATGACATTAGTCGATGATCCAAACACATCAGCTCAACCTCGGCTCAGGCCGACCTTGTGCATTGTCTCGGCTAGGATTAAGCCGAGACCTCCATGGTCACCTCGGACTAAATGAGCATCTAGACTTACCAACCTCGGTCTCTCCCAGGTCGAGGTCATACACCAAGCACGATCGCCGAGCATCTGCTGACATTTGGATAAGGGCATATGGACACATATCAGTTATAACAAGATTATTCCCCACACGCGGGGAGAATATTTCATCATCATTCTCTACTTGTGACAGTGACAGATGGCTTTCCCATATTGGTGAGGCAAACACACACATGCACATTACATGCATGGGGGTACATTAAACCCCCTAGGTACTATATATAGAGGTCATCCTCTACCTTGCAAAGGATCCCTAATTTGGTAACCCTAGCTGAAATTCTGTCTTATACACACAGTAGAGAGAGAAAGTGAGCTTATGTGTATTGTATCCATGGCCATCAGTGCCTTATTACAGTGAGGTTATTCACACACAGTTGACGTAGGCCAAAATAGGCTGAACCACTTATATTCTGGTGCTCTCTCCTCTTCTCCTCATCTCATTCTCCTACCTTTTACGTAACTATGCTGCCATTGTTGTTCTTAGATTGAGCTTGAAAACACCTTACCTGGTGGTGCTAATTCTAGCATCATCAAATGTAATTAGACACTTGCTATATTTTTTAAACTGTTTTCACCTCGGACTTTGACCCGTTTTCTTCCAAATCTATTTTTTTTATAAAAACCTTTTAGGTGCCCAGCCACAGGGATGCCAAGCATAGGAGTTCCATTACATTGACGTGATGTAGCTGCTGTGGAAGTTACAGGATCTCGGTATTAGACACCTCCACATTCTGCACTTGATTCTATTCATGGTTACTCATCTGTTAGGGCATGTCGCCCATTTCCATTTAAAGATAGCATTCTCAGACTTATAGTTTTATTTCAGATGTTAGTTTATTTATTCAAACTCTTGTATCAGGATTTTATTTTAATCTGGTATTACTGTTGGAGTGTTTACTCCGAACTCAGTATATTTCATTTCGTTGGTTATTCATATGAGATTGTTTATGCGATTGTTGGATGATGATTTAATTACTTGGTTAATTGTTAACTTAATTAGTAAAATTTGACATCTCTCTTTTTTAATATTAGGTGGCTAGTAATTAATTAAATGTTTTCGAAAGTGATGCTAAGACTGAACCAACTTCATATTCTGTATTAATTTAATAATGGAGTAGTTACCCGGTATTAAATTAGTCGGGGTGTCACACCCCCCTTTTGCCTTTAATCACGAGGTCGAACTCTTGGAGGAGAACCAACCAAGTTATGAGCCTACTCTTAGCATCCTTCTTGGAAAATAGATACTTAAGAGCGCCATGGTCAGTGAAGCAAACTTTGGTCGATCCTACCAAGTATGCCCTAAATTTTTCCAATGCGAATACTATGGCTAGAAATTACTTCTTTACCGTGGATTCGTTCATTTGCACCTTATCAAGCGTGTGGCTAGCATAAGATATCACGTGAGGTTTCTTGTCCCTCCGTTGACAAAGCACTACCCCTACAACATAGTCACTTGCATCACACATGATCTTGAATAGAAGGGTCTAGTTGGGGTATTGCATGATGGGGGTCATGGTCAACATATCTTTTAACTTATCAAATGATTATTGGCATGCCTCACTCCTCGGCAACAGCGCCAAAGACTTGACTCGCCTAGAATATTGTATAGAGCAAGTGCACACTAATCACGAGTGTAGTATAAAACTCGATAAGACATGAGTCAATTTTCGCAGGGAATTATATGAAACAACGTAGATATTCTTTTAGTTAAAAGTCAATAAGAAAAAGATAAAAATAAAGTAAAAAATGATTTGTGTTTCGAAAGACGTAACGAACCAAGGTGGACCATAACTAAGGGCAACACTTATCTAAATACTATTGAAGTGAGATAGATTTATACTGTGGATTAAAAACTAGGTTTAACAAAAGGTCGAGGAACACTCCCCCACCTAGACTATCACAACCAAAATGGTTCTTACGATTGAATCACAATCAAATGGGAAAAAATATTATTTTTAATAATCAAGCATAAAAGGTGTCACCTAAATGATGCCAAAATGAGGATTTTAATATTTTATCGGACAATAAGCCTTACATGATAATCAAAGTTAAAATCCTAAGAAAATCTAATATCAACACATACACCCATTAATTGGATTCAAACTCCAAACCTATCAAGAAGTGAAATCATATAAGGTGTGTTTATGATCTTAAACCAAGTAACTTGGCTACTTATAATAATAACAATACAAACAAACAAAGTGAGATTGACTAAAGAAATGAAAGCCATTAAAAGCTATGATTTAATACACAACAACGATATTAATGAACAAGAGAGTATTAATTTTCAATAAACCCAAGTTTGATTACTTACAATGAAGTAAATGAAGAGAGAGAAGCAAGTAAATGCAATAAACACTGGGAGAGAGAAGAGAGCCAAAGTTTGCCAAATTCTATCTTCTAATGTCTAAAACAAGATGAAATCAAGATAATTTACAAAGAAAATCCACTTGCTACTTATAGCTAGTGGAATAAAAATCGAAACATTGAAACCAAAATGAGAAATCAAGTATCTGATAAGAGCAATCGATAGTGGTCGTTGGATCGGTCAGTCACTGGATAGGAACCATGCCCACTGGTTATAATCATAGGCAAAATCAACATCACTGATCGTCTACTGGCTTTGGAGTAGATGATTGGTGCCCTATTTTTGGGGAAAAAACACCTTTAGTTCAAGCACAAAAGGACTTTGGAAAAAATGGTCATAACTCGATCGTTTGGAACCGAATAGATGCACCGCCGACAACTATGCGATAGTAATTCGGAGAGATACAACTTTTGTGAAGTGTTTAGGGATGAAAGTCAAATGGATAAATAACTCAAATGTCCCCGAAGTTGCGTAATGTGTTAAAACTTTTTTGAATAGCACAAAATTGTACCGTTTAGCATTTCAATACCTACAAAAGCTCAAATAAATCTTGCAAAGCATATATATAATGAGAACAAAGGTTATACTGTATAAGAGAGTTCGGGAATTAATGACCATAATTTTTCTAGAATGCATAAGTAAAACGGGAGATATATAAAATATTCGTGACTAATCATATTCTTTCTTTGTCTATTCCTAAACAAAAGGGGGGAGAAATGGTATCTTTCACTTTAGTTTTACGAGGAGATATTTATATTAGGAGAGCCGTCTTTCCTAGGTGGTGATCATTAGATATAACAGGAGTTTATTCTAATAAAGATTTTATATATTGTTATATTATCTTCGCATTTGAAGGTGTAGTTAAGTGTGTAGCTTTACAACACGTGTCAAGGTTTACAAGCAAGCAAAACTACTCAAGGTTTATGAGTCAGTCAAGTTGTACTTTTTTCTTTTCGAGTTGGGGATTGAGTCTTAAATTATATTGACGATCCATGGGATTTTTTATTTTTTGTTTTGTCTTAAAATAGCCAAAGGGGGAGATTTATTAGTATAAATTTTTTAATAGAATCAATTTGTATGCTTTGACTTATTTCGTGTTTGGAAAAATCTAATTAAGTCATATGTTAGGGATTGAGTGTGTTGACCTTTCGAGCCTATGACGTGGTTTCTTGAAGACATAGCGACCAAGTTAGAAGGTCTACGTCATGATGCCGTGTTACGTGCCTATTTTTCTCTTCATATTTCGAGGATCTTTAAGGTATGAATGAGTAAATATTTTGATTCTTAAAGATTTATATTTGGGTGCTAGGTTTTTATAAAATCATTTTAATCTTTTTTATATATTTTTTGGAGGAAAAATATTTTTTTGCAAGGTCATTAGAACGACTTGGTATGTCGTTTGAACGAGTTACCTTAGTTCATTAGAACAGGGTTCCAACGAAACTTCAAATAATTTTTTTTGTCTTCGCTACAATCTCGTTGGATGTTTCATTAGAAGTGTATTCGAATGAGATAAGGTGAGTTGTTTGAACGAGATGTACCTCGTTCGAATGAGCTAACAAATTTTTTAATATTCGAGATTTTTTTAAAGTGATTCATCTTAATCTCATTTTTAAAAAGCCTCTTATTCATAGAAGTGCATAGCAACAGTTTTATTGGGGACAAAACCTATGTTTTAAGTACCCCAAAATCTATAAAAAAAAAAAAAACTCTCCAAAACCAAGTGTACACCAAATTTTTTGGGGTCCAAGTGTTCACCACATTATGCTTTGAGATCCTATTTTGAGCACCAAAGATTTAATCTATCATTATCCTGATAGAGAAAAATTTTATGCAGTGGATTCCATGCCTGATCTGTTTATATACCATGGACTCCATATTGTATGATGGTTTTTGAGCCTAGATCTGTGGATACAGAGGCGTGTGTGTATTCACGTATTGTAGCACTATGTAAGTTGACTCTTGCGTGTCCTGGGAATGGTTGAAGATTGAAGACGTGTCAAGGCTTGCCAGGGCATCGAGTCATTGTATAAATCTACTGTCAGTCTTGTATAATTCCGTATTATAGTAAATTTGCGTGGTTGGGTCATCTGAGGTTTTTCCCATTTGGTTTTCCCAGTACATCAGGTGTTATATGATTATTTATTTTACTTTTTCCTGCTATCACTTAGATGCATGTTTTAGGATAAAATAAAATTAGTTAAAACTACCTTCACAACTTTTGTTTATAATTGGTGCTTAGTGTTAATTCTGTTTAAGTTGAATATTTAATTTAAAAATAAATAAAAATTAGCTTTTGCTTAGACCATTCCATATATCCCGCAACTTTAAGTTCATTTGCTTCCAAGGGAGGTTGAGGAAAAGATGATGTCCACATTGACTATTCTTTCATATTTTAAGTCAAATGTTCAGCTTAGCGACCGTGATGACCCGATTATGCCATTGTATGTCATTTTTCCATCATCTCCTCGTCCTTACCTTATGTCACGAGCATTTTATTCTTTCCCTCTAACTAAAAATGAGTTGTATTCCACCATCTCTCGAATATCAACTCAACTAGGTCCTAGTTTACTATCATTATTTGATTCAATGCATTCTTCCTTATACGATGACACTGCACGACAATTTTATGCGCATGCACAATATGTTAGTGACACCTTGCACAATGCTAATGGTAAGATTTTTTATTTGTGTGTCTTAGGGATGATAAAAGGAAGAAGAGGTGATGTAATGTTTTTGTTTGTTTGGTTTAGTTTAGAGTTATTTGGATTTTGGTTCAAATTCATTATATTTATTGTAATCCTTGTAAAGTCTTATCTTTTTAATGCTTATCATCTTTTAACATTCAGTATATCTTTGATTGATATATTTTATCTTCCCATGAGTAGTTTAAATTGTTAATCTTAGGCTTATTACTCGCATGATTATATCTTAAATAGACTAATCATTTGATTATTCACCCACTATATGATTCTTCTCTATTTTTTGGTTTGATTAACATGTTTTACTCTCTTAAAATGCTTCGAGAACTCTCCTTTGTCTCTTTTTATGTCAAAAAGAGCGAAGAAGTTTGTAAATAGGGGTACTATATTTATACAAGCAAATTAGGTTGGTTAGAGTTATGTTACTATATCATGTTCATTTGGAGGGATTGTATATTTTGGGGGGATTTATATTGGATAGATATGATGTACATGTTCACAATGTTATATTCACATGTTCATATTTATAATATGTCTTCAAATGGTACCTTGATGAGTTTCCTAGTGTGTGACAGGAAAAATTGTACAAGATCTCCTTGAAGATGAATTTTATCTCTTGTAGTGATTAGTTACTCACAACAAATCAAATTTTCTATTTTTGGAATTTGCCCTTTGCTAAGAGAGTCGTAAAATAGTAGATTTCCTTAATTTGCTTGTAATTTTTCTTTTTTATGTTTTACCTCGGAATTCGACTAAGGGCGACATTGTTAGAGTATAGTATACTCAATACGCTCCATATAATATATTATCTGAATTCCTTGACCCAAAAATGTTTGATTCTTCGTCCAAGAGGTCATCAGAAATCTTCAATGACGAATTAGATTCACTCTATACTGAACCTCAATCACATCACTTAGGAAGAGGTATAAGACTTAGCGAACTTAGATTCACCTTGGCTAATCCGTTTTTATAAATTGATTTTTTTTATCAACCTTAGTTTTGTAATTTTCTCAAATACACATGCAAATATAATTTTCATATAGACAAATTTATTTTATAAAGAATTGCATATCTTTATGTATTTTAAGTAGGAATGTTTATGCGAGTAACAAATATTCTTGGATTTTGCCTCAAAACTATTTGAAAATCTTCTAAGGGCAAACTGGACAAAATCTCTGGAAAATGTGCAAATTGCCTCACCTCAGCTTCGCCGTAGAGATGGCTTGCCTCGATGTGGTGACATTGTATTGCTGGTTGCTTGTATCCCATTGTAAAAAAACTTAACAAGTGCATGATTTGTATCGCTTTAGGTTCGCCGCAGTGGCAAAATAGCTCGTTGCAGTGATCCTGCGACGACACAATCTGAAAATGCAGAAAGTCACTTTTGCACAAGATAATTCTTTAAGATCTTATTAGTTATTATGTCAAGTAGAACTTTTTAGGTGACTACTGACGTGATTAATTTATGCCTTAAGAGTGTGACATCTAGAATTTGAGCCTCTAAACATTTTCAAATCAGAAGGCTATAAGTTAAGGTGTTGTCTTATTTTTCAAACCAAGAGTCACAGACTTGAAAAATATTTTTATTAATTAAAACATCTGATATATTTTAGAAAACATTTTTTGCTCCTCTTCTTTGAGTTCTTTCAAGCCATTATTTCTAATAGATGTATATTTGCTAAGCTTGGTTAAAAAATCTGGCCTTCATTAAAGCACCACACCCGTTTTGCAAACACACCAACATACATATGTATAGGATTCCCTCATATATTTTAGGTGTAGCATTTTGGTTGCTTAAAAGTTCCATCCCTGAACAAAAAAGTTTTTCTTCTAACTCTAAACGAAGAAAGGTGATTCCACTTTAAAGAAGAGAATTGGGTTAGAGGATTCGAATGCATTGGTTGCAGACCAAAATCGATCCCGATTATGCAAACATGGTGGAAAAAGTGTCTAGTCAGTTGTATCATTATGAGGTTGCAAATATATTTCTTCTAGTTATAAAACTCCCTAGAGTATTTGCCATTTTTATCTGCCTGATTTTTTCCCATTAGTGGATTTTCCCTCATACATTCGGTCTTATGCTTATTTGAGTCTTTTCGCATCTTTTAGAATCATTATCTTAATTAAAAAGATAAAACTTGAAAAGATTCTAAAATTTAGTAAAATATTTTGTCACATAGACTTTTGGATTATTAAACCCTTTTGTAATAATAAAATAAAAATCTTTTTTCTTAAATTAGGTGAATTAATTTTTATTTAGATAGCTACCGTTGAGAGATACACTCATATAAACGTTATATAATCGCGGGAGTTACTGTGAACATACCTATAAAGGCCCTGCTCAAGTCACTAATCATCTCAATTGACCCCCACTTGGCTAACTGAAGGGTTGATTGGCTACCACTAGTTCGTCTTGTCAACGCCTCTGTCACTACATTATCCTTCTGTGGGTGGTAGTGGATCATTAATTGGTGCTCCTTGATGAATTTGATTCACCCGCACTGCGTCATGTTCAGGTCTTTCCATGTAAATAAATACTGTAAACTTTCGTGGTTGCTGAAGAGCCTAAACTTCTTATCCAAAGATAATTCGGTCATGCATGCAACATTAATACAATGATCTCCAAATTTAAGTCGTGAGTTGGATAATGAACCTCATGCATTTTTAACTTCAGAGAGGCATAGTAAATGGCTTGTCCTCCTGCATAAAACCCCACCTAATATCTGCTCCACTCTTAGGAAAGGAAAGAATGGGTGCAGAAGTTAATTTCCCTTGAGAGTGTTCGACGCCTACTGACACTTCTCTGTCCCAAATAATTGTGCACTATTATTCATCAAATCAGTCATCGGCCTTTCTATCTCCGAGAATTCATGAATGAAGCTCCGATAATAATCGGCCAATCCTAAAAATCTATGGACTTTAGTAGGTGTCCTGGGTTGTCCTCAATCCAATATGTTAACACCGTACTCGGATCCATGCATAATCCCGTCTCTGATTTCACATGCCCCTAAAATTTAAATTCTCGATTCCAAACCTTGCATTTGTAGAACTTTGCATAAAGTTTAGTCTCCCTCAGTGTCAACAATCAATCTGCAAAAGTAAATCATTATCCTCCCCTATTCGTGATTGGATTGGGATGTCATCAATAAAGACTGTGATGAACTAGTCCAAATAAGATCGAAACACCAGATTCATCCAGTCCATGAATATTTTTATGGAATTATTCAACCTTAACGACATCACTTTAAACTCATAAAACCCATATCGAGTCAAGAAGGTTGTCTTAGGCACATCCTCCTCTCGCACCCTTAGCTGATGGTAACCATATCACAAATCAATCTATGAAAGGAAAGAAGCTCCCTCTAAATCTAAAGGATTATCAATCCTTCATAGTGTGTACTTATTCTTCAATGTCACCTTATTTAAATTGCGATAATCGAAAAACAATATCAAAGACCCATCTTTATTCTTTACAAACAAATCTGGTGCACCCCAAGGTGAAGTGATACGTCGAATGAAACCCTGCTCCAGTAACTTTTTAATCTGATCTCTAAGCTCCTGCATCTCCATAGGGGACGTATAACACAGTCCTCTAGCTATCGGTTTCGTACCTAGTTCCAAGACTATCACAAATTCAATCTCCTTATTCAGTGGTAAACCTGGAATCTAATCGAATACATCGGTGAATTTTTGCACTACATGAATCATACCTAGGGACACTATGTTCTCCTCTTGAGTCTCGTCATCAATAAAATACAAGTGGGTAGTATCCTCACTCTCACGTCTAGGCATAGACACCAAATACAACCACTCTACTTACACAGTTAATTTGGGCCCCGTATATACACAACAAATCCATCCCCAAAATCACATCGTATGTATGGGTATTTAAAAGCAATAAATTAGCAACAAACTGTAGCCCACCAATATCAATGCCTACCCTATCACAAGTCTCGATAATCACAGTAAATACACCTAATGGAGTATCCATGGATAATTTCCTTGTGCAAGGAGTCATAATTATCTTTGATAAAACCATGAAGTGTTGTATAACAAAAGAGTGTGTAAAACCTGTATCGAATAAAACCTTGGCTAAAGTGCCATTGAAGGTGCGGAAGCCCCCAATTTTTAAATTCTTATACTTTGAAAATAATTTCCTTTTAAATAGATATGCGGAAACGTAAGATGGTTCAATAAAAAAAAATTACCAAATTTTAATTTCTATTAAAATTAAAATTAAACCAAAGTGAAATATGATTAATACGCACACATTAATTTACATTTCACTTAAACCAAATTAATTCATCCAAGTCCTAAAAATTTGCCTAAGTCATATTTTTCATTTAAAACCAATTAGGCCAAACCAATTTTATCAATTAAATTAAATGACTTGAATTAAATTAACATAAACATTATCCAAAATTAATTTGCACCAAATTAAACAAGTAGTGATTAAATTAAACCAATTTTATCTTTTTACCTAAGCATGCGTTCTAGATGATCTTGCAAAAGATAAAATAAATAATTAATCCACTACACCGCGATGTACGAGGAAAAACCCACAACGGGAAAAAACCTCGGACGGCCCTAGCCTCAAATCCACAAGAATATCAGCCCTAGCCTCAAATTTCTATCTAGAGTTCGAAAAATACAAAGGATTGACAATCTAAACCAAAAGTTCTAGCCACATGGGAGCGTAAAAGGTGGGATTCAAACACAAGAATATGCCACATAAAATGTGTCAAACTAAAATACACGCAGAATAAAAAAAATCTTTTTGAGTTTTTGAAATTTTTAACCAAAAATAAATATATACTCAAAAGACAAACAAAAATCATTTGTATTTTTCATTAGTCTTAAATTGCTAAAAAGATAAATGCAAATGATAAACCAAAAATCTTTTTGTATTTTTAATTTAATGCAAACAAAATGAAGAAAACATAATACAAAAGATAAACAAAAATTCATAACTCTAGCATGTGATTAAGCATGGAGCATAGACTAGAAGATGATTAAACAAGCATACAATTAGCATGAAATACAAAAGCTAAAGTATGCAAATAAAACTAACACATTCAACCTTTAGATTTTGCAAGGGAGGAAGCATGTGAAAGTAAATGAGAATCAAATACCCTATCTTGTAAATCTACCAAGTCGGATCTCCTAACCCAAACTAATGATGAGTGACTATCTCGGGGTGTAGGAATCTTGGCTACCTTGGTTGCCTTACTTTGGGATTTTCTAAAAAATCTTTTAAGATCAAAATAATATTTCTTAAGATGGACTTTTCGACCACAATGTGCACAAGTAAAAACATGTTGAAAAGATTTACCTAAGGAGTGATCCCTAAAGGCTTTCCTAGGCGATTCTCCTAAAATGTTGGCTTTGGCTTTGTGAGTTGATTCATTACAAGTATCTAAGCCTAAACCACAAGTGTCATTTTTAATTTGGACCGTTCCTAATATTTTATCTAATTTTTTCGAACGACACTCCAAATCAAATTTGACATTACTAAAGTCTTTTAATTTGTTTTCTAATTCTAGAATGTTAGACTCTAATAACACATTTCTCACTTCAAACTCGAGAAGCTCATTTTTCAAGGATTCCATTAAACCTCTAAGGCTATCTCTCTCGCCTTCTACATATTCTAGCTTCTCTCGAAGAGATTTCTCTCGTGTCCTAAGGTCTTCAACCAACACACTATTATCAACGACCTTGACACGTTCTCTCAAACTAGCTTCTAACTTCAAATTAGCTTTTTTTAATTTAATTGATTCTTCATATAATTCTTGAAAATCATTTTGAAGTTCACTCACATTAACCTCTTCTTCATTTACACTCTCTCTTTCTTCTCCACTCTCACTATCATAAAAAATAAGGGAATCATAAACTATGACCTTGTAAGTGTCATGTGATAAATTTTCATCTATAGATGAGTTCTCACTATCACTCACATGACTAGCCATAAAAGCCACAAAGTTGAGCTTAGTGGGGGAATCGAGTCCCTCTTCCTTATCACTATCACTAAGGGTCGCATTATATGAAATGGGTCGCTTACCCTCTCTCCTTAGTTTAGTGGGGCACTCAGAAGCCCTATGGCCATAACCCTCACAACCAAAACACATGTTTGACTAGCCCATATTTAAATTTTCATTAATAGTTTTAGGGATCCTCTCGGCTTTGTCATGGTTAGAAGTTTCAAATTTCTTAAAGTCATTTTTAAATTTATCTTTGTTAATTTTAAGAAACTTTCTAAATTTCCTAGAAAACATAGCCATGTCTTCCGAGTCACTATCACTCTCGCTCTCTACTACTTGTTTTTCCTCTTTTCGGTCTTTTAAAGCAATGCCCTTTTCAATTTTCTTTTCAGTTTTAGAGGGAAACATGTCCAGTTCATAGGTTTGTAAATCACCTACGAGCTCTTCTAATTTCGTAGAGGCTAAAGTTGGTAAAGAATTTAAAACGGTCACTTTTGGAATAAATTTACCTGGTAGGGACCTTAAAATTTTCTTTACTACTCGGTTGTCGGGTATTTTCTCTCCCAAATTAAAAGATGAATTAACAATATCTGAAAGTCTAGCATAGAATTCATCAAAAGTTTCTTTATCGTTCATTTTTATAGTTTCAAATTGAGTGGTGAGGTTTTGGAATTTTGAAGCTTTAACGACACTTGTACCTTCATGAGTGAGTTGTAAAATATCCCAAGCTTCTTTAGCGGTCTCACACGTCATAATGCGTCGAAATTCATCCTGTGTGACAACGCTAAACAAGGCATTTGAACCACGCGAATTAAAGTTTGAAAGTTTAAATTCACCCTCACTCCATCTATCGTCCGGTTTGGGAACACGT
The DNA here is from genome assembly GCA_949130495.1 of Sambucus nigra. NCBI lineage: Eukaryota > Viridiplantae > Streptophyta > Magnoliopsida > Dipsacales > Adoxaceae > Sambucus > Sambucus nigra. The sequence continues at coordinate 510,843,988 of OX422217.1, read as the reverse complement.
TCATTTTACAAACATCCAAACCCTTTCATCGATAGATTTAAGTGCCGATTTCATACGCGCTTTCCAATACGCATAATTAGAACCATCGAAAATAGGAAATTTTGAAAATGGGGAAAATTCTATTTTAGCCAAAAATAGTTAAAGGATCTTTAACGAAGTAAATTATCGTTTTGGCGTTGATACCAATTTGAAGGTGCGGAAGCCCCCAATTTTTGAATTCTTATACTTTGAAAACAATTTCCTTTTAAATAGATATGCGGAAGCGTAAGATGGTTCAATAAAAAAAACGAATTACCAAATTTTAATTTCTATTCAAATTAAAATTAAACCAAAGTGAAATATGATTAATACACACACACACTAATTTACATTTCACTTAAACCAAATTAATTAATCCAAGTCCTAGAAATTTGCCTAAGTCATATTTTTCATTTAAAACCAATTAGTCCAAACCAATTTTATCAATTAAATTAAATTAAATTAATATAAACATTACCCAAAATTAATTTTCACCAAATTAAATAAGTAGTGATTAAATTAAACCAATTTTATCTTTTTACCTAAGCATGCATTCTAGGTGATCTTGCAAAAGACAAAATAAACAATTAATCCACTACGCGGCGATGTAAGAGGAAAAACCCACAACGAAAAAAAACCTCGGATGGCCCTAGCCTCAAATCCACTAAGTACGGAATTTATAAATACAAGCAAGATGACTTACAGCACTCAACGCGATCCCTCTCAAGCCCCCCGACGCGTCTTCTTGTATCAACCTCTTCTTAGCGAATAACCACGGAGCTCCATCGCGGTCTCGGAATCCACCGATCGGACTTTATATGGCCACCGTCACCCGAACTAGGAGCCTTTCTCCAAGTGGATAAATCAACGAAAACCTCTTCTTCTTTATGGGATTTAGAAGCAAACCCAAAACGTCTCTTCAAACGGTAGAGATGAAAAATCGGTGCCAAACACTCCAAGCAAAGTATATATATATATATATATGTAACTTGGATTAAACAACAATTGGGTGTAAACAAGTGTTTAAAAGATTTCTTGTTGAAGAATTAAACACTCAAAAACCATGAACTTTTTCCTTTTGATTTCTCTCTCAAAACACACACTTAGAGGTTGTAGGATATGAAAAAGTTAAGTTAAAAACTTTGCTTCCCGCACTTAGATATTCTGACAAAAGTTAGTAGGGTAAAGTAGTGGAAAAAGTGGGAAAACTGTTCAAAACTGCCAATACCTGTTTCCGCCAAATCTCGTTCGAATGACATTATCGTTCGAACGAGATCTCATTCGAACGAGGCTTCTAACGAAGTTCTAGTGTGAACTCGTTAGACATCTCGTTGGAAATCTCGTTCGAACAGCCATCTCGTTCGAACGACATTTCGAACAAAGCTCCAGTGGCCATTATGGGAACTCGTTGGCAAACTCGTTCGAACGACTTATGGTTCGAACGAAAATCTCATTAGAACGACACTTCCAGAAAGTTTAAAAAATTCGATTTTTGCCCAGAAACTTTATATTCTTTATTTTAAAGTTTAAATGAAATCTTTCTGAAATTAAACAACAGTTTTAAATAAATGTTCACCCATTATAAAATGTTCCGAGCTCCTATCTATATATATTAAAATGCATTCATACCTTAGGAGCAATGGAACCATGTTGATGATGTAGAAACGAGGCACAAACAAACTCGACAATATGATGAAGCTTTATACTCTTGGCCGCTACGTCTTCAACAAACACGTCATAAGCTTGAAGGATGATCAATTAACTTTATCCTATGACTAAAACATTTTTGTCCGGAATTGAGCCAAAACTACAAAGGACTCAATTGGAAATTTGTGTCCTTACAGCCATGAATAGAGAGCATACCATCAATTTACTGAATAAGAACCTGATCATCTCTAGGTCCCACCTAATAGACCCTGTGTACTACAACGACTGGTACAGGTAGTGTCGCAGGTATCAGTTATCTCGGGAGTGGGAAAACTGGCACCTAATACTACCTCGGTTATTGTTATTGTTGACAATTAGGCCTAAATCCCTACTTCCACTGGCCCTAATATCCCTTACTATCACTAATTAATCTTTCCTTAGTCTTGGTCCCACCTGCATGCCCCTCCTTCATAGACTTCCTTTTACATTAGATATGCTTTTCACAAAGCGTGGGCACGACATCCACAATTTATGTGTACGTAGTGTATGCATGGTTGTTTATTAGAATCCATCGTATAGGGTAGATGAGACCATTTATGAAACACTCTATTATATTATTTTACACATTTAATTCCTTCGGAGAATCCTATGCCAAATTTATAGCTCTTTCCCATACTCTAAGATAGTACGAGTCCCCTTAATGGAGTAAAACAAACTCCATCTTCTTCTCTGAACAGATTGATTTGGGGAAGTACTTGTCGTTGAACCTCTTCATAATCTTCGAATACGTTTCACTAAATTTATTACTAAATACTTACTAAGAGTATTGCGCCTAATATCTCCTAACTACCGGCCCAACTAAACACCAAGCATGGGATGTCTCAAGAATGAAATCCAAACGATGAACCCTCCCGATACACTTCGGTCTAATTAGGTCATTCATCAGGATAAGGGCCACTGGACTCCTTAATGATCATACTTAATATGAGAATTACAAGAAAACAAACATATTAAAGAATGCTATGTAGAAAACTTTGATGGACCTACGGAACCTACTTTGCCTAGGACCATTCTCTAATACCAAATGTGACATCCCTTATTTTTAATAATTAGGTTGATCATGTCTATTTATTAAATATTTTAGCTTATACAAAATAATTTAAGTATCATCCTTAGCATGAATGAAAACAAACGATATAGATAATGCAATATGAGTACGATAATAAAATCTGAGAAGATAATAACTAATAGGATAGACATCACCACCATCTACTCTATAGAAAACATACCATAATCTATTAATACATAAACTCTCATAACTGACATCATAAGTAAAACCTACATAAGTCAACCAATTAGAAATCTGACTCAATAAGTGAAAGAGTACATACTAGAATATAAATGACAAATTCTCGCACCTCTTAATACATAAAACTAAAGTGCATAAATATGACATCTAGACCTGCTAGTGGTGAAAAATCTGGAATAGGGCCCGATGCAATAAGGACTGGAAAGCTACATTGAATAGTCATGATCACCTGAAAACGAGGTTCAATAACGATGGTCAGTCTGTCGCAAGCTAACATAACTACACCATCCAATGACAGTTATGGAAATAAATAATAATTCTACAGTTTATAATTTTATCTCACCACGTAAATCGTGCCTCATAATATTTTAACCAAATAAATTGTAACCATTAAATAAAGTAACAATAACAACCATGAATCTACATAACACCCCATCATGTACAACAAAGTATAAATCGTGACATAAATAAATATCCATCATAAAAAAAATCCAACCTCACCTTATTCACCCCAAACACCATGAATAAGTTTATCGCAACCGTGTCTGATCCTCAGTCCCCTTTGAGGTCACTAAGCCCCACGGTATGGAATATAACATTATCCACCCAAAAATATCCATCATAAACAACATAACAACAATGGCCACATACATAGGGTCAATAATAGAATACATCTCCATTATAAACAATATAACAATAGTGGCCCTATATGTAGGGTCAATAATTGAAGAGTAATATTTCTCCACTCTTAATATAATTTCATAATTTAGGCTCACGCGTCGCTAATGTATTTTAACAGCTTTCATTCTTTATCTTCCAATTTATCTAGTTCTCTTAAAATATTTTACTACCATAAAAGGCAAGGGGTGAGGCATAAATTCTACAATAAACTCTAAAAGGAAGAGACGTATAATCTAGTATTTCAATCTTTTATTGTATAATTTAATCTACTATTCATCTCCAATAATTATATTATGGGGACATTATACACTTTATTCATAAAATTCACTTTGTACAAAGAAGGGCACAATTCTAAATCATAAGGGGGTGATATCAAATTCATCATAACGTGGATATCCAATTAATTCAATCAAATGTTCAAATGGGGAAAAACACTACTAAGTAGGGAATTCATGGTCTTTACTAAAATCGTCCGAATGGATATTTTCATGTATTGGCAATTCTACACAATCATATGCGTCTCAATTCACATTGTATATGGGGATAATACTAATTATATTAAATTCCTCAAATTACGAATATTACTATTTGGGTTATCTCATTACTAAAGTGAGCTTCAAAGTGTACCATTAGGATTTACATGTAATGCTATCAAAGTCCTAATTACCGCTAGTCATGAACTTATCAATTTGTCAAATTACCAACATTATCAATCCATCAATTTCTCAATTTACCAAATTTATAAATTTATCAAATTCCTAATTATCAAAATTTCCATAATTTCAAGTATAAATTGTGAAATTCAATAAACTTAGCACTTTACAAATACATCCCTCATTATCTCTAATTGATTTTAATTATAAAATCAATTCGTTGAGGTAGAATTTGTTATTTAAAAGCATAAAGGGGGAGGAGTAGAATGTTAACTTGCCTCTTGAATAAATTCACAAAATTAAATTAAGAATTGTAAAGAGAGAATTTGTGAAATAATCTCCTCTCAAAAAGCTCCTTAATTGGTGTAAAGAAGGTTCCAACAGTGGAAAAGAAATATCCATTGAAACGTAATTGAATTTGCAAGTCCTTTAAAAAATTCTCTAAAGGTGTCCCAAAAATTCTTCCAAAAAAATAATTCTTGACTAGAATGAAAGGATATATTTTTAGAGTTGAGAATATATATTTTTTTCTAAAATTTGGTTGAGGTTTAAAGGTCAACCTGCTAGAAATGGAGGATAGTAGGATTTTTTGGATTGTAATTGTGGGAAAATGAAAGAATGAGCATCGACGGTTTAATTTTTTTCTTTTTTTATTTATAAAAGATTATCCCCTTTTATTTTATCTTTAATTTACTTTTTTTTAAAGAAACATTTTCTCTTTCTTTCTTTCATCATTTACCTTAATTAATTCTAACTCTAAACATTTCTACAAGTAATCCCTACTTATTTAGTTAATTTTTTTACTCTTAGTCTCATTCTACAATTTATCATGTTCCAACCTCTCAGCTTAATTTTTAAAATTCCAATTTAACCCCTACTTTATTTATTTAAAAATAAACAAAATTACTTTCTTAATTCACCAAGTAATTTTTAAAATTCATCAAATAAATTCTTTAGTATAAATAATTTCCATAAGTTATATTTTAACTCCCAATATTACAAATACGACTTTATTTTTATAATGAAAGCATCAATATTTAAAATTCCAATCAATTAATTAATTAATTTAAACTTCTGTAAAATTTATTTTTAATTATTTATTAATTCAGGTCAAACTATGTGGTATTGCAATGTCCTTTGGCATAAATAATATTGATCTTGGTGTCAACTATTTATGTAGAACTTGAAGTTATCACACACAGATGATAAAACTTGAAGTTTTATATTTCACGTAATTCACAACAGGCACTTTGTAAATTATTGTTATTGAGAATCAGTAGGCCTAGGTTTTAATTTTATAGTTTATATGAGCCCAAAGTTCTAAACTTTAGTTTGTCAATTTTTCATCCATTAAATATACATCCTTATTTGATATCCATATAGTTAAGGTTATTATGTGCTTAAAACAAAATGATTAAATTTTAATATGTGATGATCCAAAGTCATCAACATAGATGACTTTTAGACATATATTTATTTGGATTATTTTTCATAAATGATCTATATCCTCAAATATGAAGTTCTTTCGATATTATTAACTATTCTAAGATTGCTAATTACAAAACTTAAAGTTTTTGCTATCTATCACCTTTTTTGAATCTCTGATAATTATTTGATACGATTTTTTTTAAATACTTCGATTTGTTTAAGTTTGATCACCAAACGCTTCATCGTAACATAAATTACTATTATGTATGTATGTATGTATGTATGTATGTATGTATGTATGTGTGTGTGTGTGTGCACGCGCTCGCGTGTGTGTGTGTGTGTATATATATATATATATATATACAGTTGAACTCATATATATGTATATGTGTGTGTGCGCGCGCGCGCGCGCGCGTGTGTGTGTATATATATATATATATATATATATATATATATATATATATATATATATATATATATATATATATATATATATATATATATACACACAGTTGAACTCACATTTCATAATCTATATTGAATGTTGTAATTGGCAATTTTGAATTGTCATTAGCTAATGACATTTGTCTAGTAGATAATGAATAACTCACATTATTTTGAAAAATCAGAAGTTATTTCAGGCTTGGTATGTAATATAGTAAAGTTTTCAACTATAGTTGAATCTTCTCTAGAAGAGCCTATGTAATGTTGTTATGTGGTACCCGCTCATTTAAATGTAATAAATTATATGAAAGCAACTCTGAATAAATTTGCTTCGTTTTATGGGCATAAACATGGCTATCATATTAATAACTAATGAAAAGTAATTTTCCATTACTTCTAGTATTTACACTAGCAACCAACCATTTCACTATTCACGGGGTTATACTATACAAAATTTTACTTTAATATGAGTCTAAAACTCCACGATTCAATTAGGTGATATTATATAATGACCATTGTTATCACCACATTTGTTTTTCATAAGCCTTTAAAATTTCAAATGATATCTTGTGATTTTTTTACAAAATATTTATGATATATTGATGTTTATATTTACTATTGTTATCACAAGGGTATGTATATGGTGCGTATGATTCACTCCTTATTGAACCATTAACAAATATAGTATTTTTCGTATATGTGCGCTTTTATTTTGATAATGCACTCTTCCCGCCGTTAGGTGGAGGATAGAATATGCATGAAGTAAAAATTATTCCTGAAAACGGTACGCTCTAGTTGAATTATGAGAATTATTGTGGAATACTTTCACTTTGTCTCATCCAATCACGTGTATCGCTCAATGCAAAAATAAAGTGAAAAATAATTTCAAAATATTTTACATGCCAGAAGCATGGCAAACTTATAGGTCCAAAGTACTTGATTCCGTAGTAGTGGAGGTCAAATAAAATCATGCCCAAATAACACTCCAGAAGAGGGTATATATAAAGCTCAAGAAGAGGTTATGACCAGGATATCTACTTTCTCTAAAACCCCTAAAGTGGTTGTTGTCTTAAAAAGGCACAAGTTCCTGAAGTGACTATAAATCCCCTAAATTAGTTAAAGGTACCTAATATTAATGAGATCTCTATGTTTTATACATATACATAAGAAAAGTGTGATCGCCAAAGATGATCATCGATAGCATAAATATATATGTTATAACTACGAAAAAATTAAAGGGCAATGATGTTAAAGATCCACGTACTATAAATGAATATTCGACCCTCTAAATATACGTGTTATATTCGGACCTATAGTACAAACTCGTGACATATTAACTTTGAAGGTTACAAATGGGTGTTTATATGAACAAGAAGTGAGAAAAAATCGTAAGGACAAATTCTCAATAGAGTCAATTATATGTATTGGCTTAATTTCGGACAAAACATTTTGATTCATACGTTAAGACTTGAGTTAGTGACCTTTCAAGCGTATGACATATTTATTGAAGACGTAGCGGCCAAGATAAAGAGAACACATCATCATGTCGTGTTTCATGCCATATGTCGTCACCAACGTTCCAAGGATCTCTCGAGTATGAATGCATATTTTATGTTTGAGCCTTGGATATTTTATTATTGGGTATTAAGATGTTTTTAAACTAATAATAAAATATTTATAGAATTTTTTTATAAGTCATTTTTAGTGTCATTAGACCCCAGATTCAATGGTATGTCAAAATTAGCCTTTGTTATTTTCTCATCGGATATCTCGTTAGAAGCTATTCTAACGGGAATAGGTACCATGTTTGAACAAGATTTGTTAAACTTCTAACGACCCATTCTTTTCTTCTTTGTGGAAGCTCTTTAGATAACTCGTTCAAAGGTTGTTCCAAATGAGATTGGTACCCTCGTTCGAATGACCTTCGAATAAGGTAAATTTTTTAAAGGCTTGACCTATTTGGAATCTCGTTTGAACTCTCATTAAATACTTGTTCGAACAAGAATAGGTACTTCGTTCGAATGAGGACCCATGTCGTTCGAGAGACCTGGAGCGTTTTTTTTAAAAAACAATATTTTTTCCCACTCTTCCCACTACTCCCATGATCTTTCTTTTCCGTTCCTTTTAATTAGTACTGAGCAGAAGTTATGAAAATGACATTTTCCATCCATTTAAGTGCTTAAATAAGTGCTTAAACTCTTCTAAAAAGTCTTTTATGTTTTCTTAATCACTCATGACTAATTTTTTCAAAACACAAACCCTTGTTTACAACTAATTAGTTTAACATCCAAAATTCATCATTATATGTTTTGAGATCTTATTTTGGCACCATTATTTATTCTCTACACACTGTTGAGAATTATATCTTACATAAGATTCCCTGCTCATTGCTTTACATACGGTGGACACCGTGTGCATGACAGTTGCTGAGACTTATCAGTGGATTACGAGGTGTGCGTGGACTCACATATTGTTGCACCTTTATGGGTGGACTCCCGCGTGTCACCGAGTAGATGTTAAAAGAGAAAAGAGCGTCAAGGCTTGCGAGGGCGTTGAGTATGTGTTGTAAGTCTCCTGTCGTGCTTTTTTACAATTCCATACTTAGTAAACTTTTCGTGGATGGGTCGTCCGAGATTTTTTCCATTTGGTTTTTTCTTGTACATCGGGCATTGTGATTTATTTATTTTACCTTAATATATTCACCTAGATGCATGCTTAAGGTCCAAGATAAAATCGGTTTAATCACAACTCATTTAATTGGAGCAATGTTTAACCTTGAGTTAACTTGTTTAGTTTAATATTTATTTGTTGCTCAATTAATTTGAATTAGTTTTGTTTTTTGAAAATGGAAATTAAAAATTATATATATAAATTGGTTTGTGTAATTTTTTTAGCCATCCTATCAAATATAGTGTTTCCTCAGATTGGTATCAGAACGGGTTAAACTAATTTATTATGTTGTCTCTTTTTGGGGGGGCTGTAACTTTAAGTTGTCTTGCTTAGATCTCGTTTTGTTACGCATGAATCTTGGTGGATTTAATGGTCTTAGATCCCAATGTTTGATTGGTCAAACTACGCATACTGGAAAATGCATATGAAATCAGTACTTGAGACTATAGATAAGCAGGTATGGCAAGCCATACTTAATGGTTAGACTCCACCAACTACCTTAGTTGGAGAGAATAGGATGCCCAAACCCGTTGAACCATGGAGTGAGGTTGTCTATAGGTTAGCAAATTACAACTCTTTGAGATTTAAATGCTCTATTTTGTTCGGTCACCTCGGAGGAGTTCTACCATATAATGACTTGGGAAACGTCAAAAGAGGCTTGGGACATACTCCAACTCACCTATGAAGGAACTAATTCTATTTAGGCATACAAACTTCAAAACCTCACCACTCGGTTTGAAACCATTAAGATGCTGGAGAATGAAACATTTGATGAGTTTTACGCTAAACTGTTTAACATAGTTAACTCTTCTTTTAACTTGGGAGAGAAAATACCTGAAAATCGAGTAATCAATAAAATATTAAGGCCGTTGTCTGAAAGATTTAATTCAAAAGTGATTATTTTAAATTCTTCGGGTACTTTGGATTCTACGAAACTCGAAGAGCTTATAAATGATCTCCAAAGCGAAAAAAAAGATGATGGCATTGCTTTAAAATCCCAAAAGGAGAAAACGCAGGTCTTAGGTGATGAGTCTGACATTTATTCCAATGATGTGGCCATGTTTGCTAAGAAATTTAGAAAATTTATCAAGTTGCAAAAATTTATCAAATTTGTGAAGAAATTTGAGAAATATAAGTATAACAAGACCGATCACTTCCTTAAAAATCATAATGATAACTCTAAAAGGGATGAGTCAAAAAGATGATTTGCTTTTGAAGGTTATGTATATAGGATAGTTGAGTGTTCCTCTAAACTAAGTAATGAGGGAAAGAAACCGAAGGTGTGCAATGCCACCCTTAGTGATAGTGAACCGGAAGAGGGACTCGATTCCTCCATTAATCGCAACTTCACTGCGTTCATGGATAGTCATGTCAGTTTTGATGACAAATATTCCTATGAAGATATTTCTTTATATGACACTTCTGAGGCCATCATCTCTGAACCCTAATTGTGTGATAGTATAAATTATGGAGAAGTGATTGAAGATGAAAAGGGGAGGAGGAGAGTGAACTCTCAGTTTCCTTGAGTGAATTATATATGAAATCGTTGAAATTGAAAAGGTCAAACTTGAAGTTGGAAGGTAGGATGAAAGAATGTGTCGTAGAAAATAATGAAAGTGTTTTAATTGAAGATCTTCGATCACGTGAGAGGAATTTTTTAGAGAAGCTAGAGTATGTTGAGGGTGAGAAAGATAGTCTTCGAGGTTTGATGGAGGCTATGAAGAAAGATATTCTTGAGTTTAAAGAGTTTAGGTGTTTACCTGAGTCTAGGATAGTGGAGCCTGGAGATAGATTGAGAGACTCGAGTCGTATCAAATTTAATTTGGAATCTAGGTCTGAAAAGTTGAATAAGATATTAGGAACCGTCCAAATCAAAGATGACAAATATGGTATTGGCTTCGATATTCAAAATGCTTCCGCTAGTAAAGCCAAAACCATATTTTAAGAGAATGAACCGTTGCTAGGAACATTAAAAGAGGTCAAACCTTAGGTAACATTCCACGTGTCTTTACATGAATACATTGGCATAGGAAAGGTCACCTTAGGTGTTTCTATTCTGATCTTAAAAATGGTACTAGGAAGTTTAAATTTACAGTCACCAAGGTTCCCAAAGCCTGAGAACATCATGTTTCACCTATGTGGGTTAGGAAATCCGATTTAGAGACTTTACATGGTAGACTTATTGGTTCTCAAATGCTTTCTCATCATACATTTTATGCTAATTCTAATGGTTGATTGTGTTCGCATGTGTACATACACTAACTTTTGTTATTAATGATATATGTGTTTGCTAATTGCATGTGGTTTGAGTCTTTTGTATTTTACTTTTATTTATTGGGTCTTATTAAGAAATACAAAAACATATTGTTTGTCTTCTGAGTTATCTGCGTTATAAAATTGGTTTTAAAATTTTAAAACTAAAAAAGATTTTTTTGTTCATGTGCAGTTTTGTTTTACACACTTTTTGTGGCATATTTATGTGTTTGAATCCAATATCGTTCTACGTATCCATGTGGCTAGAAATTTTGCCTCCTCACATGCATGCACGAGCTCTTTTGAACTTTAACTTCACATGTTATATTTAAGCTAAGTGAGATGTTCTCCCATCAAGCTTTTCATCTGCATATCTTTTGACTATGGGGGACTTGTGCATATAAGAACCATTGCCCGTGAGTTTGTTTTTTTATATAAAATATGAGTGTGCATGGAAAGGACTGTGAAAGGAGCAAATCTCCTTTGCGAGAAAGGCACCGTTGGAAAGATCCTAAAATTTAAGAGGCAAAAGAAAAGAATAAATTTCCAAGGACATGTGTTTAATTTTTATCATCAAAATTGGCATCTTCAAAAGATTGAGTTAAAAAATGATATGAGTTTAGATTTTGAGGGTGTTAAAGTTGAAGATAAATGGGTTTGCATAATGAATCCTAGTTATGCTTAACATGTCTTGATGCTATTGATTTGTAGAATCATCAAAATGTTAAGCTTGTGTGCATTGTGCTTGTTTATTCTTTGAGTTCACTTTATCTTGTCTCTTGGCGCTAAATTCAAGTTTGATAAAGTTTTGTGGTAAAATAAAACTACTTCAACATGTTTAAGTGATTGGGTCATAATCGTTTTGTTATCTAGTTCATACCCCCATTCACTATGTTTACCATATATCCATTTAGACACATTTATACCCTACAAGTGTAGAAAGTTTATTGTGTTTAGTGTCTTATGTGGTGTTTATACCTGTATATATGTTCATATGCTTCATTTGTATTTTTTTATATTTATACATATGGTATAATTTATTTTAAGTCTTTGCGGTTACATCTATTCTATGTATGTCATTGGTTTAAAGCTATATTTCATGTTGGTATGTTATTTTTCTTCATATTGGTATCTATCTTGTTGTTTGTTTTATGTGGTATATTATGCTTCTCTTAGTACATTATATTTGTTATCATTTTTTTATTGCATCAAAGTTGGTATCTATTATTCCTTGTTTGGATTAGTTGTACTTGTGTTGCCGAGTTGGTTTGTTGTTACTTATCTCGCTATACATCATTTCATGATATACTTGTTTTTAATTTATGATCATCCCTTGTTTCATTTAGGGGGAGAATTGGTTTAAATTGGGGAGAGATTAGTTATTTTATGCACCTGAATCTTTGTTTATTATTGAACAAAAAGGGGGAGAAATGGTATCTCATCTTTGTAGTTCAAGGAAAATTATTTCCTTTGAGGGAAACATCCTATCTTAGGTATAGATTAATAGACAAAAGGATAGGATGTTTTCATTCATATGAAGATTTATATTGTTTATATTTTTCCTTTGCATTTGAAGAAGTGTTTAAGTATGCAGGTTTACAATGCGGCAAAATTTTCATGCAAACAAAGCTACTCAGAGTATGTGTTCGTCAAGCATCTATACTTTTTCCTTTTGGATTGGGATTGAGTATTTTAGATGATATTTATGGCCCATATGTGGTTTTTATTTTTGGTTTTGTCCCGAAATAGAGAAAGGGGGATATTTGTAAGGACAAATTTTCAATTAAGTCAATTTTTATGTATTGGCTTAATTCTGAAGAAAACATTTTGAATCACAAGTTAGGGCTGGATTTAGTGAACTTTAAAGACTATGACATGTTTATTAAAGGCGTAGCGTCCAAACTAAAGAGAATACATTATCACATCGTGATTCGTGCCATGTTTTGTCATCAATGTTCCAAGGATCTCTAAGGTATGAATGCATATTTTATGTTGAGCCTTGGATATTTTATTATTGGGTGTTAATATGTTTTTAAACTAATTATAAAATGTTTTTAGAAATTTTTTATAAGTCATTTTGAGTGTCATTAAACCCCGAATCCAACAGAACGTCAAACATGTCAAAAATAGCCTTTGTTGTTTTCTCAATGGATATCTCATTACAAGTTGCTCTAACAAGAATAGGTACCTCATTCGAATGAGATTTGTTAAACTTCTAATGACCCACTTTTTTCTTCTTTCTTTAATCTCATTAGACAACTCATTCGAAGGTCGTTCCAACGAGATTGGTACCCTCGTTGAACGACCTTCTAACGTGGTGAAATTTTTAAAGGCTTGACTTCACTGGAATCTCGTTTGAACTCTAGTTAGATCCCTATTCGAACGAGAATAGGTACCTCATTCAAATTAACTCCCATGTCATTCAAACAATCTGGCACGTTTTTAAAAAAAATTACCATTTTTTCCCATTCCTCCCATTACTCCCATGACCCCTGTTTTTCCTCCCTTTTAAGTAGTGCGGAGCAGCATTTATGAAAATGATTTTTTCCATCCATTTGAGTGCTTAAACTCTTCTAAAAAGTCCTTTATGTTTTATTAATCATTTATATTAATTTTTCCAAAACACAAACCCTTATGTACACTTAATTATTTTAAGATCCAAGATTCATCATTATATGCTTTAAGATCTTATTTTGGCGCCATTATTTGTTCTCTACACACTGTTAAGAATTGTTTCTTGCGAAGAATTTCGTGCTCGTTGGTTTACATATAGTGGATTCTATGTGCATGACGGTTGTTGAGCCTTATAGGTGGATTCTGAGGTGTGTGTGGACTCACTCATTGTTGTAACTTCGCGGATGGACTCCTGCGTATCACTGAGCAGAGGTTGAAGGAGCAAAGAGCATTAAGGCTTTCCAGGGCATCGAGTCTATGTTGTAAGTCTTCTATAGTGTCATTTTGTAATTTAGTACTTAGTACACTTTGTGTGGCTGAGTTGTCCATGATTTTTCCATTTGGGTTTTCCTCATGCAATGGGTGTTGTGGTTGATTTATTTTATCTTGCTATACTCACTTAGATGCATGCTTATGTATGAGATAAAATCGGTTTAATCAAAACTCGTTTAATTGGTGCAATGTTTAACCTTGGGTTAATTTGTTTAGTTTAATATTTATTTGTTTCTTCATTAATTTGAATTAATTTTTTTTTTCAAAAATTTAAATTAAAAATTATATATATAAATTAGTTTGTGTATTTTCGGAACCATCCCATTAGATATAATGCTTCCTCAAAATCACTAAAGAATGCACAATCTGTGGAATAAGGTTTCCTATAGAAACCAAATATTGATTATATAAAAACATACCATATCGTAACCGCCGTAAGTACTTTTCAGATAGCTGACTATATTAGCCTTTTTTAAATTATATTATATATGAGACATATGAATATTATAACCTCTTATTTAATACATATAGAATCCTAGAAGGATTTTCTTTGCCTGAAGCAAAGATAAGGAGTACGTACTAAAATACATTAAGACATTCATTGTACAACATGAAATCTGGAAGCAATAGGTACAACTATCTAAGTAAAAATATTTCTAAGGAAGGGTATGAAAACAATCATATATAACAATGTGTTATTATAAAATTATCCTTATAATAATGTGATCCTAAATAGCTCAATTGAAATGCAAAATACCTAAATAAGGAATTCAAAAATGAATGATCTTATGGTAATTAGTTATTGACTCGGTCTGTAAATTGAGAATAATGTTGGCTAAACACTGATCCATAAATTAAATGCATTGAAAAGTCCAACAATACTTTAACATATATCAAGAATGCCATTTTGTATACCACCACCTATGAAGGCAAATATGCGTGTATAAATCAAATTCAAAGAGTTTACATCAAGGGAGATATGACTAGAACATTTAGATATTTTATACATAGATGAAGTCCAGAAAATCCTTGAAATTAATTGAAGTCAAAGGTATCCGATAAGGTGAAATGTTCTCCCCTAGTTACCAAGTTCAGTTTCAGAAGAAAAATGAGATTAAAATAGCAACCTATCAAATATTATCACTAGTCAAATCAACATTTCAGAAGGTTGTGTATGAGATAGGAATGCATCCACTCAATCATTAGAGAAATGCCATAATCAAGGGGAGTACTGAATAATGGGAAGCATTTTATCAGCGGGAGAATAGAAGAACATAATATTTATGGACATATGCGCATTGTACTCTTTTTTCTTTATTTAATTTTTTCCTATTGGGTGTTCTTGTTAAAGGTTTTAACGAGTCAACACTAAACGCGTCTAATACCGATTCAATGATCACAAAAGTTGTACTCTTTTTCCTTCATTTTGATTTTCTTCTCACTGGATTTTTTCTTAATAAGGTTTTAATGAGGCAACACTCATTAAATGGTGAAAATAGTGTACTTCCAAGGGGGAGTGTTATAAAATATATACTTATATGGATGTCCCTTGGTATCCCTTATCATTAAAGGGTTTCTTGGGATACCGTGATTTGTACTATAAATAGGGGTGATACCCGTTGAGTATATTACAACAATGAAATAAAGAGTTTTTTCTCCCAGAAAATTTTCTTTGTCCCTTTATTTTATAACATAATTTGTTCTTAAGTTATTTCTAGATTTTACTTACCTCGAAAATATATTGTGAGATTTATAAACTAGTAACTTTTTAAACACTTTCACTTTAGGTTTCTCACACGCCTAAAAAGTGGTTTTTCACTTATTGGAGGCCTCTAGACATTGTTCCAATATTTATAACACAAAGTTTTTCTTCCACTTCAAAAGGAGGATTGTTGATTTAGTTTGAAGTAGACATTAGTTGAGATCAAAATCGGTGGTGTTTGTGAAGCGTCTCCTGGTGTTGAGGCCTTCCCATTAGTGGAAGAAATGGTGCGAAAGTGCATCAGGAGGAAGTTGTGCATTACGATTTTAAGATGTAGTTACTCTATGTAAGTCCTACCATAGTTCATTTGCCATTTTGTCGACTTGAGGTTTTTCCCAGTTATGGATTTTTACGCGTACGCCTTGGGGTTTTGCTATATTTTTTTTTTACCTTTACGCACTTAAATTAAGTCACCTAATATTGAAGATAAAATCTACTTGGTAAATAAGTTGTCACATCGACCTTAGGTGTTGTCATTATTACCCTAAACAAGAATTAAAGTAAAAACTTATCTCTTTATTAACAAGTAAAAACATATGGAAAGAGAATTCATTTCTCTTTCCATTTTTTATTTAATAAAAACATATGAGATTGGGGCCTTGAACGAAAGGTTTTTGGCACTTTTTCCCTTTAATTATAGTATGTGTATTGTAAAGGATATCAATCATATAATAATTTCAAAATACCAATTTGGCCCCAGTATATAAATGCAATATAAGAAAGACACAAGAATTAACGTGAATCGACAGGTCGGCTAGGTCCAATGGGAAGGGAGGATAGATATTTATTAATGGAGAAAAAAGAAGACGAATGGAGAGTTAGGGCTATTAGCTAAGATTCCAGGTCGTGGTTACATGATGGTGGTTCATCATCACTATTTATATATATAAGTGTCCTATAATTATGGGTCTTCCTTATGGCCATCAGTTATCAACTTTGATATTATCTTTGAAGTAGTATAATAATAGTAAGCTTATATTTGGCCAAATACGATCATCATCTTTCTTGATTCTCTATTAGCAGATCCATGATCTTCGGACGAATACACCACCTTAATCTCTTAATTATGTGTGTCATGCCACGTGGTGTATTCAGCTAATAGTCCCCTTAATTACCCTAAAACTTTGGGTGGTCGGCCTTTAGGAGAGATCATCATAATTCGACCTTATTAAATTACACACGTGTTGGCTTGGTTTTCCCCAAACGCTGTTTATTTACTCACATATGTCCCACTTTTGCTTATTGGGAGCGTAATCCTTGCGATGACGCACATAATCCATATTATTAGGGTAGTGTGTGTCGTAGGTTTTCTTCCACAGACAATCATGGTTTGTGAAACATCGGTAGACATAAAGGAAAAATAAGTATATCATGCAATGATTTGTAGTGAAACATGCAACAACAAACAAGTCAGAAACACAAGTACAAATACTCCAAACAATGATCAATTAATACCAATTTTGATTAAAAAATTATGCCATCTTGAATATAAAATGAAGCATGAGACACCAATGTAAACAAGCAACAATAGATACCAAGATGATCATTTAGCATACCAAATTGAGACCACTTGAAACTAAAACAGAACATGTGGCATACATTGATTAAATGCAAGCGCAAAAACTTAAAACAAAACGATGCCATCTGTATAAATATGAAAATGATATTAATGACACACAGGCATATATATAGGTACTAACACCAGAGACAAACACAAAACACAGAATTTTTTCACAATAGCATAGTATCGATGTGTTTAAGCAAATATGTGGTAAACGGCATAACAGGGCATGAACTAGAAATAAAAGAATTATGACCCGTTCACTAAAAAATGTCCAAGGAGTTCTATTTGACCGCATTAACTTTATCAAACAAAAGTTTAGCCTTATAGTGACAGATAAAGTGAACTCATAATGGGAAAACGAGTACAATGTATACTGGCCTAGAAAAAATTGATGATTCTTAAATCAATAGCATCAAACATGAATTGACTAGGACTCATTGTGCAAACTCATTGATCTTCAACTTATAACACCCTCAATTTTTTATCATTTTTTCACTCTCTTTTCTTTTGAAGATATCACACATATTTGAAGAATCAAAGAAACAAACTGGACTTGGAAATGTTATATTTTCTTTGCCTTTTAATTTTTATAAGCTCTTGCCAATGGTGGCCTTTCACATAAGGAAGATTTATCACTTTGTAATCCTTTTTCGTGACACACTTATATTTTCAATAAAGCATCAAACTCATGGGCAATAGTTCTTATATCCACAAATACCCTATAGTAAAAAGATATATATAATGACAAGATTTATGGGAGAATAACTCA
Source organism: Sambucus nigra (assembly GCA_949130495.1). Lineage (NCBI taxonomy): Eukaryota > Viridiplantae > Streptophyta > Magnoliopsida > Dipsacales > Adoxaceae > Sambucus > Sambucus nigra. Next base: position 510,825,844 of record OX422217.1, on the reverse strand, counting down.
TTTAGGTCATGTAACGTATGAAGCTAAAATTCAAAAGAGTTCATGTATATGTGTGCAGAGGCATATGCAAAGTGAATCCATTAAGCAAGTCATTTTTTAACTACTACATGTTAGCATGATTAAGAACAATCCTAAACGTTAAATATCATAATCAAATGTTCTGAACACATGGAAACATTTAATGAAGTGGATTCATACACACCGATATGCCACACAAAATGTGTAAAATTTAACTACACATAAACAAAAAATGAGTTTTTAAACATTTTTAAATACAATAACTCCACTTGAAAACAAAGCTCAAAAGACAAACAAAAATATTTTTGTCTTTTCTAATAATACCTAGTAAAAGCACAATCAAAATATAAAAGACTGAAACATCGTATAACTAGAAAACACATATAATGATGTAGTCCAAAAGCTAATGTATAAAAAACATGCAAACATAATCAACAATTAAATTTAGCATGAGAAGTATCATGTGCAAGCATTCTAGAATCAACAAGTCTAATATATAAACCCTTAAAATCTGATTTCCTAACCCACATAGGTGTGATATAATGCTCTTGGGTTTTGAGAACATTGGCGACTCGAGTCTTAGACTTCTTATAACCATTTAGAAGATCTAAATAAAAAAGCCTAAGGTAACCCTTTCTACCGCAATGTGTGCATGTGTATACACAAGGAATGTTACCCTTAGTTTTTCCTATTCTGACATCCCTAGAAACATTTGACTATCTCAAAATCATAGTCTTGGCTTTATTAGTGGAAGCACTTGGATCATCGAAACCAATCCACAATTATCATCTTTGATTCGGACGTTAAACATTTTATCCAACTTTTTGGACCTAAATTCCAAATCAAGTTTGGCATTACTTAAGTCTCTCAATATCTCTTCTAACTCCACAATACTAGACTCTAGAAAAAGACGGACTCATCAAAAACCAGGGAGTCCTTCTCTAAAGTCTCCATCAAAACACGAAGGTTATCTCGCTCTCCTTCAACAAACGCGAGTTCCTACCTAAGAGTCTTCTCACGTTCCCTAAGATCCTCAATTAATATACTCTCATCATTCCCTATAGCACATTCTCTCAATATAGCTTCCAACTTCAAGTTAGTCTTTTTCAATTTCATTGTCTCCACATACAACTCTCAGAAGGAAACTTAAAGTTCACTATTCTCGTTGTCTTCGTCATCTTATTCTTCTTCACCACTCTCTGCACCACTCACATGGGAATAAAAAACAATGGCCTCAGAATCTTCATGCACGGAATTATCTTCATCGAAATACTTTTCATCAAGGCTCACATGACTAGCCATGAACGTGGTGTAGTTGCTCTCAATTGGGGAATTGGGTTCCTAATCCGGTTCACTATCACTAAGGGTGGCATTGTATACTTTCGGTGTTTTGCCCTTATTCCTTAGTTTAGCGGGACACTCGGATGCCCTTTGGCTATAACCCTCAAACCTAACGCATTTATGTGACTCATCCCTCTTAAAATTATTATTATGGTTTTTGGGGAATTTTATAGCCTTATTAAACTTGTTATTATCAAACTTCTTTTCATATTTTAATTGTATTTCAAACTTGAGAAATTTTTTATGAACTTTTTTGAAAACATGGTCATATCATCAGAATTGATGTCAGACTCATCATCTGAAACAAGTGTTTCCTCCTTTCGGTATGTTTTTAGATCACCTACAAGCTCTTCGAATTGGGTTCCTAATCCGATTCACTATCACTAAGGGTGGCATTGTATACCTTCGGTGATTTGCCCTTATTCCTTAGTTTAGCGGGACACTCGGATGCCTTATGGCTATAACCCTCAAACCTAATGCATTTCTCTGACTCATCCCTCTTAAAATTATTATTACGATTTTTGGGGAATTTTATAGCCTTATTAAACTTGTTGTTCTCAAACTTCTTTTCATCTTTTAATTGCATTTCAAACTTGAGAAATTTTTTATGAACTTTTTTGCAAACATGGTCATATCATTAGAATTGATGTCAGACTCATCATCTGAAACAAGTGTTTCCTCCTTTCAATCTTTCAAAGCAATGACTCATATGTTTTTAGATCACATACAAGCTATTCGAGTTTCTTAGAGTCCAAAGTACCCAAGGAATTCAAAACGGTCACTTTAGAATTAAATCTTTCAGGTAAATACCTTAATATTTTCTTGACTGCACGGGTTTCGAGTATTCTCTCTTCCAAGTAAAAACACGAGTTCATGATATCAGACGGTCTAGCATAGAACTCATTGAAGGTTTCACTCTCCTCCATCCTAGTGGTTTCAAATTGAGTGGTGAGGTTTTGAAGTTTAGTATCCTTAACATCACTAGTTCCCTTATGGGTTAGTTGGAGTATATATCAAGCTTCTTTGGATGAATCATACATCATGATACGACAGAACTCCTTCGGTGTGACCGCACAAAATAAGTCATTTAAAACACATGAATTATAATTAGTTAATTTATGCTCATCCTCACTCCAACTTTCTACGAATTTAGGGACACGAAGTTCACCTACTAAAGTCGTGGGTGGGGACTACCCCTTAATAACTGCTAACCAAACCCACTCATCTATAGCCTTAAGTGCTGACTTCATACGCGCTTTCCAGTACATGTAATTAGACCCATCAAACATCAGTGGCCTAAAAAGCAGCTGACCCTCCATATAAAAAACGGTTTGGATTCATGCCTAAACACGGATCTAACGCAATAACTCAGTAGTTCTGCTCTGATACCACTTAAAAGTCTTACATTATGTGCAAAGGTATCTATATAGATACGGTAAAAAATAAGCAGACCACTATTTTTAAATTTTTTAAATTTAATTTTAATAAACATACTTAACTCGAATTAAAACATGCACCGATTAGACATATTGTTTTGATAAATAGATTAACCAATTTTATCTTAACCCTAAAACATGCATCTAGGTGAGTGTTGTATAAAATAAGTAAATCAAACCAAAACGCCTGATACACGAGAAAAATCCACAATAAGAATAAACTTGGATGACCCAGCCATACAAAGTCACTATGAATAGATTTACAAAGAACACGATAATGCACTTACACAATGACTCGATGCCTTTGCAAGCCTTGACGCTCTTCGTTCCTTCAATCTCCGTCCAACGACACACATGAGTCCACCCACGCAACTGCCACAATGTTTAAGTCCACATACTCCTCGGTATCCACAGAAAAGCTCAGCAACCGTCTACAGATTAGAACACGGAATCCACCGCTTCTTCACCATTACACCACACCACGGAGTCCACCATGTGTAAACATAAAATATGGAGTCCACCATACAAAACGATTCTCAATAAGATGAAGAGAATAAACATTGGTGCCACCAAACTATATCCCAAAGCATATATATCAAGGTTCTAAAAAACGAGGGGCGTGATCGAGGCGTGGAGGCCAAGCCTTAAGCCTTGAAGTCTAGGCGAGCCTTAGGCGTGAAAAGGCGTTTAGGCCTTTTTAATATATTTTAATATTTTTTAACCATAACAAGGCTATTAAAATACTAAAATTGTACTTATCATAAAAATATGTCTGAATATTTGCAAATTAAAATACTATTGGATTATTTTGGACGAGATAATGGTCTGGTTAGTAAAAAAAATTCTTTAAAAGGCGATATCGTTTCACTAAAGCATTGTTGTTTTTAGAAAAAAGTGCGCCTTAAGAATTTTACCAAGAATAAGACGTAAAAAGCTTAAGGCGGAGCGTTTCTCCCAAGCCTCAATCCTAGGCAGATTTTTTCGAACACTGATATATATGATTAACACTTGGATCTTTAAGCAGTTGGGTGTAAACTATGGTTTTAGTTGGAAAACATAAATCATGGAAGATGATAACCTAATCTATCGGGGGGATTTTTGGAAGAGTCTTATACTCTAAGGTTATGGAAAGGTCTCCTAAAAAACTACTGCTTCAAAGTCCTAATTATAATAGGTTTTCCAAAAATGAGTTAAGGTCGAAAAATGAATTTTGCATTGAAAAACGCATCGGCTCGTTCGAACAAAATTGGATATCATCGAATGAAGCTACACTTCTCTTCGAACACAATTCTAACGAAACTTCCAATGAAAAACCAGTGCAGATCAAAAACTTCCTCGTTCGTACTTCGTTGGATCATGATCTAGCAAGTTGTGCAAACTCGTTCGAACAACATACCTGCTGTCGTTAGAAGGACTTTTAAAAAATTCTAAAAAATAATTTTTAAAATCAGTTCAAAACAACACCCGAGTAAAATATCCAAGGATGAAAATATTTATGCATTCAAACCTGAGAGATCCTCGAAACATGAAGACGAAAACAAGGCATGAAACTCGGCATGATTGTGTGAATGTGATATCTCGGCCACTACGTCTTCAATCAAAGACGTCATAAGCTTCAAAGGTAAACAAACTCAAGTCCTAACCTACAATTCAAAGGTTTTGTCCAAACACGGAATAAGCCAAAATACATATACATTAACTCTATCAAAAATGTGTCCTTACAAATCAAAAGGTTAATTTGCTTACGTATTAATTAAGACCTAAAAGTTAACGTTCTTATTTAACTTAGCTAGTAGTAAGGGGAGTAGTGGTATGTGACCAACTCCACTGACTTGTAAAATTTAATCGACTAACCAATTAATTAAAACCTGTAAGTTTACGTTCTTATTTAACTTGGCTTTAAAGATGCAATATAGTGTCCTAATGGGTTTTATGCCTATTCTAGACCGAACAACTTATTTTTTAGTTGTACCACCCATTCTTATGTGGATTTATGCCTATTCTAGGGCGACCAACCCAAGTTGGATTGTACCACCATATTCAGGTAGGTTTGATGTCAAATCTTAAAATGATCAACTTATTTCTAAATTGTACCACCCATTCTTAGGTGAGTTTATGCCCATTCTAGGCCGGCGGACCTACCCAAGTTGGATTGTACTACCGTTTTTAGCTGGGTTTGATGTCAATTCTTAGGGGACGGGTTTGTATATATATATATATATATATATATATATATATATATATATATATATATAGTGGCTCTCATACATACTTACTGGCGCAAACCTATTTTTATAAAATATTAAAAAATATATTTTTTAGTTGATTTTTTTTATGCGGTATTTAAACATTTCAAGTGACCCATATAAAAAACAGCTCAAAATAACTTTTTTTGCTATTTTAAAAAAATTGATTCAACTTTCACAGCTTGCAAAGTACTTTAAAAGGTGTGAAAGTTTGACTGATTTTTTTAAGATGGCAAAAAATGATATTTTGAGGTGATTTTTTTCATATGGTTCCTTAAAATGTTTAAATACCATACAAAAAACCTCAACTCACAAATAATTTTTTTACTATTTTAAAAAAATCGATATGTATACTTCGTATTTACTGGAGCCTATATATATATATATATATATATATATATATATATATATATATATATATATATATATATATAGAGAGAGAGAGAGAGAGAGAGAGAGGCATGCTCCTTTACATACCAAGTATACATACTATTTTTTTTTAAATAGAAAAAAAATTATTTTTCTTCTAAATTTTTTTATATGATATTTAAACAGTTCAAGGGATCCATATAAAAAAAATCAGCTCAAAATAATTTTTTGCTATTTTAAAAAAATGGTCAAACTTCTGTAGGTTTTAATTTTAAAACACTTTAAAAGCATGAAAGTTTGACCAATTTTTTTAAAATAGCAAAAAAAATTAATTTGAGCTAATTTTTTTTATATGGGTCCCTTAAAATGTTTAAATATCATACAAAAAAAATCAAGAATATTTTTTTTAATATTTAAAAAAATAGGTTTGCGCCAGTAAGTATGTATACTTGGTATGTACAGGAGTCTGCCTATATATATATATATATAAAGAGAGAGAGAGAGAGAGAGAGAGAGAGAGAGGTTCCCCAGTTTGAGGTCCCTGAATGAGGGCCATTTTTTTTAAATAGTAAAAAAATATTTTTGGCCTGATTTTTTTTTATGATTTTTAAACATTTCATAGGGTCATATAAAAAAAATTAACTCAAAATAATTGTTTTTACTATTTTAAAAAATCGATCAAACTTGATCAGTTTTTAACAACTTAAAAACTAACATAGTTTGACCGATTTTTTTTAAAATAGCAAAAAAAATCATTTTGAGCTGAATATTTTTTTATGGTCCTACTGAAATGTTTAAAAAATATAAAAAAAAATCAGCCAAAAATATTTTTTTTACTATTTTAAAAAAAATGACCTCATTCAGGGACCTCAAACTAGGACCATACTTGATCATTTCTCTCTCTCTGATCATCTCCAATTTTTTTCATCAAAAAATCAATAAAAAAAATCGTTGATATGAGGTAATATGTAAAAAGTTTGTATAAATATGCGTTTTCGACCGTTAAAATTTTGGGTCTGCACCAGGTTTTTTACATATCACCTCATCTCAACAGGGTTTTTTATTGAATTTTTTGATGAAAAAATATGAAGATGATCTTATCATCGTGGAGACAATATCCATGAAGTTTCATCGAAAAGATTAATTTTTACTATTTTTAAAAAATGGTATGTACCGGTATCTGCACTATAAGTAGTCTTTACAGGAGGAGACATATATATATATATATATATATAATAATGCTCATGTGCAAACTAGTTCGCATTTTAAGAATGCGGACCGGACATGTGTCACCTAGCGGTGCGCCTAGAAATTATCGCCTAAATTATAGGCACACTCTCTCTCTTTTCTGGGCTCACCGTCAGGTGACACATGTCCGGTCCGCATTCTTAAAATGCGGACTAGTCCGCACAAGAGCATGACTATATATATATATATATATATATATGTGTGTGTGTGTGTCACCTGGGCGTGAGCCAAGAAAAGAGAGAGAGAGTGCCTATAATTTAGGCGATAATTTCTAGGCGCACCGTTAGGTGACACATGTCCGGTCCGCATTCTTAAAATGCGGACTAGTCCGCACAGGAGCATTATTATATATATATATATATATATATATATATATATATATATATATATATATATATATATAGTATTGCGCTTGTGCGGATCAGTCCGCATTTTAAGAGTGGAAAAATTCTATTGTGACCGAATTTTAGACAAACTTTTCTTAGACACACTGACGTGGCCGCTTGCTATTGGTTGGTTTTTGGGGTCCACGCCAGTGGGACCTACAAACCAACCAATAACACGCTGCCACGTCAGTGTGTCTGGAAAAAGTTTGTCTAAAATTCGGTCACAGTAGAATTACTCTTAAGAGTGCGGACCGGACATGTGTCCTCTAGCCGCGACCCTAAAAATTATAGGCTAAATTATAGGTACTCTCTTTTTGGACTCACCGCCGGGTGACACATGTTTGGTCCTCACTCTTAAAACGTGGACTGATCCACACAAGAGCAATATTATATATATATATATATATATATATATATATAATGAGGCTCTCCAACATACCTCATTAAACATACCTATTTTTTTAAATAGTAAAAAAAAAAAAAATTGAGTTGATATTTTTTATATGGGTTCATGATATTTTTGTGTGCTCCTGTAAAAATATTCAGCGCAAAATAATGTGTTTTGTTATTTTTAAAAAATAGGTTAAAAACACTGACAGTTTAAAAGGGTAAAAACTGTTAGTTTTTTTACCTATTTTTTAAAAATAACAAAAAATATTATTTTCAATTGATTTTTTGTTACAGTAGGCACATTGAAATATCATGAACCCGTATAAAAAATATTATCTCAAAATTATTTTTTTTACTATTTTAAAAAATTGGTATGTTTATAAGTATGTTACTAGGAGGTATGTTGGAGAGCCTGACTATATATATATATATATATATATATATATATATATATATATGGGACCAGTGGCGGAGCTACTTTGTAGGGTGTGGGGGCAAGTGCCACACCAAGAAATTTTGAAAAAAAAAATTGTTACCATTTGCTTGTTTTTCGAGATTTAATTTTTATTTAAACTTGCAATTTATTTTTTATATATAATTTAATGTTTGGTGAGCTAAAATAATTTAATATTTAAACTTGCAATTTCAGTTATGAAAAAATATTATGAAAGAACTCGCGAAAATGTGGGGCCTCCGACGAATAAAATCGATGTCCAAAAGGACCCTACTCCAAAAAAGATATTATATTCAATGTTGTTGTTTTTAGTTATAATTGTAAAAATGTAAAAATAAGCTTATTTTTTTTTTGGAGGGGCTACTGCCCCGAACCCCTCCGTCAATGGATTGTTCCCCACCTACTCTAGATTTTTCGCTCCCCCACTGTATGGGACAATGATCTTATGAATAGTAACTCATGTATGATAAACATGCATGGCATTTTGTATTGCATGCTTGCATGCATACACATGCATTTATGCATGCATACATACATATATTATTATTTTATTATTAAAATATTTTTTAAAAAAATATTTATTTTTTATTTTTTTAAAAGTTTTTTAGAAGTTTTTTTTTTTTAAATGCGGGTTATTATAGGCTGGGTTTTATCACGGGGGCAAATTTATCGCCGTGCCCTCGAGCACGGGCATCCGCTAGTGTATATATATATATATATATATATATATATATATATATATACACAGAAAGTCTCTTGTAAGGACTTCTTATGTTGCAGATCCCAATACATGCCATTTTTTTAAATAGTAAAAAAAATGAATTTTTTTATGAAACTTCATGGATATGATGTCTACAATTAGAAGATTATCTCCAAAAAATTTCATCAAAAAATTCAATAAAAAACCTTTAAGATGAGGTGATATGTAAAAAAATAGTATAAATATTCATTTTCAATCGTTGAAATGTTGGGTCGACGCCAACCACTTCATTGATTGAATTTTTTTTATGAAACTTCATAAATATGATCTTCTCATTGTCAAAATCATATCCATGAAGTTTCATCAAAAAATTCAATAAAAAACCCGTTGAAATAATCCCAAACATTTCAACGGTCGAAAATACATATTTATACCATTTTTTACATATCACCTCATTTTAAGGGTTTTTATTGAATTTTTTGATGAAAAAAAATGAAGATGATCTTCTCACCGTGAAGATCATATCCATGAAGTTTCATTAAAAAAATTCATTTTATTACTATTTTAAAAAAATAATATGTACCGAAATCTACACCAAAAGGAATTCTTACAGAAGAAGATCTCTCTCTCTCTCTCTCTCTCTCTCTATATATATATATATATATATATATATATGTGTGTGTGTGTGTGTGTGTGTGTGTGTGTGTGTGTGTGTTTTTGTGTGCTGAAAACTATAGAGAATGAACGATTCTGAATTGAAAAACTAAAAACAAACAAAATTTAAAGAATAAGCTTTTGCTTTTCCTTTTTCTAAAAACAAGATTTAAACTCAGATATATTATAATTTAATATTTAAAAACAAATATGCCAAACGAAAATGCTTACGAGAATTGTATTTAAACCCAAAAAATAATATTATAATTCATAATATTATAACCAAACAGGCCTGTATGATCTCATTGGCGCCTTTCCTCAATAAGCCAGTTACTCTACCCATGTTTTGTATCAATTGGTATTTGTGTTGTGGTCTTCCAAAATAACTTGCGTGATGACTTCGACAACATTGTGGAATGCCAGCGATTAAATTAAAGAAATAAGACTTATCTGAGCAAATAAAATGTCCCTCCAAAGAAAGAAGAAATTATAAAGGTAAATGAAATATTAAGTAAAGAAAACAGGTTGATTTCTGTTGAGTTACAGCAATATGGTTTACAAGCAAAACAAGGAAGCAGCAAATGCCCATTCCTTCTTTCCAAGGAGCCAAACCTTACCTTCAACAACACAATTTAATAACAACAAAAGCAATCACATAAGAACTTAAATTCTCAGCTGTGTACAACCAAAAACAGTCCCACGGCACCTTGTCATCGGCGCCATTCGACGCCATACCGGTCTCTCACTCCCAATCGTCAAAACATCAACATCAGACACCTTCTTGATGTCCCAATTCATTCGCTCGGGCCCAATCACGCCTCCAATGATGTAAATGTCATCTCCCAAACCTATCATCGCAAACCCAATCCTCCTACGAAACTCAGATGCGGAAACCACCAACTTCCCCGTTTCTCTCTCCTGCTTGTGAATGTTGCCATGGCTCATCACGTAGAGTTCCCCCCTAACCAACGCCATTGGACCCTGGAGCCAATGACAGTCGTGAACCGTCCAACCCTGTCTTACATTATCCAACACCTGCACCATCGACAAACCCTTGTGCAAGACGTGCATCTTGTTGTCAATAACCACCCCAGAGCATGCAGAATTGTGCGTGTGGTCGAGATCAGGTAATGGGGCCCACACATCCCTATCGGGATCATAGATTTCTGATCGAGAGATTGATTTCCGGCAACTAGTGAAACCACCAGCAACAACTATCTTTCCGTCCAACACACAGCACGCAAACATGGCACGAGGCAAAATCATTGGTGCGCGTGGGGCCCACTGCCTGATGATGGGGTCATATGACCAGACCTCGTTAGTCGCAAAACTTCCATCTTGGTCGCCGGTTAATGGGTCGACGGCTTCACTACTGCCGCCTAGAACAAACAGCTTTCCTGTGATTGAGACGACACCAGAGTGGGCAAGGTGCCTAACATTCGAAGGGAGAACTGGGAGGGTAATCCAAAGGTCTCGGAGGGGATCATAGAGCTGCCATAGATTCCCGGGGTCAAAGGCACATATGCATAAGAAATTCTCAGCCGAGTTGATCTCTTGTCGAACTTTGAGTAGATCAGGGCTGCGAATGGCTGCTCTCCAGGAACGTGAAACGAGTTGCAACTTGGGATGAAGGTAGAAGGGGACCCTCGCAAGGCATCGGAAAGCAACGGCATCGGGGAGGCCTTCAATCAGTGCAGACATAATGGTCACTACTGCATCAACTTGAACAGTAACGGAATTTTGTTGCCAAAGCAAAAACGATCTTGGAGATACACAATCTGAAACATTATGAGGATATAAAATTAAACATAAATGATGCAATATATTCATCTGTAGATCGAAATCATAAAGAATTTACAGCAATCAGTCATCATACGAGTTGATATATAAATCATTCCAATCCTGAGTTCTTAAAGAGATCGAGGCATCATGTAAAACTAAACTAATATCAAATGCAGTATTAGATACGGTCATTTCAATTTCAACTCAGGTAGAGAAACTAAACCCGCGTATGATGCCTAATATTTTCTTCTGTTTTATCTATTTATTTATTTATTTATTTATTTATTTATTTATTTTTGCAGTCTTAACCATTTACTCAGATCTGAAAACCTCATTGTTCACAGGTGCTGTTCATATTAGCCAGAACAGCTTCTAGATATTTGCCTTATCCGAACAAAAATGTTTTGTTCAAGAATAAAAGACATATTGACTAATTTATTGACCAAGGTTTGGGAGGCGTTGGGGACAATGATGATTGCTAGGAGATCCTTGATCTCATTAGTGGATAGGGCTTTGTAATAATCCTTAAATTGAGGTTTTTTCTATTGGTTGGAAGGTGAAAATTGCGCATTTACAATTTGCATACGATACTACTTCCTCCTTATCAGAAATAGATAGCAACCTTGCTAGCCTTAGGGGTATCTTGGATTTTTTTAGTATAATTTCCAGTTAGAAAATTTAGGTCTAAAAGCATGATGATGGAATTAATATGATGTATATTGGTGACACATGATACGAGGAGGTGCAACTGGAAGAATTTAAATTTTTAATTGTATTTTGTTTTATTTTTTAGTTAGAATAAATGAATATTCCTTTGGAATATTCTAGGTTAGGTTATTTTAGTCATTTTTGTAATTCTTTTAATTAGTTTAGTTATTTCAAGGGAGTTAGTTGGAATTTTCTAGAAGGATCCATTAGTTAGTGTTGTCATAGAGATGAGTTTTCACCACAACTCATCTGAGGACAACTCATACTTAGCTAGTAGCTTCTAGAAAGTTTCATTTTGACATGTGATGTATTTGGGAATTAGTTATAGCTCATGTGACATCACATGGGCTTACACCTTCTCAACCAATAAGAGCTTAAGAGATCCCTTCTAAAATCTTCTCTCCTCCCCCTATAAATAACGCCTTTAGCCCTCCTTTGCATTCGCAACTTGACTTTTTAGAAATGAAGAAATAGAGGAAGAGTTTCCTCTACATTTCGTTGTTGTTGTTGTTGTTGTTGTTGTTGTTGTTGTTGTGTAGTTTAATTAATACGCTTCCGCTACCCACTACATATCGAATTGGTATCAGAGCGACGTTCACTCTTGGTGTGTCTTGGAGATTGGCATTCGAAGCCCGGAATGAGTCATGACTTCAACTCATAACAAACGTTTGGCCGAGAGGGTGTCTTGCCTGATAAATGTTCCCGTGAAGACCGGGTTTGTGATTGAAATCCCAAAAATCGATCAAATATCCAACGAAGGATTGTTATGATATATGGACCTCGACCCGAGGGCGAAAAATCACCGCTATGGGAGAGCACCACCCCCTTGTTTCCTTATTTCCTTGTTTCCTCATTTTCCTGCCACCACACTACCACCAACTCTACCAACCTACATTCAAAACCCTACACATCAAATCAATATGCTTCCTCTACCCACTACACATCAAATTGGTATCAAAGCGATGTTCGCTCTTGGTGTGCCGTGGTATTAAGTGGTGTACGAAGTCCGGTACGCATTATGACTTCGACTCACAACAACCGTTAGAGGGTGTCTTGGCTGATAAATATTCCCATGGCATCCCGATTTGTGATCGAGGCCCCAAATATCGATCAAATATCCAACGAAGTATTGTTACGACAAATGGACCTCAACCAAAGAGTGAGGTGGAGCCGCCATGAGCCGACCCAAGAAGTTATCACCACTACACAACCACCCCCCATTCGGCGGCGGCAAAAGGTGTTTCTGACCAGATCCGGTGAAAACCCTAGATCCGCCATAAAAATAGCCTCACAGTCATCCCACCATTTTTATGGCTATGAAGACCTCATCGAAGGTGGGCGAAGGTCACCGGACTGAGGGAGGCTCCGGTAGGGATTTGGTGGGTCCATTTGAGGCCAAGGCGGCAAACCCTGTTGAAGAGTCTGCTATGGCTTATGAAAAGAAGGAAGCTGCTAGGGTTCATTTTCTTGAGATGGGGCTTTTAATTGCAAGGTTGGGCCATAAAGCTGCGGTGGAGTATGGGTTGCCCAAATGGTCTTTTAATTTTAATAAACAAACCATTTGAGTTGGGGGTTGATAATCCAAAAATTAATTTTATTGGTGTGGAAAATTTTGGACAGCTCGCAATTTAAAATGTTGAAAAATATTTTATTTTGGCGTAAAAAATTTCAGAAAAATTATTCTTCACCCCCAATAAAAGATAGATAAATATTTTCAAAATATTTATTTTTTAGGCACGGACGTTAGCAATTTTCCCCTCACGATCGAGGGAGAGCTTTTTTAAAGGACGAGAGAGTGATGTATATTGATGACACGTGGCGTAAGGAGGTGGAACCAAAAGAAAATTTTAATTTTTTAATTGTATTTTATTTCATTTATATTAGTAAATAAATGAATATTCCTTTGGAATATTCTAGATTAGGATATTTTAATCATTTAGTCATTTACAGGGCCTTGCTTGGCTTCCAAGTATAGCTAGGGGTTATTTTTGTCTTTTGTTTATTGTCCTTTTTAGTCTTTTAGTTTTTAGGGTTAGCCTTTTTAGTTTTTAGGGTTAGCTTGACTAGCAAGCTAACATCATATAAATAAGGCCTTTGGCCCCCATTTGTAATCATAGCTTTTACTTCTAGAAATGAATTCTCTATTATTGTTATTGTGTACTGTAATTAATACGTTTCCACTACCCAATACACATCAAATGATGGGTCAAACACTTAAAATTATACCAAAAGCTATAGCTTTTAGTAAAGGCGCAACTTTATTCCCATGTTCACAAGAGGTGAGTTTGCCCCCATGGAGTTTAAGCCTAGCGAGCCTCGGCCCATTTAAATTAGAATATGCTCATGCGTCATTTTTCCCACCTAAATAGGTTGTCACTCCTGCGACTCAAACCTATGACCTCGCTCCGATACCAAATGATGGGTCAACATTATACCAAAAGCTACAGCTATTAGTAAAGGTACAACTTTATTCCCATATACACAAGATGTAAGTTTGCCCATGGAGTTCAACCCAGTACGCCTTGGCCTATTTAAGTTAGAATATGCTCTTGCATCATAGCCTAATTGAAAATTACGAAGAATCTTCATCCATTTGAGAACGATGATAACCGAAGGAAACCAAGAGAATAAGAATCCCAAAGACCTTGTATAAGACGTAAATTTATCTGCCTTAATTACACATCCTAAAGCTAAAGGTATAAAAGAGCTAAAAGTTCATCATCATGAAACTTTGTAAAGGGTAGTGGTAAATAACCGTACAACCTAAAATTATAGGCCAATAACCCTTTACCCCTAATAGATAAAAAGTGACTCAAATACTTCCTTGGATTGTATTTTCACTTATACCTCAGCCGTAATAAGTAATTGATAAAGTCCTTCACGAGCTTTACACCTAAATCTGATTATTTTATCCCCGTCTCCTTTAAATTGCTCCCTTAATTTTCCAGAAGTGGGTAATTTATTTGTGTTGAATGATATCTATGCTATTATCATTTTTCTCAGTTTCCCCAACATATTTTGGTTTCTTTTCTTATGTCTCACGACCTTGTTCTAGTATATTTGCTTATATATTCTGAAGTGCGCGCCAAAAGGGATTTCTACTCTTTGCAGGGATTATTTCCTAGTGGTTCCACTTTATCTGAGGGTGTTCTCTTGCCATCTGGGGTAAACATCCCCAGTCTGGTAGGATATCTATCCCTCACGTACGTCTATCTATTAACAATAGAACTCTGATCCAGACTCTTCCTTCTCGGCCAATCTTTAGTGTGGCTTCGAGTGGTCCCACTATACCTGTTACCTCTTTAGAGCAGGTAACCTAGTGTTCGGGATTTAACACGATCTTTTATTGTCTTTATCGTTTTGAGCTGTAGCCTTAGATGCTTTGCTTTCTTTGTTATCAGGTTGGCGCGAGTGCTCCATCCTTTCTTGCCACTCAACCTACTATGCCTCTCATTAGTACTACGATTATCTCAAGCATTTCTCCTTCTGTGAGAACCCAAGTACTTGGCATGCTTTTTCTTCTTTGATGAGTTTTGTTATTTGGGATAACTTATTTTTATTTTCAGGCTATTCACCCCTTTGGTCTGAGCATTTCTATATTTGTGGGGTCACATGTATTTTTATTCACACCTTCATTTTTCATCTACTCATGCCAACGCTCGCATAAGTACTCTCTTATGCACTGTTTTGGGCGAGTATTCCAAGTACTACTTTATCCGTAAAGTCTCAAGTGTTGAGTTTTCATATATGTTTTACTCATTTTCTTATTACTTCATAAGCGTTCTACATATTTATTTGTCATGTTTCCTTGTTTGCAGGCAAGCGCTACAAGTGTTCCTATAGCTGCGGAACCTTAGGTATTAGACTGGTATACCAAACTTGTGTTTATTTTGCAAGTGCTAAATAGTTACTCATCATATCTCCTTGTTTGCAAGGGAGCACTATGAGGGCTCCCCTACTTGCGGATCATCGGGTATTTAAACTGGCATACCTTAGTATTTACTTTCTTTTACTGTGTAAATGCTCGAGTAGTCATTCTTCCTGTTTCTGTATTTTCAAATAAGTACTACGAGTGCTCCTTTGTGGAGCCTCAAGAATTAATCTGGCATAACTTAGTATTTACTTGCTTTTACTGTGCAAATGCTCGAGTAGTCACTCTACCTGTTTCCTTGTTTTCAGGTAAGCACTATGAGCGCTCCTTTACCTGTGGAGCCTCGGGTATTAATCTGGCATACCTTAGTATTTAGTGCAAATGCTCGAGTAGTCATTGTTCCTGTTTCGTTGTTTTCCGGTAAGCACTACGAGCGCTCCTTTATCTGTGGAGCCTCAAGTTGAGCAAAGAGATCAATGTAGGATCTCAGGCAGTATGCTAACTCCTATCGGCATGCGAATGAGTTTCTTTTCTTCAATCTTACTATAATCCTTTTCATTTCTTTATTTGACGCATCTTTCCTTTTACCCCTTTGTTCTTTAGGGTTAAAAAAGTGAGGAAGGAGAAGCTAGTGATGAGAATGAGCAGGACTCTGAGACTACTCACTTTAACATAGCTGAAGGCAAGCAATCTGCAAGGAATCTAATGCTTATTCTGATGCCAATTCTATGAATACAAATTTTGACGCTGTAGACATGGATGCTCTCAACGTCTATATGAAAGACAAGGTGCGAGCTACATGTGAATAGGTTTCGCGAGGAAGACCGAGTTGTCTTGGATCTGATTTTCGAGCATCATCATGAGACTTTCACGAGCGCATGTATGTTATATTGAAGGCATATCTATTACCAACTTGAAGGCGCTCGCAAGTCACGTTTGTCGGTTTACTTCTACTTGTCCTGATGAGATTACTCTTGCGGGCACTCATAACTTCTTAAAGTAGTTGAGCCTTAGCTTGCTCAACAAAACTTACCTATCAGCCTTCAAACTAAAACTCTCAAGAGGTCCCAACTGGCCCTCTGCTCGAGCCCTACTGCAGCGGCTGGCTAAGGCTTCTTGCTAAGTAAGCATGTGTAAAAATAAGACTCAAGTGTTAGTAAATGAGGTTCTCAAATATAAGCTTCTGTGAGCAAGTAACTGCTCGCAACTTTACTTCACTAGGTAGACAGTGTGTACTTGCTCTTTAACTGAGAGCTAACTTGGGGTGCTCAAGCAGCCCCCTTTTGCTAGTACTGCTCGCATGACTTTTGGAGTTGACTTAGGTTGCTCGAGCAGCCTCCCTTTTGCTGGTACTGCTCGCGTGACTTTTAGAGTTGACTTGGGTTGCTCGAGTACCTTCTTTTGCTGGTACTGCTTGCCTGACTTTTGGAGTTGATTTGGATTGCTCGAGCAGCCCCCCTTTTTCTAGTATCGCTCGCATGACCTTTGGAATTGACTTGGATTGCTCAAGCAGCCCCCTTTTCTGATACTGCATGCAAAACTCTTCTTTAATTGGACGGTTATCTGTATACCTCTCTATACATATGGTTGTGAATTTAGCATTCCTTGCACATGTTGGGATCTTATGGACATGTTCTCTGTGTTTATAGATATATAGTTATGTCACGCGCACCGTAGTTTATGCTATGTTGCATGTACTGTATTTATCCCTTTGTGGTGAGGATAGAATTCCGTCTGTGCCGTGCTTTAACTTCTTTTTTTTTACACTGTCGGGCCTAAGCCCGAATAAAGGAGGAGGGTTGCGTTAGGTAGCTGACAGCCAGCGTAAACTTTGTCAGATCCTTATGAACATGAATCCTATGAATATATGCGCTAATACTAGGGCATTCGCCTGAAGCAATGCGTTGCACCTGCCACCGGGTGTCTCAAAAAATAGGTACGGGGCGTTGCATCGGCGCCCGGGTGCGATGAGAAATGAGACTAGGATTCCTACAACAACCTGGACCTGTGCGGGTAAAAAAGCTAGTCCAGGATAGTAGACTTAGGCTAGCGACTTGGAACACAGGGACTATGATAATAAACGGGATGGAGTTAATGGATACCATGATAAGAAGAAAAGTTAACATAGATTATTTATAAGAAACTAAATGGGTCAGTGAGAAAGATAAAGAAATTGAAATACAAGGTTTAAATTATATTATATTATATTATACAGAAAAACATAGAAATAGGAACGGAGTCAGAATAATAGTAGATAAGAAGAACCTTAAGAATGATATCGTTACCGTTATTAGGAAAGGTAATAGACTTATACTTGTAAAACTGGTATTAGGTGAAAATATAATTAATATTATTAGTGCATATGCACCCCAAGTAGGATTAGATGAGCACACTAAAGTAAAATATTGGAAACAAATGTGATGAGAATTAGAAGTTTATGGGTCATTTTTAGTATTTTTAGGATTTTATGGCATTTTCTTTTATTTTCTTTATTTGGTTGTATTTTTTTTTTTCGTATTTGTTTGCTTCGTATTTAGGGAAAGAAGTAGCAAAGCTTTTAAGGGTATTTTTGTAATTAGAATAATAGCTTAGAGCCTAAGCTACCTTCTCCCTTTAAATACCCATGTAATCCTCATTTGAGGATAAGACCCCATTTTGAATATAAGAAATCTCTTGATTCTTCCTCTAGAAATTGTTTTGGTTTATATTTTTGGCCATTAACGTGTAGTTTACGTCAAATTAGTATCAGAGCGAGGTGTCGCTCCAATATTGATGTTTGGTGTATCAGTGTGTGTTTATCAAATCGTACGCTATATTCAATGGCTCCAAAGAAATCCAAACAAACACAAGGAATTCTACCAAAAGATGACGCGAAGATTGGATAGAACATAACAACAAATTGATGCTCTCTTCCAATGGCTTCAAAACTCTAACCCTAGCCTAGCCTCCACCACCCTCCCCTACCAGCTAGCCCCACCCATGCCGACCAAAAAAAGAAAAAAGAAAAACTAACCCCGAACCCCCGGCCCTCTACACTAGCCGCCGACCACCCCAAACCCCCCTCGGCCCCTAGCCCAAAACCCTTAACGCCAAAAAATCCCCTTCCGCTGCCCAAAAACCATCAGTTAACCTCCCTGGCAGGAGGCACCCCATCTGAACCCAAAAAAAAAATCTGACCCGACTCGCCCTAACCCAAAACCAAACCCTAGTGCCCCAAGCCAAACCCTATCCCCAAAACAACCCAGATCCACCCTCACGCCACTCGGATCTGGCCAGATCCCACTTCCTCTTGGCCAAAACACTGCTGCCCAAGCCGAACCACCCCAAGACCCTCATAGCAACTCCGAAACGATGATTTTTTACCGGGGAGGAAGCTTTTAGGGTTGCTATGGGAGAAGTACGAGAGAAGAAGTTTGTAAAAGAAAATTTGTGGGATGTGCACTCCTCAACATTCTGAGATTTTATTTTGACCTCCCAAAAGTTTTTGACTCAATTTTTAGAATTTTCACTTGAGTCCCCAATTATTTTTTGAATACTCGAGGACGAGCTTGGTCTTAAGAGGAGGCGAGTGATGAGAATTACTAGTTTATGGGTCATTTTTAGTATTTTTAGTATTTTATGGTATTTTTGTTATTTTCTTTATTTGGTTGTATTTCTTTATTTTAGTATTTGTTTGCTTGTATTTAGGGAAAGAAGTAACAAATGCTTTTAAGGGTATTTTTGTAATTAGAATCATAGCTTAGAGCCTAAGCTACCTTCTCCCTTTAAATATCCATGTAATCCTCATTTGAGGATAGCCCCATTTTTAATATAAGAAATCTCTTGATTCTCTCTCTAGAAATTGTTTTGGTTTATATTTTTTGCCATTGACGTGTAGTTTACATCAAAATGGAAGAATTAATTCAAGAAATACCCGTAGGGGAGAAAATCGTGTAGAATATGAGATAATGTATGGAGGATATGATTTTGAAAATAGGAACGACGGTGGAAAGTCTATCTTAAATTTTGCGATAGCTTATAATTTTGTAGTAAATACATGTATTAAAAAGAGGCTTGAATACCTAATAACTTATAAAGTGGAACGTATAAAAGCCGAATAGACTTTTTTATTTCTAGGAAATGAGACTGATTAACATGTAAAGACTGTAAGGTTATCCCGGGTGAGAGCTTAATCTCGCATCATAAGATAATGGTGTTAGATATAAATATTAAAAATCAATCACGAGTACGAGAAGAGAAGATTAACCCACGAACTAGGTAGTGGAACTTAAAAAGAAGAGAAATTAGAATTATTTATAGATAAAATATTTAATGAAGCGGACCACATGCATTAGGAGAATATCCAAATAAATTGTTGGAGAATAAAAAGGCAGGAGGCCACAATCTAAAGAAACTTGGTGGTGGAATGAAGAAGTACAGGGAGTGCTTTAAAACATGGCAAACAACTAGAAACGAACAGAATTTTGAGAAATATAAATGGGCTAAAAAGGAAG
Organism: Sambucus nigra; assembly: GCA_949130495.1. Classification (NCBI taxonomy): domain Eukaryota; kingdom Viridiplantae; phylum Streptophyta; class Magnoliopsida; order Dipsacales; family Adoxaceae; genus Sambucus; species Sambucus nigra. Next base: position 510,805,748 of record OX422217.1, on the reverse strand, counting down.
TTAAGAAAATGGTAAGAGATGCTAAGTTAAAGGCGTATGATGATCTTTATACAAAATTAGTAACACGAGAAGGGAAAAAGAGTACTTATAAGTTTGCTAAACTTAGGGACAGAAAAGCAAAAGACGTTAAGTGTATAAAAAGTGATGATTCGAGAGTCCCAGTCAAGGATAAGATTATGGAAAGATGGAAAAACTACTTCGAATGGGTATTAAATGGAGATAATGGGAGTAGATTAGATATAGAGGAGCATAGGGAGACTCGAGAAAATATATTTTTTCGCAGAATTAGAATAACAGAGGTTAGGATTGCTCTAAAAATGATGAAAACATGGAGGGTATTAGGACCAGATGATATCCCTATTGAAATTTGAAAGTGCATATAATGACTAATAGGATGCCTGATGAATGGAAAAAGTGTTTTAGTACCTATTTATATAAATAAAGGGGACATACAAAGTTATTCAAATTATTGCGATATTAAGTTGATGAGTCGTACAATGAAACTGTGGGAAAGAGTGATTGAATATAAATTGAGATTGAAAACAACAGTATCTGATAATCAATTTGGGTTTATACCTTGGAGGTCAATAATGGAAGCAATTTATTTATTGAGGAGATTAATGGAGAGATATAGGGAGAAAAGGAAGAACCTTCATATGTTTTTTATAGATTTGGAGAAAGCATATGATAGAATACCAAGAGATATAATATGGTGAGTTCTACATAAAAAAGGAGTAACTCGTAGATATATTGATGTCATCAAGGATGTGTATGATGGAGCCATGACTATAGTAAAAACATCAGTCAGAGAAAGTAGTGAATTCTCAATTACTGAATTGTAGGTCTGCACCAAGGTTCAGCACTAAGTCCTTATCTCTTTGCTCTTGTTATGAGTAAGTTAACTGGACAAATACAAGATGAGGTGTCGCAGTGTATGTTATTTGCAGATGATATTGTTTTGGTGGATGAGACTAAGACGAGGATTAATGCTAGATTGAAATTGTGGAGAGAAACTCTGAAAACAAGAGGATTTAAAATAAGCGAAACTAAAACAGAATATGTGGAGTGCAATTTTAGTAGCAATAGGAGTACAAACAGGGATGTGGTAAAATTGGAAGGTCAAGAGATACCTAAAAATGATCATTTTCATTATTTAGGCTCGATTATCCAAAAATATGGAGATATTAGTGAAGAAGTTTCTCATAGGATTAAAGCACGGTGGGTTAAGTGGAGAAGCGCTAACAACGTATTGTGTGATAGGCGCCTTTGAAGTTAAAAAGAAAATTTTATAGGATGGCCATTAGCCCGGCCATGTTATATCGAACAGAGTGTTGAGCAACCAAAAAATAAAATGTGCAAAAAATGTGTGTGACGAAGATGCGAATGCTAAGATAGATTTATTGTAAAACTCAAACGGATAAAATTAGAAATGAACAAATTCGTGAAACAGTAAGAGTAGGCCATATAGAAGATAAATCGAGAGAATCGACTTAGATGGCATGAACATGTCAGTATTTATGATAGCGCAAGGGGTATAAGTAGGCCTAAATTAACTTGGTGGGATATTGTAAAAAAGGACATCATATCATGTGGTTTAACCAAAGATATTGCAATGAACAAAATGGAATGAAAAAATAGGATTCATGTAGCCGACCCCAAATAATTGGAAAAATGCTTTGTTGAGTTGAGTTGAGTTGAGGTCAAGTTAGATCTTGGTGGGTATAACGTCACCAAATACCTGATTCAGGACTGGGGCACCACAACTTTTGTGTAACTATGAATTATACTGATCTGAACTCTAGATAAAAAAGAGGCAAGAGGAATCGAACCCTTAAATTTATAGAATTGAACTAGAAGCCGCTAAGTGGCCTAGTGGTAAACCTTTCGATTCACTTTGATAAAATTGCATTTAGTATTTATAAGGTTTTTTTATTTTTTACCTTAATACGTCCACAATTATCCGGTTTTTAATTTAGTACCTTTTACAAATTGACTTCAAGTTTAGTACCTTTTCCATTAAGGATCCGTTACACTTAACGGTCATGTGCAAGAAGCTACAAAGTATTTTTACAAATCTGAAAAAAATGTAAAAATAAAGAAAAAAAAAATCACGAAACTCGGCTTCATCCACTCACCACCAGCTCTTCCCTCCCACCGCTACCGCCATCACCACCACGGCCACACCCCTCCCCCTCTCTCAATCACCACCAACGCTTCACCAACCACCACCACCAAACAACCTTTTAACGGCATCCACCAACACAACTCTAGCTGATTTCCCTCACCAAACAATCCAATCTACATCTATCTAACCAAATCACGACTACCACTCCCTCCCCCTTGAAATCAAAACACAAAAGAAAGCCTAAATTTCAATCGAATCCCACCAAAAATCAAATCATCCACACCACCAAAACCCAATCAACATGTACTCGGTATGCAAATGGTACTTTTGAAATCAAATGAAACTAAAAGAGGTTTCTGGATTTGGGTTTTCAAAATTGAAAACGGAATCTGCAATTTTGGGATGGCTTTTTAGTTTTAGGGGTTGTGTTATCTTCTAGGGTGGGGGTGGGGGTGGAGAGAGAGAGAGAGTTTCCAACAGTGATAATGTGGTGGAGTGTGGTAGAGGCGGTGGGAGTTAATTTTTTTTTTAATTTTTATTCTTTCTTTTTCTTTTTCTTTTCTAATGTGAATTGGAAGTTTAGGGGTTTAGTATTTTTAGGACTTTATGGCATTTTTATTATTTTATTTTATTTTCTTTATTTGGTTGTATTTTCGTTTAGTAAGTAATTGCTTGGTGTTATAGGAAGGAAGTAGCAAAGGCTAATAGGGGTACATTTGTAATTAGATGATTGCTTAGAGCCTAAGCTACTTCCCACCTATAAATACCCTATTGTAGCCTCATTTGGGGCATTCTACAATTTGGAGAATTCATTGAATGAGGGTTTAGACGTATGAGATATTTACCTCTTATTACCCATTGGCGTCATTTACGTCAATTGGTATCAGAACCTCGTTGTTCTACCCATTGTTGTTGGTGGTGGTGGCGGTGGTATAAGAAAAAACACAACAATCGTAAACAACGACAAATGGATTTTAAGAGAAGATGTGCTCCCGTGGAAACTCGTAATAAACGGCTCGCGGGGATCTTGGATCACCTCTTGACGCGAATGGATAATCTTGAGGCTCGCCTCTCTTCCACCACCACCCTACACCCTACACCCTAACCCTAACTCAAGAAATCTTAACCCTAGCCCCCAAAACTCCTCTACCTACGGTTCCGCAACTCATTTCACACCTCTATCACAAAAAAACCCAAACCCAACACACCTTAATCTTAAATACCCCCAAAAGACAACCACCACCAGTGAAGCGGCCCCACCACCACCTACCGCCACTTCTTAACCCATTTCCGTCACCGGCGAGCCCCGGAAAATGGGGCAGAACCCCATGACGCAAGCCAACTCACTCCTGCTAGCGAGCAACACGCTTTCGGTCATGTTTTTCAACAGGCAGTGCACCTCCGGCCCTCAACTACCACTCGCGACCCACCCACTAGTAGCCGGACCATTAGTCCAGTGGTTGGCAACAAGTTTCCTACCCTAGGAGCAGCCGGCCAAGGCCAAAACCCCTCTAATCTGGAGCAGCAAACCCCGATCTCCTCTTCCAACGTATGTCCAACCCCGACAAGGTATCCGACCAATTTCCGGCGTTGAAAAACTCAGGTCGACCCCCGGTTTTCATTAACAGGACAGATCTGACCCAGATCCACTTCGGCGTCCAAGAATCGAATAGAAACAGGTCCAATCCGATTGAAGAAACCCTAGGGCATCACCGTCGTCCGCTTTCCCATGGCCGAACCACCCAAACGGTGGCCAACGGCAGTTTTTTTGTTCAAAAACCCGTGCTTTCCCCAAGCCCTCCAAGATCCAACCATCACCATCCAAGAACCATTCCCCCATAAATTCAATCCCATTCCAACCCATTTCGACCCAAACCCCTCTTATACTATCTTATCTACCCTCTGCCCTAGGTGGAACCCTCCAACATGTTCAAGAATTAGGGTTTGGAACCAAGAAAATGGTTTTTGACCCGGGGGAAGATATTTTTTATGATTCACATGATAGGCAAGAGGAAGAAGATGAAGATTGACGCAAGAATTGACGAATCTTCATCAAATTTTCAGAATTTTACTATTGGCCCCACAATTTTTGCCTCTCTTCAGCACATTTTTGGCGCTTTTCATGTGATTCTCCAATTTTGAAGATTTTGTGCATCATCAACTTTCAAAGCTCGAGGACGAGCTTCTTCGAAGGCGGAGAGAATGATGTGAATTGGAAGTTTAGGGACTATTTTTAGTATTTTTAGGACTTTATGGCATTTTTGTTATTTTCTTTTATTTTCTTTATTTGGTTGTATTTTCTTTTAGTAAGTAATTGCTTGGTATTATAGGAAGAAAGTAACAAAGGCTAATAGAGGTAGATTTGTAATTAGATGATTGCTTGGAGCCTAGGCTATTTCCCACCTATAAATACCCTATTGTAGCCTCATTTGGGGCAATCTACATTTTGGAGATTTTATTGATCGAGGGTTGAGACGTGTAAGATATCTACCTCTTATTACCCATTTGGCGTCATTTACGTCATTTTCTTTTTGTATTTTATAAATGATTTCTAGCTTTTTATTATTTTTTTTTCAAAAGGCCATGTGCCTTGCATGTGACCATTAAGTGTAATCCTTAACAAAAAAGGTACTAAACTAAAGTATATTTGTAAAACATAATACATTCAAAACGGGAAAATTATGGACGTCTTATAGTAAAATAAATAAATAAATATAAATATATATTTAGTATCTCGAGTAGACAATAGGGCTGGTGTGTCCAAGCTTGGACATTGAACTAATAAAAAATGAGGAGCTTAAACTTCCATGCACGGGTTTTAAGGTCGGGCTAGGCCATGCTTGCACAGGCACATCAATCGGGTTCTCTACATACACCTACGTACCGCAATCCGGGATCACTGACTTGAAAAGTGGTAGGTTCGGGATCCGGATCTCAAAAAGTGGCCTACCCAATATTAAAAATAAACCTCTTTTAGCTATTAAAAGTAATAATGCAACTTCTAATTTAGTGGAATGAGAAAAAATGGAGAAAACAGGCTTCCTAGCAAAATACAGAAGAATGGTTAATATATTTTCTTAATATATTACGTAAATTATACACGACACACATTTTTACTAAAGCCTTCTAAATTGCGGAATACATATATTTGTGATGATAATATACTTATATTTCTAAATAGTCTCAACAAGAGTATTTAAACATTTCGTAATCCGAAGTAGCAAACTAAGCCTACCCCACCGTATCGCCTACCGCCTATATCTACGTACCAAAGCGACCCACATTCCAAGTAACATTGGTCACTATTATGTCCACCCTTATCGGAACCGGAAGGTATCATAATTTGTTGAAGATTTTCAAAATTTAGGAAATAGTTTATTCTAATTTAGTGCAGAAATAATTGAGATAATTCAGTTTTATTTATGGTTTATATATTTTTAAAAAATGTTTGTTCCTAGTTTATAGCAAGTTAGCTGTACACGTTTGTTAGTCCCTAGTTTATAGAAAATTAGTTGTACAGTTTATTAGTTCTTATTTTATAGCTAGAATTCAGCCGGATAGTTGTATATAAATAGGACCCTGTATTCCTGTATTTCTTTACGCAATAATAAGAATTATTTATTCTTCTTTCAAACTGCATGCATGGTATCAAAGCTTGGTTCTTTCCCAGGACCAATGACTCATTTGTGATCTGATTTCTTCACCAAATTGTAGAAGATTATTCTTCTATCTCATCTGCCTTTTGTTTCAGGATGATTTAGCGAGATGTCAGGTGTAAGTGAAGATGCAGTTTCTTCTGGAGACACCAAGAAGCCTAATAAAGCAGTTCCAGGTGGAGACAATCATTCACTACAGATCACCTCACACCATCTGAATGAACAAAATTTTCTGCAGTGATCTCAGTCCGTGAAGCTCTTTATTAGAGGAAAAGAGAAGATAGGTTATTTGACAAACTCAAAAACTGCTCAATCAGAAGATGATCCAAATTTTCCATTACGGGATTCAGAAAACTCCATGATTATGACATGGTTAGAGAATTCCATGGAACCTGAAATTGGACAGACCTTTCTCTTCTTTTCAACTGCAAAAGAATTGTGGGATGCAGTAAATGAAACCTACTTTAGGCAACTTGGTGCAAGTATATGAGATCAAGACAGATTCGAGAGACCAAGCAAGGAAACCAAAATGCCACCAGTACTATAGCATTCTAAAAGGCTTATGGCATCAACTAGACATGTTTTATGATCTTGAATGGAGTTGTGCCACTGATAGTGCTCGGTTTAAGAAGATGCTCGAAAAAGAAAGAGTATTTGAATTTCTTGCAAGTTTTTGAATAAAGAATTGGATGAGGTTCATGGACGTGTACTTGGTAAAGAACCTCTTCCTTCTACAAGAGAAGTCTTCTCAGAAGTTCGAAGGGAAGAAAGTAAAAAAATCGTGATGATGGGCAAGAGAACTAAACCTACTATGGTTTCTGAAAATTCCGCCCTCGGTGTTTCCACTGAAGTTGGAACAGCAGTCATTAACCAAAGGAAGAAGGTTGATAAAAAAAGGGAGATGGTGCAATATCTGCAACAGGTTGAGGCATACTATGGAAAGCTGTTGGAAGCTGCATGGTAGACCATCAAATGGAAAGGGACTAAAACCTACAGAGAAAACCCGAGGAGAGAATGCACTGGCAAAAACTAGTGGTGACAAGTTAATGGATCAATCCTCGCAAAATCCCTCATGTACTTTAGCCTATAAAGGTATTCTTCCTAGAGTTCTAAATTGTGTTCCTATTCATATACCTTGGGTCATTGATTCAGGAGCTTCAGATCATATGACTAGTCAATTTCAACTTTCTCATCCTATACTCCATGTTCTGGAAATTTAAAGATTGGGATTGCTGATGGTGCTTTGTCTACGGTTGCAGGGAAAGGTTCCATATTTCTTTCTAAGAATCCAACTCTAAAATCAGTTCTTCATGTTCCTAATCTTGCATGCAATCTTTTGTCTGTTAGTAAACTAACTAGGGATTCCAATTGCATTGCAAAATTCTCACAATCTTGCTGTAAATTTCAGGCCATGAATTCAGAGATGATGATTAGCAGTGCTAGAGAGATTGATGGACTATACTATTTTGATGAGGATTTCTTTGAAAGTAGGCAAGCTCAAATTGCAAGTAGTAGTGAAGTTTCTTTTTCTGTTGAGAATCAAATAATGTTATCTCATTATAGACTAGGTCATCCAAGTTTTCAATATTTGAAACAATTGTTGCCTTCTTTGTTCATGAATAAAAGTCATTTTCTTTTTCAATGTGAAAGTTGTCAATTATCTAACATCATCGTATTCCTTTTCAATTGCAACCTTATAAGGAATCTAAGCCTTTTGCTCTTGTTCATAGTGGTATATGGGGACTTTTTAGGGTGACAATTTTAACAGAAACTAGATGGTTCATCACAACCATTGATGGTCATACTAGGATATGTTGGGTATATTTGATGAGAGAAAAATCCGAGGCTGAGAGAATTTTCAAAGAATTGCATAATATGGTTAAACTCAATTCCAAACCCAAATACGGGTCTCTAGAACCAACATTGGGAGGGAATACTTCAATACCATTCTTTTCTCTCTCTTAAAAGAACAAGGCATTGTTAATCAATCCTCATGTGTTGACACATTATAGCAACGTGGAATTGTCAAGCGTAAGAATAGACACCTATTAGAAGTGGCTAGGGCTATTATGTTTACTATGGGAGTTCCTAAGTACCTTTTGAGTGAGGCTGTCCTCACAGCTTGTTACTTGATAAATCGAATGCCTGCTAGGATTTCGAAATTTCAAACCCCATCGCAGTGCTTCTCAAAATGTTTTCCCCAAACCAAAATTATTAACTCTCTTCCATTAAAAGTTTTTGGGTCTATAGCATTTGTTCAAATCCGAACAATATCATTCCAATCTTGATTGTTCTCCAACTCAAAAAGTGTATAAATGCTATGATCCAGTCTCTAAAAAGTCTTATGTGAATATGGATGTTACTTTTTTTGAAATTAAGCCCACTTTACCAAAAAATCTGGGGAAGATCTTTTTGGGGAAACTTCTGGTTCACTACCCGTGCCCATACTAAATTCAAATTTAGAGGAAGAAAAACTTCTTGAATCACCCGTGTCTATGCCAAACTCAAATTCAGAGGAAGAAACACTTCTTGAACCACCCGTGTTTATGCCAAACTTAAATTCAGGGGAAGAAACACTACTTAAACAACTTTGCAAAGAACTTCATGTCTACTCAAGAAGGAAGAAAGATCAAGGTATGGAAATTTCAAACACAACTCGCCAAAAATCATATCCGAGTGTATGTACCTTGAAACAGGTATTCCAGCTCCTAAATCTCTTTCATCTGTTATTTCAGCTTCTAAACCTCTTTCCTCTGATAATTCTAGTGCAATAATTCTAGTGCAGAGACTACCTCTAGTGATGATTTAAATGTTCCAATAGCTGTTAGGAAAGGTACTAGGGTTTGTATTAAACATCTTATTGCTAAATTTGTCCCATATCACATGCTTTCCCCCACTGTGAGGACGTTTACTACTAATATGTTCAATGTTGAAATTCCAAAGGATATACAAGAGGCTTTCTCTGTTCCAGAGTGAAAGCAAACTGTTTTGCAGGAAAGAGGGCACTTGAGAAGAATGGGACATGGCAACTTGTGGATGCACCATGAGGGAAGAAACCTGGGGGCTGTAAATAAAATACAATACAGATGATCCATTGAGAGGTGCAAAGCAAGGTTATTTGTAAAAGGCTTCACGTGGACCTATGGGATTGACTGCCAAGAGACATTTGCACCGGTTGCAAAACTAAATACAATCAGAGTTCTCGTATCCCTTACAGCCAACTTGAACCGGTCTTTAGAGCAGTTAGAAGTCAAAAACGTATTTCCAAATGGTGAATTAAAAGAAGTTTATATAGCCTTGCCTCCAGGTTTTGAAAGAAGATTTGGAAGTGAAAAGGTGTGTAGACTGAGAAAATCACTCTGAAACAGTCAACGAGAGCTTGAGCGTGGTTCGACAGATTTACTAAGTCCATTAGAAACTACGGCTACTCAAAAAGTCAGGCAGATCATACTCTCTTCCACAATCATTCTAGTGTTGGCAAACTTGTTGTGTTAATAGTTACGTGGATGACATCATCCTTACTGGAAATAATCTAGCTACATTAGAGGGATTGAAGAATTTTCTGTCCAAGGGAGTTTGAAATCAAAGATCTAGGGAACTTGAGGAACTTCTTGAGAATGGTGATCGCTAGATCAAAGGAAGGTATTTTTGTGCCCCAAAGGAAGTACAAATTGGATTTGCTCAAAGAAACTCGATTGCTGCCGAGATTCAGATTGATCCTACTTGTAAATTAGGGTCACTAAAGGAAAATGAGTGTTGTGATATATCTCTCCCACACTCGACCAGATATTATTCAGTGAGTGTTGTGAGCCAAATTATGTGCTCCAAATTGAGTCAGTCTATCGGGTTCTTAAGTACCTAAAAGGGAGTCCGGGAAAAATCCTAATGTTTAAAAGCAACAATAGCCTTTAGATTGAAGCCTACACCAATGCTGATTGGGTTGGTACTATAACGGATATGAGATTTACTTCAGGTTACTATTCTTTTGTAGGAGGAAACCTAGTTACTTGGAGAAGCAAGAAGCAGTGCTGAAGCTCAATTCAGGGCAGTTGCTCATGGCATTTGTGAACTTCTTTGGTTGAAGATACTGCTTGAAGATCTAATAATTCCTATTGAGAAGCCAATGAAGCTCTATTCTGACAACAAGGCAGCTATTAATATAGCTCATAATCCAATTTAACATGATAAAACTAGGCATGTTTAAGTAGATTGCCACTTCATCATGGAACTGGAAGCAGGACTGATCTGCATACCTTATGTGCTTACTGAAGAATAGTTAGCAAATATTCTAACTAAAGGACTTTATAAAGGGATGTTTAACGACCTAAGTCACAAGATGGGAATGATAGATAACTTCGAACTAGCTTGAGGGGGAGTGTTGAAGATTTCAGAAATTTAGGAACTAGTTTATCCTAATTTAGTGCAGAAATAGTTAGGATAATTCTGTTTTCTTTATTTTTGTATTTTTTTAAAAAGGTTTGTTCCTAGTTTATAGCAAGTTAGCCGTACACGTTTGTTCCTCCCTAGTTTATAGGAAGTTTTGTTAGTTCCTATTTATAGCTAGAATTCAGCACGGATAGTTGTATATAAATAGGACTTTATATTCCTGTATTTCTTAACACAATTATAAGAATTATTTATTCTTCTATCAAACTGCGTTCATTATTTCGTTGGTGATTCGCAAGGAGAGGAAGGCAAAAGAAATTGTAAACAGTTAAGTAAAGATTTAATTCAAATTAAATTGCAATATAAAAAACAGCTTACAAGAACAACTAATGGGAAGGAAAACCAATACACTATATGGCTGTGTTTGATAGCCATGCCTCAAAAATTTCCCCAGGAAAATATTCCATATTTGCCCTAAAAAATATGGCAATCAAACATAGCCCAAGATGATATGTATAGAAGAGTAGACTCACAATAAGTATGCATATTCTCTATAACTCTGCATAGTCCATGGTATACAAATGTCTACAACGAGTACTCCCTCAAACCCACAATGTGTATTAATCTGATATTGAAGCCCTAAAAATCCTTATATAGCACAAATAACCAAATATAGTCAAACTGAGCCAAACCACGAACCATATAATTGTACACTCTCCTAAGATGACACAAATATTCTAGAAGGTATGTTGAAAACCTATCATCACTGTACGTGACCAACCACTTCACCAAACAATTGTGTAATTCAGCCATACGGTCCTTCTCGTTCCAAATGCTAGATATTTACTCGTAATCTGTACAGAATGACCGTTTAAGTCGTCGACATCAAATTCGCCACAACACCCACTCACTATTACTAAGCCATATAGGTCCTATGTCACGTGCCATTGAATTTTCCACAATATCCAATCAATGTTCCTATGTCGTGTGAATTAATAACTTCAATCATGTCATTGGGTGGCACTGACAAAACTTAACGGTGTCGGTCAATTACCACATGGAGAAATGTTGATTGTGCCAACCCTCCCCTCAGATTTTATCCACTAACATTCCAACTATTAAAGTTAATGGGTTAGTAACAAAAATCATTGATGCTATTGGGTTAATATACATTGTGGATGATCCAAAAGGTATTAAAAACGAATATTCGCATCCCAACCCCAACTCTCCTACCTCCCACCCAAAGAGGGGGGGGGGGGGGGGGGGGGGGGGGGGATGAAAATGACTGAGCATTATTAAGCAATAATAGAATGTCAGTTTTGATATTATTTTCATATCATCTTTACATCATCTGATTAAAAAGATATATATAATTTTTGAGTCATCAAAGTGGCACTAAAACAACTAAAGGTTGAGGTGGGATAAAAGACCCCCTATTTGTCGGTCTCAATTTTCGTGAGTTTTTTTCAAAAAAGAAAAAAGGTTAATAACAAATGAAGTTCATAGTGTTTTTTATAAGTATATAAAAGAAGCTGCCTAAGGAGGCGGAAAACCCGTATATTAGAGATATACAAAGATCTTGCCAGAGACATGAAGTTCATAATATAAGAACTTATTGAAGTCAAACAACCAGATTTCATCACGCCATAATGTGAGAAATCTTCTTTGTTTCTTCTATATAGAAAAAAAGAAAACTATTGTTAAAGAGAAAAAAGATGAAACGTAATGAGGATATAATGGATGAGGAATCCCGACTCAAGTATTCTGAAAGAACAGAACGGAACACGAAAGAAAGACTAAAAAGAATAAATAACGACATCACTCACCACCCTCCCCCACAAGAGAGCTTCTCGAAGTCCAACCAAACCATGAGATGAGCTAATATGGTAGGGAAACATAAACAAAACCTTTAGTTCTGAACCTTGAAGCACATGCACACAAAAGTTCTATATATTAAAAACTTGGCATGTAATCAAAGTATCACATCTATATATGTACATACATATAATTTGTTAAAGTATAGCGCAAAGGCATCGGCTACCTTGTCGTCCCAAACAGTGTTTAAAAAGGCGCAAGAGGCGTACGCCTCGAGGCGCGCCTCGAGGCGAGGCGCTGAAAAAACGCCTCGAGGCTTAAGCCTCAGGGCTGAATTTGAGGCTTACGCCTCGATGCGCCTCACGCCTTTTTCCTGAGGCGCGGGAAAAAAAAAAAAAAAAAAAAAAAAAATCTTTCATTACAAAGTCTGTTTTTTTATAGGTTAAAATTCTTCATTTTTCTAAAATTGCACCTAACTTTAAAAAATGTTGTTTTAATCTACTAACTCTTATTCTTTTTTTATTTTAGTTTAGTTTTAAAGTTGCACTTAATTTTGTTTTTCTTTACTAATTTGTTTGAAATAAGTGTATAAATTTGTTTGAGACTATATTTTGTTACAAATATATAGTTTGTTTGAAATAAATGTACAAAATTAACTTCAATATGACTTTTTTTTAAAAGGTTTCAATTTTTTGGTTTTCAACTTATATTAATATGTTTTAACTTAGGTTAATATGTTTTATTATTTTTTTAATAAAGTTGCTATTTTTTTAATCTTAGCTTGAAAATCAATGTTTTTTTAATAAATTTGATTGTTAAGTTCCATTGATTAATTTATTGTCATATTATAAAAGAACCAATATGTGAATGAAGCTAAAAAAATGATTTTGCCAATACGATTTTGCATTGATTAATTTATTGTCATATTTAAAATAACCAATATGTTCAAATTGATTTTCTTTTTCTAAAAAGTTATATTGGGGGGAACAAAAAAATGTCAAACTATGTGAGAAAGCCCTCAAGGATGTTTTTTTTGTAGTTTTATTTTATATTTCTTTGTTATTTTATTTTTATGGTTTTATTAGTATTTTTTTAATATTATTTTGCTCTTTTTTTTTTTCTTTTCGGTGAGGCTTACGCCTCAAGCGCCTCGAGGCTTACGCCTCACCTCGCCGCGACTAAAACGCCTCGCCTCGCCTTTCGCCTTTTTAAACATTGGTCCCAAAGAACACAATTAAACAAAACAGGAGTTAAAAGAATAATAAATAAACAAGAATATCAAACAGCAGATGTAAGAATAATGATGCCAAGTGTTCATTGATGTAAAACTGATACAAAATACATAAAATCATTCAGCCTAGCAAAAGGACACCAAATTTCACCATAGAACACTAGCGATCACCCATTCATGCATGATTTATGTTTTCCACGCACAATTGTCATCAAAGTACTTGAGATCAAAGAAAAAAGTAAGTTTGTTTACATATTATATATATACATATATATATGAATGTAGTTTTCCGTAGCCACGAGTTTGATCCGGTGAGTTTTTTCAACAAACTATCTTTACTCAAAATTCAATATTAAAAATTTTGATCCAAATAACCTATCAAAATTACATTCATAATGGGCTGTAATATCAGTTCTTATAATTAGCATTAAGCTTTTCAGTTCGGATTTGCCAATGTACATGCCAAAAAATTGGAAACAATGATATTGTTCCTCTAACAATAAAGAAGCACATAAAATATTTACAACTGTTCACGATGAATCAAAACAATGACTGCGCATTCACACAATTAGTTTAAACAAAATTGAATTAAATTTACAATAAATAGAAATATAGAATCAGTCATTTGAACAAATTAAAAATTAAACAGCTGTAATTCTACCACGATATGCTTCGAGAACTAAATTAATTTTTTTTTCAATATAGTATATACTATATAACAAAATCAAGTTGCTAAGTGAATTTCATGATCCCCTTCTAAATTACTAAGAGCATCCTTAATGGGCAAGTTATATATTGGCGATCGAATTCTATATTTAACATCCTAGACAGCTATGCTAAGAGGTTTAGTGGGCAAAAGCTAAATTAACCATTTCTACGGGTTTTACGACAAATATCTCGAACGATTAGAAACATAAAGCCACACGGTGCAAGATGTATCGGGGTCATAGGGTATGGTATGGCAGTGCAAATTTGAATGTTAACTACCATAGCATTCTCCAAATATAGCATAACCTATGGTTTTTATACACTTTGAGCACACCCATTAGGATGCTCCAACAGCAAATGATATTTTATAGTGAATTGTGAATTACAGAGATGAGAGGATTGTAATGAACATCCTTTGTTTTTTAGATAAATAAAAGCAACAATTAAGTGTTCATGCCTAAATTAAGTGGGTTTGATGGTTGAATATCTAAATTGAATAAGTTGAAAGGAATTGTTAGTAAGTAGCATAAAATTAAATCTGTCAATTAGTGCAATTTCAATGAGCAAAGAAAGGCTCACAATCATTACAATCATTAATGAAAATAGAAGTTGACAAATTATATGAAAAAGAACTTGAAATCTCCAACGGCGTATAAAGAGAGTACCTTGGTGAAGAGGTGCAACCGCAAGTGAATGAGTGGAGTTGAATAACAAGACACAACAGCGGATTCTAAAGCCAAACAAGGGGGGATAACAACCAGATAATTAAGTTGGGACTTAAGACCCTTTAGATCTGATAGAGTTTGTTTGTTTTCTTTGTTTAAACTAGGGTGCTCATCTTATATCTTATATTATATTATACTAGAAGACCGTGGATCGGTGGGAACCGATGTACGCTTCAAAACGATAATCCATTCAAATACAAATCATTAATTTCTCCATTCAAAAAACACAATCAAAGTCAAACATAAATCATTGATCACAATGGCAAGTATCATATCGAACTTCCAACGTAAACAATAGAAAAATTATATCAATAAAGTGAAAGAAAAGTTGTCACGACTAGTTCTAAATAACAATATTACAAACTAAAAAGCTCCAAACAGAATATGTACAGCGATATTACAAACCATTCAGCTCCAAACAAAATATATATAAAGAAATATATTACAAATCAAACTAGCCCTGAAAAGATCCTTGTAATAACTTTCCTAAATGAAAGAGCATCAAATCTACTAACTCGAGCTATATCTAATCAAACTCGATCTGCAACACTAATAATTACTACACTAATAATTACTGCAATCCATTAAATCAAGATTCATCTAAAACTCTCACAGCCTCAACAAATTGTCATCAATAAAGAACTCAAAATCTCTAACATCAATCATTCACAAACCTGAGTTGAACATTCTATTACATTACAATTTATTAAAGCATGTTCAACATTTCTCATAATTCATGTGATGGGAAAGAAGTGTCATCCTTGCACATTGAAGTAATAGTCAATTGAACCATCCTCGATTGTATCATCTTTAATAGCCTTGCAATCATATGTGCAATATACTAATGAATTTTCATGACAATTAACACTATAATAAATTACCCAAGACAAAAGCCAATTACTTTCCCCCCTGAAAAACATATTTGTTAAAACCTAAAATGTTGTCAAATAAACTAACAAAGTGGCTGATACTGATTCAAAAAAGAGTACAATAGTTTCATATGATATTATTAAGCAAACCAAAAACAAATCAAAGTCAACCTCTAATTAAAAAGAACCCAGAAAAGATAATATATTTTCAATTCAAAGATCCTTACATATAATGTGAGCAAACTAATTTTCTTTGATGAAAACAGATAATAATCATATTTGAGCAGGAAGCAACCATCATACATAAACATAAATTAAAACTAAGTCTATTAATTTATACACAAATAGAATAGAATAGATATTTAAAAACAGTAAAAGAAGGATAACGAAAAATCATGGAGTTGGTTTGTGGATTACCTTGAGAATTTGGCTAAAGTGAGAGAAAACTTAGGTTGAGGATTTGGGTGAATGAATGGGCGGATAAACGATGGTGTGGAGAAAACGGAAGGGGCTGTGCTTCGTTTGCAAACTAGGGTTTTGTGTAATGGATGGTAGGTTTAAAAGAGGTGAGAGATCGAGATTGGGAAGATGATGATGAAGAGAGAATGGGATGTTGGAGTGAGTCGTGGTGTACGAGTCCAATTTTTGTCACTCGTTATATTATATTATATTATACTAATTTAAAAAACATGTAAAATATAAGTTATTTCTTTGGACCATTATATTCTCAAAAGAATAAAGAATCATCAAATTATTATTAATATAATATTGAGTAAGAATCCACATGCTAAACTCACTTACACATTTACATCTTTCCTCAAACAACTCAATTATATTTTTCTCTCTCAATAAAATCCCCTCATACGTGGTAAATATGATCTCTATTCACGGTCCATTTATTTCACACACGTAATCTATGTGCTTGTTTAATCTTTGTTGAAAGTGAACTTCAATCTAGGAAATTAAATTTTCCAGGTCACTGTAAACTAAGTATTTAAATGCCTAATTTGGATATCCAAAAAATGGTCTCCTTTACATAATGGAGATTTTAGGCCCCTCGGCCTAGATAGGGTTAGCATCTCACTCACACAGGGTCGACCAAATTACATCAGACAACTAAGAATGCATAAAAATCACCAAAAAAGGTATTTTATTCATATCAGACCTGTGAAGAAGGGTGCACATGATTTCCTTGCACGTGGAGGGTATAATCACACATTCCATGTAGCTTCTATAAGGACAAGTGTCAACAACCAAGAGGAGCATTTCGATCATCGTTCTTCATGTAACTTAGGGTGCACATTACATCCCAAGCCACCTATAAATAAACTATACCTTCTAACTTGTTTCGTAAGTTAAGTCATTGTAAAGAATTTTTGTTACTTTGTTAAAAAACTCTTTGAAGAGAGAATACTATAACAAAAAGGCTAAATTGTTACCTTTGAGCTGGCCATCCTTGTCACAGTCATTGATCTTGACAAAAAAAAAACACGAGTTTTTTGTCATGGTCATTGACCGTGACAAGGCTGTGATAATGGTTTGTCACGGTCAAAGACCTTGACAGATCCGTGACAACTCTTTTAAGTAAAAACCCTAGTTCCCTCTTTTTTCCCACCATTTTTTTCTCTCTACTATGTGACGGTTCTCCTCTCTCTCTCTCTCTCTCTCTCTCTCTCTCTCTCTCTCTTTCCTTTGTATATGTGTGTGTAGGTGGGTATATGTGTGTGCATAGGTTTGCGCGCGTGTGTGTAGGGGTGTAGGGGTGGGGTGGGGTAGTTGGGGGTAGGGCAGTGGGGTTAAGTGTGTGAAGGTGGGTGGGGGGGGTGGGGGGTGGGCAGTGTGTATAGGTGGGGGGGGCAGTGTGGGTTTGATTTGGGAGTTGTAAGAACATAATTCTTAGCATATTCATTTGTTTTAATTAGCTTAATTCCGGACAAAATAAATTAAGTCAATGCTAGTTATTTATGGAAGTTTAATTAAAGCCTACGACAAAGTTCAAGTCCAAGAATGTGCAATCAAAGCTTTCAAGAAGATTACAAGTCAAGACATGTTGCATATATTTAAGATCACTCAAGTATGAATACTTGTGAGTAGTTGGGTAATCTGTATATTGATTAAATACTGGGTGATTTAAATATTTGGGAATTAAATCTTTTTATGTTTTAAAAATATTTCTGAGTTGCAAATTGTTTAAAGAAAATTCGAGGATTAAATTAAAAAGGAAAAATATTATTTTTACTGTATCTTGCTCGAACGAGATTGAGAATCGTTCAAACGACATTGACATGTCGCGCGAACGAGATCTCATTTCGTTCGAATAACCTGCCGCCTCGATTTTCGTGTTTTCATTTTCTTGGACTCTGTGCAGCTCAGTTATAAATAAAAACGTATCTGCAAACGTTTCTGTAGGCAGAACAGTTTTGAAAAACTTATTCTCATACAAGTTTTTCATCTTTCGGTGTTTATTCAAGATCGTATTACTCGATTCCAAAGTTAGGTGATCTTGAACGTGTTTACCGGAAGATAATCCATTCACTACACCGTGTTGCACTTTGTGAGGAGAACTCTACAACCGACGAGCTGCGTGTTATTGTAGAAGGAGACCTTACGAGGTATCATGTGGAGAAGTCGTTTCTCTTCTTCACTGCTGCCCTCCTGGAAAGGGAAAGTTTCAGCCGAGATATCGAAACCGACACCTGCGGGTATTTCGTATGTTGCACTTATTTCGTTGTAATTCGTGTAAGCCGTTCTCTTACAAATTATAGTGAAATAAAAAGGTTTTGCCCTTAGGGGATTTTTCCTGAAATTGTTTCGCTTACAGCATGCTTTATTCATCAAATGAATTTAATCACTTAGATGCATGTTTAGGGTTTAAGAAGTTAAAATTGGTTTTAACTAAAATTGGAACAAAGTTGATTTTTACCTAAAGTACACTAAAGGGCCATTTCAAATTGGTATCATAGCTTGTTGCACTATTTTATTGTGTTTGTGATCCCGTGTCTTTAGGTATGCCTTTCGGTGGTTTTAATGATTTTAGAATTCACCTGTTTGAATTATCTAATTGGAAATCACACATGAAAACTGCTCTTAAAAAAATGGTCAATAAAGGTGATTGTGAAAAGTGTCCATGTAGCAAAGGTTTTGGTCACAGGATATATGAATGTCCCACTAAACTTAGGGAGAATATTAATAAACCGATAAATAGTGTTTCTACCCTTAGTGATAGTGACCCAAAAGAAGAAAACTTTTTTGCTAGTAAACGTGATCTTTCCACCTTTGTGGTGAGTCATGAAAGTGATAAAGACTTACCTTTGCATGATTCTTCCGCATCCATTGATGTTGATACTCCTAAGAGTGAGGAGGAGGTGAGTGAGGATGAGAGCGAAGACGGGAGAGATTTGCAAACTGCTTTCAAAGAATTGTATGGAGAAACTTTAAAAGCAAACGTGAAACTAGCAGCTACGTTGAAAGAACGTGCCATAGAAATAAATAATTCCAATTCTTTAATTGAGGATCTAAGGGCACAAGAAAAGAAAATTCGAGAGAAGCTAGAATATGTCGAGGGTGAGAGAGATAGTCTTCGGGGATTGATGGATACTATGAAAAAGGAAATCCTGAAGTTTGAAAATTCTACGCGTTTACTTGAGTTAAGGATAAGTGAACTTGAAGAAAAGCTGAGAGATTCGAGTAAAGTTGAGTTTGATTTGGAGGCTAGGTCTGAAAAGTTAGACAAAATCTTAGGCACCGTCGAAATCAAAGATAATCGGAAAGGTATTGGCTTTAATAATCATGTCGCACCTGCTTCCAAAGCCAAAAACATGCCAACAAGAGAGCTTCCTAGGAACTTTAGGAGAGTGCCACCTAGGAACGTGAGGCATAATCGGCCTATAGGACATGCTCCTAACCGTATTTACACTTGCACTCATTGAGGTAGGAGAGGTCATCTTAAACGGTTTTGATACGATCTTAAGAACGCTCCAAGAAAGTCTAAAGCCATTCCGATTCCAAATGCCCCTTCTCATCGGTTCACTCCTACTTGGGTTAGAAAGTCGGATTTAGAAGCTTTAGGTATAAAACTCTGTGATTCTCGCATCATTGCTCGTGGTTCTCCTCATCTTTCCTCTTTCGATTAAGGTTGTTCGTTGGTTTGTCATACACTAGTATTTACATCTTGCTTTATATTTGGCTAGTGTTATAGCATGTTTCTTGTTTTTGTTATTTATTTGAGTCTTTTCGAAAAATACAAAAGATTTTGCTTTTTATAAAAACTTTTGAAAATACAAAAAGATTTTTTATTTTTGAGTCGTGAGGTTACATGATTGATATGGGATATTAGTGTGCTTGATTCCCCCCCCCCCCCCCCCCCCCCCCTTCTTTCATTATTCATGTGGCTAGGACTTTTGGTCATTATTATTGATGCCTAGAATGATCTTAACCATTGCACTATGGGGTTGTTTCGATGTTGATATGCATTTTTACTCGACTTTA
Source organism: Sambucus nigra (assembly GCA_949130495.1). Taxonomy (NCBI): domain Eukaryota; kingdom Viridiplantae; phylum Streptophyta; class Magnoliopsida; order Dipsacales; family Adoxaceae; genus Sambucus; species Sambucus nigra. Next base: position 510,785,745 of record OX422217.1, on the reverse strand, counting down.
CTTATATGCCATCCTTGCACACAAGCACGAGTTTATATGAATGTTTGACTTCTCTTGCATATTTGAGTTTGGTGAGACGTTTTTATCTCAATTTTGTCATCTATGCGTAAGTAAACTTAAGGAGGAGGTGTGCTTGTAAGAACCGTTTTTCGTGAGAATTGGTATTGAAAATATTTTCAGTGTTCACGGGAAAGGGCTGGGAGAGTGTATAATTGACTCGTCGTGAAAGCCACCGTTTAAAAAAAACAAAAGAAAATCAAGACAACAAAAAGAAATAAATGCCATAATTGGGGTTAATAGGACTTTCTCTAAGTAGAGATTAATAGATATTTCTAAAGATCTTGAAAAAATTCATATATTGAGGGAGTTTGGTTGGAAATTAATTTAAACGGGTTTGCACCACGAATCCTATGTTGAAACATCGTATCATGACGCTATTGTTTGTAGAATCGTCGACAATCCGAACTTGTATGCATGTTGATTAAGTTTAGTTCATTAAACTCACACTTATTTTGTCACACATTGCTTTGATGAAGTTTGATGATTCCTTGCTATCAATAAGAACTCTTTGATCGATTCGACGTATTGAAATGATGGCTCAATTATTGTAGTTCACTCCCAATCAATCCACTTTCATAATTAAGCACATTAGTACCTTGTTAACATGTAATTCCCATTTTTCACTTTTTACACTGTTTTTCTATTTTACCGTCTGTTTTTAGATTCCAGGTACTGTTTTGGGGTAATTTTACGCTGGGAAAATTCTGTATGTTTTAGGGATAATTCTGGAAATTTTAATTTCTCGTTTGAACGACATCTCATGTCGCGCGAACACGTCGTTCAAGCGACTTCCAAAATCGTTCGAGCGACATCTTAAATCGTTCGAGCGACATCTTAAATCGTTCGAACGACTTCTCGCGAGATTAGGTTTTCATTTAATCCGTCGTTCTCTCTTCTCTCCTGTCGTCCTTACTGCTTCAAGTGACAGCAGCGCCGGGTTTCAAAAATTCCGCCATTTTCAGCGGTTTGAGCTTTGATCTTCACCTCTATTACCTCTTTAAATCTCCTTTGGTCATCGTTTTCTCTCCCTTAAGCTCCTATATCATCCATTGATACCTCCTTGAGCACTTGTAGCAGCCATCCGTTAAGGGGTTATTCAGACAAGCTATGTCTCGTCGGTTTTACTGTTTCTCTGACATATTGTTCCCTTTTTTCGGCGGTTTCGAGGTAACCATGGTTATTCTTAATTTTTTTTTGAGAAAAATTCTTATTTCTATTACTGATTTTGACTGTGATTGTGGCTGGTGTTCGCGGTGGTTCGGTTGGACGATTGTACGGAGATAGGTGCTTAGGTGTGCGTGTGTTCCCCCGCGACGGTAATTTTTTTACGTCACACATTGCACTTCCTGGTCATGCCACCTAGACGTCGTGGTGCCCCTTCCGGGCGACTCAATGAGGCACCACCCTCTGCTCGAGCTCAGAGAGCCCAGGCTAGTCGACCCCCGTACTCACTGGTGAGGTGGGCCACTCAGGCTGAGTATGATCATTACTGCTTATTGGGTCTCCACATTCGGTCAGTTATTTTTGAGAGGGTGTTTCGTTATGCTGAGTTTCCTGACTTAGGTATTCCTCGTTGGTTGTCTGCTAGAGGTTGGGATTTTATGTTTGAGGTTCGTGGGGATGTTTATCCGGACATTGTCCGAGAGTTTTTCTTCCGTGTTATTCCCTATGTTGTGGGGATCTTTTCTACTGTACGTGGCGTTCCTATTCTCGTCACTGCAGATCTCATAGTAACTTTTCTACACCTTCCTCGTGTCCTAGACACTGCGTTCCCTCGTTATTCCGACGATGGACCTACTTATGATGATATTTTGCGGCATTATTTCTGGGAGATTCCCCTGGCAGGTTCTACGATGTATCATCACCAGTTTTACCCTGCCTTTCGTGTACTCAATAAGTTTGTATCATCATCCATTTATCCTCGGATAAATCATACACAGATTGGGTCAGACATCGTTTACTTTATGTACCATGTTTCTCAGGGGTGGGATATCGATCTTTCGACCGTCATGATTCGAGTCATATCTTCTGTCACTGTTCATGGTTCCATCCCTGTTCGTCCTGCTCTTCCATATGGGATTCTCATTTCCACCATTTGCACTACCACCGGTGTCCCTGTTTTAGAGGGTGATCTGCGTCTCCCTACGCCTGGTATTATTGATCATAATACTTTCGCTCGTTCTGAGAGTCATTTGCCACAGGCAGCGAGAGCGAGTGCTCCACCCCCAGAGGGAGTCTTCCCTGATCCGTGTTAGGCATCTGATCACACTGGTCTGAGCACGACTACTATGTCTACGCCACCCCCCCAACTCCTGCACCTATACGTCCTATTGAGGAGGAGGTTTCTTCTTTACAGGCACAGGTAGCTGCCCAGTCCAGGATATATGATTCTATCATGGCCAGATTTGATGCTGAGACCGAAGCACGTGTTCGAGCTGAGTCCAAGATGACAACCTTTCTTGATGAGATGCGACAGAGAAAGCAGCAGAGAGGCGCCAGTTCATCTGGACTTGGTCATATTTCTTCCACATACACTACTTCTGCTGCTGATGATGATGATGATGATGATTCTGCCGATGCTTAGTTGTATTTGTTTTATTGTATCTGAGACATCCATATTCCTGATGTATTTTGTATTTTCTCTGATATGATGTACTCTTTCAATCAGTTGTATCTATCTTGGTTTTTATGACATGGATGTACAGTCTATTTTTGCAGTTTTAGTGATTCTCGCATTATTATTCTGTTTCTGCTATCTCTTGCTACCCATTGTCATATTGCTATTTATTATCTAGATATGCTGATTCATTCTCATATTTTATAGCTAGATATGGTTTATTTCCCCCACCTTTTGTTTATTCTAGGCAAAAAGCGGGAGAGATATGTGATGTAGGGGGAGTATTTATTATGATTTTATATTAGTTTATTTCCTCCATACTTCATTTGGGTATTTGGTTGTGCCTCATGTGTGTAGGTATTATTTTCAGAGATTCAGATATTCATTAATACATCACATACAGAGACAGATGCAGACAGATTCAGATGATTGCCATTCAGAGACAGATTCAGATGCCTATCTTTTATTTAGTCTCATAATGTCCTGTACTTTTATATTTCTGTGTTTTGGGATAGTACATGTATTTGTTTATGGCATTTAGCTCTGTTTAGTTTTTGTCTCGGAATAGCCAAAGGGGGAGATTTGTAAGAACATAGTTCTTAGCATATTCATATGTTTTAATTGGCTTAATTCCGGACAAAATAAATTAAGTCAAGGCTAGTTATTTATGGAAGTTTAATTAAAGCCTACGGCAAAGTTCAAGTCCAAGAATGTGCAATCAAAGCTTTCAAGAAGATTACAAGTCAAGACATGTTGCATATGTTTAAGATCACTCAGGCATGAATACTTGTGAGTAGTTGGGTAATCTGTATATTGATTAAATACTGGGTGATTTAAATGTTTGGGAATTAAATCTTTTTATGTTTTAAAAATATTTCTGAGTCGCAAATTGTTTAAAGAAAATTCGAGGATTAAATTAAAAAGGAAAAATATTATTTTTACTGTTTCTCACTCGAACGAGATTGAGAATCGTTCAAACGACATTGACATGTCGTGCGAACGAGATCTCATCTCTCTCGAACGACCTATCGCCTCGATTTTCGTGTTTTCATTTTCTTGAACTCTGTGCAGCTCAGTTATAAATAAAAACGTATCTGCAAACGTTTCTATAGGCAGAACAGTTTCGAAAAACTTATTCCCATACAAGTTTTTCATTTTTCGGTGTTTATTCAAGATCGTATTACTCGATTCCAAAGTTAGGTGATCTTGAACGTGTTTACCGGAAGATAATCCATTTGGAAATCTAAGTGCCAATCAGAGTGTATGGATAGTGATCCTAGCCCCACTCAACCTCCCTTCTTCACAGTGTATGAGACTTGAATTTTCGATGTTGTCTTTGTTGATACCTGGGTCAAAGGCACCAAGTGAGGACATCAATGTCTATCTGGATCCTTTGGTAGAAGAATTAAATGAGTTGTGGAAAGAGGGTGTGTAAACATTTTACTCTTTTAAAAAAGAAGAGTTTACGCTAAAAGCTATGTTGATGTGGGCAATTCATGATTTTCCAGCTTATGGTACATTATCCGATTGTGTAATACATGGTTATTTGAGGTGTCCTATTTGTGGATAGTAGACTGAATCTTTTCGTCTCCTCGCTAGTTTAAAAAATGTATACCATTACTATAAGAGGGTTTTACCCCCCACTCATAGTTTTAGATTTGAGAAAGGTTTCAATTTTTTACTGCGCGGGGTTGAACATAGGCTACTGTCGAGAAAACTTTCAGGATAATAAATTGAAAGTAAATTTTTCGATTGTGGTCCTAATATGCCGGGTAAGAATTCTAAATTTAAGAATATCAAGCATAAGAAGACCCCGACTAGGAATGAAACTGAGACAAGAAAGGCATGGTCTAGGAGGTCAATTTTATTTGACTTGCCTTATTAGAATAATAACCCGGTGCACCATGTATTGGATGTGATGCACGCTGAGAAGAATATCGCTGAACATATTGTGGGCACATGCCTTGGGGGGAGTCATTCAAAGGATGGAGAAAATGCACGAAAATATCTTAAAGCATTGAAACTTAAGTCATAACTATGGTTGAAAAAAGATAGTAGGGGAAGGACAATAATTCTCCCTGGTGCGTTTACTTTGACGAGTGAGGAAAGGAAGGCGCTTTTAGACATAATATATAATTTAAAGGTTTCGTCTAATTTTTCATCCAACTTGCAAAGGGTTATGAACTATGCTACCCATGATTTACATTAGTGTAAGTCCCACGATTGACATGTGATCATGCAATTGGTTCCTCTATTGTTTAAGTACTGTTTCTCCAATCACAAGGATTTACGAAGGGCTATTATGCAAATTAGTATCTTCTTCTCACTTTTATGTGAGAAGGTAATCAATCGAGATCACATAATGGCCGATAAGTTGGCCGTGAACGAAATGATTTGTGTGTTGGACAAGTACTTCCCCCATCTTTCTTTGACATAAGTGTTCACTTGTTGGTACACTTATACGACGAGGTAATTCTTTGCGGCCCAGTTAGATATCGGTGGATGTATCTGTTTAAAAGATTGATGAAAGTTTTCAAAGATTATGTCAAGAATACACGATATATTAAAGGATCAATTGCAGAGGAATACATCATCGTGGAGTCATCAATGTACACTTGGGAATATATGTCTGACTCGACCAGAGTGGATGACATTGATGAGTTTGTCGATGAGGGTGGTCATGTGATGGGAAAACGAGTGAAATCAACGAGTTTGCAACATGAACAAGTAGCTCTTTATCTATTTGACCCACATGAAGATGTCGAAGAATGGAAAAAGTAAGTTTAAATTATTTAAACTTTTACATTATTTTAATTTTTATACATGATTACTTTTATAATATGTTCATCACGATCTATGCAGAAAATATGAAGCATGTGAGAACAACAAAAGACGAAAAACATTGGCGTAATCAGACAATGAATTTAGGTTGTGGTTGTCACACAAGGTAATTATAATGAAAATGACTCTTATTAAATGTCACATTACAAGAAGGCTGATAGAAAGAATTTTTGTGTGTCGTTGTTTCAAAGCCTTTCTAATCAACAATTTCCTTCAATTACCTACAAAAATATCACAAGACTAGTATGAGGTAAGTAAGGGTGTCAATTCAACTTAATGGAATGAAACACGAGAAAAGTCATGTAATTCGATTTTCTAGCTATTTATCTTTCTTGATTTTCTTTTTTGCTTTTTCTTTATTTTATACTTTTTTATGGATATTTTTTTTATATTAAAACAAATTTCAAGGAGTGGTGAAATAACTAAACTAAATGAAAAATATCAACTAAACTATAAGAAAATTCTAACAAAATACTAAAAAGTTTGTAGAGAAAGTGAGTGAAAAATAACTATATGAGAGATACAAGTAAAAAGGATCAAGGGATGTAAATCCACCCCCATTTCACACATTCAATCTAGTTTGAACTATTTTAGTTTGATTGATTTCAAATATTCAACTAATTTAAAAGTTAATTCTCACTATCCTAATGAATTAAGTAAATATTATGTTAGAAAAGTAATTTTTAATTACTACAACTCTACTCCAAATGAATTAAAATTAATCAAGTGTATCACCCGCTAGGGAAAATTTACCCAACTAATTTTAATTAAACAAAATAAAACAAGAGTAGGAGAAAATTATATTATGATTTTGATTATTTTATAACACCTATCTCTAGTTTGAACGAAAATAATAAAATTATAACACAAGCTTCAATCCTTTCTCAAGGGTGGTTTTCAATTTCTCAATGCAAAAACAAGTGTAGTAATTAAAGTTACTAATCAAAGGAAATCAAACAAAAATAAAATTAGTAAACTAGACAACTTGGTTCTATGGGGGCTTCATTTCATCCCTTTAAATGGGAGATTACCCCTCCATAATGGGAGTACAAGACATAAAATAAACAAATAAATCCATATGAGTATGAGAGAAGATAATCAACTAATCAAAATATAACACAAAATTTTTGTTGATGCTACAAATTTTTGTCACCTTTTTTTTCCCCAAAACAAATAAAGTTCTCTCTACAATTTTTTTTATCACTTGCACTCTACTTATTGTCTCTCCCTCTCTGCCTTCTCTCTTTTTTCTTCTTCACCCCTCTTATGAAATTAAGAAAGGGTCTTCTCTTTATCCGAGGCATGAAACTAGGGTACTGTGGATAATGGATTTGGCAGGAGTTTGATGTCGCTTTGTAGCTGAGATTAAAAGAGGGTGTCAGAAGTATATGAGCAGGTTTTAGAAGGTGGGTCGCCGAAATGGGTGTAATCAATTCCTGATTTTTTGTGAGATATGACGTTTAAATCGAGAAGGTGGTTTGGTATGGAAGTGGGTTTTGGATTCGTATAAGATTCGTATTTGGTTGGTTGGGTCTTGGGTTTAGTAGGATCGATTGGTTATAGGTTGGGCAAAATTATGGTGGGTTGTATTCGGGTAGCAGGTCGGGTTTGGCTGGAGGTCTGACTTTCAGGTATGAAACGGGTTAAGGGGTTATAGTAGTTCACGGATTTAATCCGGGTTCATGGGGATGAACTTGGGTTCACGAGTTGGGTTAGGTTAGAAGAAGGTGGGTAAGTGGGTTGATTTTGTGCTAAGGTCTGACCGAATTGGGCGAGGTGGAGCTCGTGCTTTGGTTATGGAGGTGAGAGGAGAGAGAGAGAGAGAGAGAGTGGTAGGGAAGATGATGGGGTGGAGTTAGTTGGGTGTAGGTGAGGTGTATGGGAGTGGTGGTGTGTGTGAGTGAGTGTTTTAAATGTAGGAGAGTGTAGGATAGTTTAATGTTTGTGTGTTTTGATTTGTGACCCTAAAAAAATAAACTAAGACTCAAAATAAAATCTATAAAAATTAAAATCCTATTGAAAATAAATGTTTGCAAAACTATAAAATAAAACTAAACAATATAAAGTCTAAACAAATAAACTTTTAATCCAAAAAATGTAGGACTTAAAATAAAATAATACTAATAAACCATTTAAAATATTAATAAAAATAAAAACTAAAAATCAAATAAAAATAAACTCACACCTAAATAAAAAATAAATAAAAATAGTCGACACACAAATAAATCCTAAAAATTTATACAGGACTCTAAACAAAATATAAAATAAATCCTAAAAATTAAAAACGACTCAAATAAAAGTCTAAAAAAATTAATAAAAAATAAAATAAAGGGTACAAACTAAACACACAAGGCTAGGGAATGAGTTAAGGTTCGAGTTTGGAGACTGTTTAACAGGTACGGGGATTAGTTTTAGCTCATTTGACCACATCTTCGTCGTATTTTGCCTTGATTTAATGCTTTTGAATCCACAAACGACGTTTGACCAACAAAATAAATATGAACACGCATAAGATCCATTTTACCGAGAATTAGCAATTAAAAATGTCCATTTGGGGTATTATTTAAACATTTTTGGGTGCTTATCACACCACCCCCAAACAGAACATTGCTAGTCTTCGAGCAAAATACAAAGAGAAGGTAAGATAAGAAATCAAAAGTGTACCACTTTCACGGGCACTCGCGATTGCACTTAGCATGTGCAACAAGCCTTTAAAGGTTGCCCTACAAGACGAGTTTTATCTCGTGAGGGTTTGCAGGAAATATACCCACAAAATTCTTTATTTGCAAACGACAATCAATCTCTTATTAGGCGTAGAACAATAGTACAATCCATCACGAGAAAAATATTTTGAAGAATACAAGCTAGAAGTGTATAAAAAGTTTGGCTAAGTAAATACTCAAGGCACATCATTCCTAGAACTCAACGTGTGTAGTGTGAATCAGTCAAAATGAGTCGAGTATCATAAGAGTAATTCCTAGATCGACTTTTCGAAATCAATGCTTCAACTTCAAAATCTCACTGGATATATCTCTCTCAAACGAACTCACGAGATTTGGGTAAGTGTATCGCTCTTGTGAGGAGGTAAGTAAATGTAAGCAATGTCAAACGTCTCACACACATATAAGAAAGAATGAACATTTAGAAAGAAAAATGATCTCATGAAAGAATGTTAATCACTAAAGTGAGAGCACTGAGTTATTCACCATGCTGACTTTCATTTGCCCGAGCACCTAGGGGAAAACATGGATGCTTATGGGTGAGGTGTGACACCCCGCCTAATTAAACATCGATTGATCAGGCCTTTATTAAATTAAAACAGGTTTCTCATATGGTTCATTCTTAGCATCACTGTCAAAAACTTTTTAATTACTAACCACCTAAGTGAAATTCGATCGGTGCCAAATTTTATCTTTCTTTAAAAATAGACAAATCTAACAAGGCAAAAACTAAATTAAACATTCACAATATACTAGAGTCCAACCATCACAATGTATAAAATGCATAGAGGGTTGCAGAATAAACCATCGACCAAAATAAATAAAAACAAATACTCCATAATAATAAAAGAAACTAAATAACGAAAAATTGACAACGGACAACATGTCCATACATGGAATATAAAATGAGATCCTACACTAGATCTGAATGGGGGAATCGTCTAATCAAATCAATCCTATCAGCATCCACAGTTCTATAGCTCCGAGTCCCTGGAATGAAGTCACGCCTGGCGTCCCAGTGGTTGGACACCTAAAAGCTTTTTTTAAAAATATTTTATAGCAAGTGTTAGTATATAAAACATTTTGAAAATATTTAGCAAGCGTCTATTACATTTTTCAAATTGATTATTTACTACACATGTTAGGTTATCGTACACTCTCTTGAGTTTGATCACCTCTCATCTATTGTGCACGCGTAACGTTCTATACTTAGCCCACCTAGCTATACTGCCCAAGCTAACTAGACTATAGTATTATCTGAACTTATTTATTCGCCTAAGTTTCCCGTACCGCCCATACACTACCTCATTTTCATTAACGTCCCAAATACAATTTATTTCTCATGCAACACTTGCATATGTTATGATAGATTAAGTTTCCCTTCTTAATTCGTCTTTTAGATGTATATCCATAAATATATCATCTACAAGTCTACTATCGCACCCAGTAGGACATCATAAGATATGTATCTTTCTCACGCAATATATATTATAAGGATTATTGGTCCGGATAACCATCGACCCCAATTATCCTATCGTTTACTTTGGTCCGGATATCCTCGACCCTAATGTAAATGCTATGCATATGTATATTGGTCCGGATTTTTCATCGACCCCAATATTATTTATTCTCAATTTGGTACGGATAATCATCGACCCCAAATTCGAAATTTCATGTATTGGTACGGAAATCCATCGACCCCAATACTATTAATATACTTTAGGTATTCACACAACCCAAGTACTTATACTATAGGTATTCACACAACTTAATGTTTCACATTGGTACATAGTATATTTCTCTCTAATACTTACAGTACATTTTATTTTATGATTTATCTCGCTATCGTATTTATATGAGTATTCACACAACTCTAAGGGTCTTAGTTACCCCCTTTCTAAATTCGGTAGATAAGTCTAACTTACCCTAATGGTCGATACATCAATTTATTCGATTCTCGAACTTCTTTATCCGACTCTCAGATTAATTACGATGTCATTCATCTCGAATTAAATCTCGTCTTAAACCTCTCAATAAGACTACATCATATATCTATAATAGGCGTACCATAATATAATAAATCTCCTATTATTATATTTACAAAGTCCCAAAGATTTCCACAACATCAATTTAGGAACATTAGGCCCAAAAAGGAAATTTCATATTTAATTTAGGGAACTGAACCGACCAAATCGGGTCGCTGTTCCGTAAAGACCGAACCGGACCACTTCTCTTTGGTCTGGACCGATTCGTTTTTTTATAACTCATTCTGCAAAGTTCAAACTGAACCGATCAATCTGGATCTGACCGGTTCATTTTTCCGTAACTTATTTCTACAGTTATAACAGGTGTGTTCTCCACCATTAACGCACCTTAATATTCCATGATCTCCCACCAAACTCTAAACTAATTACCCCAAACCCTTACCACATATATAAGGACAATTTCTAACATAAATTTTTGCATAAAACATTACAAATTATTCAGGAATGGGGTTAAGCCTCAAATCCTAAAAAATTATAAGTTTTCATGTTCTTCCTCTAATATTCATCAAAACCCAAATTTATTTTACATTAATGATCAAATATCCTCTAATTATTGATCCCCTACATATTTTAAATTGTTCTACATGCAAATCCTGTCCCAACATACATAAAAATCATTCCTTTTCTCCCCAAAACATTGATTTAACATAAATAAATCTTAAAACCCTAAACATGGGTAATATAACTTCATGAGTATTACAATAAACAACTTGCCTTAAAGTGGATGATCTGATTTCATGATGAAGATGATGATTTGATGTTCTTTTCTTCAAATCTCCACTCCTTATATGCTTAGGATGTAGGAATACCTTTCAATTCTCCAAGAGTCCTCTTTAAGCTTTTGAGAATGGTTTTTCTTTTCTCTCTAATGGCTTCCTTTGGGTTTAACTCTTTTTAACCCTAGCCTCAAGTATTAAACATCAGATATAATACTTAGAATTTCGTTGGTCCCTTAACCTTTATTTGCCAAATGACCAAAACGCCCTCAATAGGTGCCGGTTTGGTCTAAAATTGACCCGGAACCCAGACTATACCCTCAAGTATATTATTCCGACTATTTCGACCCATCTGAAATCATTCACGACTTTTAAATTATCATCTGAGTCACTCAAAATATATTTCCTATCTCAAACTCAAATTTGTCTACACGCGACTCCCGGTCGAGATAAAATAAAATACGCACGTATCACTCGCTATGCCATATAACAGTAATCATCAATTATTTACTATTTACACTTAGTAAATATTATATCATAATATTAATCATTATCTGTCTCTCGATTAATATTTAAAAATCACATTTATTATTTAATCACATTAAATTACTTCACTTGCGTAATTTAAATAAAACATATTTTCTTAATTAATTCTCGCATTAATTAAATTATAAATACGCAGAAATACAGAGTATTACATACTTCCTCCCTTATAAAGGAATATCGTCTCCGAAATTAGGACATACATGTGGTGAATAACTCTGGATACTGCTCTCGCATGTCATCCTCCCGTTCCCATGTCGTCTCATCAGTATTGTGGTGTCCCCACTGAACTCGTACTAGTGGCACCACCTTGGATTGCAATTTACGCTCACTACAATCTAGAATAGCCACGAGCCTCTCCTCATACGAGACGTCTGACTGTAAATCTATCTCCTCGAGTTGAACGTGCCAGAAGGCTCTCTCGCTCCTCCTGTACATCTTCAGTGATGACACATAAAACACATCGTGCATCCGCTGAAGATGCTCTGGAAGTACCAATCGATATGCTATCGGTCCCACCCTCTCTATAATAGGAAACGATCCCACATATCTCGGTGATAACTTCCCTCTTTTTCCAAATTTCATAATCCCCTTCATAGGAGACACTTGAACTAACACCTGGTCGCCAACCTCTAACTCCACAAGTCTCTTGTCGGCGTCGGGATAACTCTTCTGCCTATCCTGAGCTATCTGAATATGCCCTCAAATAAACTCAATCTTGTCCGTTGTCTCATGAATCATCTCGGGTCCCAATAACTTGTTATCCCCCACCTCAGACCAACATGCGGGTGAACGACAAGGCCTCCCATATAATGCCTCGAACAGTGCCACCCCGATAGTAAATTGGTAAGAGTTGTTATACACAAACTATACCAATGGAATGTATCTCTCCCACCCTCCCTCAAAATCTAGGATGCACATCCTCAAACATCAGATTCACCCTCTCAATCTGCGGGTGGTACGCCGTACTCAATCGTAAATATGTTCCTATGGCCTCCTGAAAGCTCTGCCAGAAGTATGACACAAAAATTTTATCCCTATCAGACACAATATTAATCGGGACCCCGTGCAGCTTAACAATCTCTTAAATGAATAGGTGCACGTACTGTATCATCTCGTAGTCTGTGCGAATTGGCAAGAAGTGAGCCACCTTGGTCTGTCAATCCACTATCACCCATATCGAATCGTGACCCTATTGCGATGTAGGTAGCCCAGTAATAAAATCCATCGAGATGTTCTCCCAATTCCACACGGGAATATCAAGTGGTTGTAACACCCCAGAAGGCTTCTGATGGTCAAGTTTCACAAGCTGAAAAGTAACACACTTTGAGACAAACTCGGTTATGTCTCTCTTTATACTGGCCCATTAGTACCGTTTCCTCATATCTTGGTACATCTTTTCCCCAACGGGATGTACCATAAATCTGGAACCATGGGACTCAGTCATAACTGCATGTCTCAAATCCTCATCCTCGAGCACTACCAATATCCCATTAAAGCACATGCCTCCCTCTGAGTTGACTGAGTAAGACTTTGCACCCTTATCTAATAACTGTCGTACCCTGTCTTGACAGAACTGATCCTCTGCCTGTGCCTTTACTACCCACATAATGATCTCATGAGTGATAGTCATAACTTCTATGTACGCTCTGGCACCCGGTTAATATCTTCAATTCAAGTGGGGACTATCTCTAAGAAAAGTTCTAAACATTGACCATTGACCCGAAATAGGCTACCATCCTTGGGATTATGAATGGTGATGGCACCATAGGGGATAATTGACTCAATAATGAAGGGTCCAAACCACCTGGTTTTTAATTTCCCGGGAAAGAGATGAAGACGGGAATTGTATAACAAAACTTTTTGACCAAAGTGGAATTCTCTTCGCATGATGCTTTGGTCATGGATCCACTTCATCTTGTCCTTATACTTATTGGATAAATCATAAGCATCATTTTGTATCTCCTTTAATTCATTAAGTTGTAGTTTCATATGGACTCCTACCTCATCAATATCAAAATTAAGGGTCTTGACAACCCAATATGCATGATGTTCGACTTCGACAGGAAGGTCGCAAGGCTTGTCGAAGACCAATCAATAAGGAGACATGCCAATCGAAGTCTTATAAGCAATATGGTATGCCCACAATTCTTCGTTCGAGTGTAAGGACCAATTTTTCCTATTATGATTAACAGGATTTCCAAGAATTTGCTTGATCTCGCGATTGGAAACCTCAACTTGACCACTAGTCCGAGGGTGGTAAGAGAGACCAATCTTATGGGTAACACTATACTTTTTGACAAGGTATTCAAAGACTCTATTACAAAAATGTTTACCCCTATTACTAATGATAGCTTTGGGGGTTCCAAAACGTGTGAAAACATGCTCCTTAAAAAAATTGACCACAACGCGATGATTATCGGTGCAGTAAGAGATTGCTTGAATCCATTTGGAGATAAAGTCAACCATAACCATAATATATTGGAAACCATGAGAGGATGGAAATGGACCCATGAAATCAATACCCCATACATCAAAGATTTTAACAATGAGGATGGGTGTGAGAAGCATCATATGACGTTGAGATATATGCCCAGATTATTGGCATTTGGAATACACTTAGCAATAGTGATGGGAATCTCGAAAAAAGGTTATCCAATAGAAACCACTTTATAAAATTTTGGATGCAATTTTTTTGTAGCCAAACTGGCCACCACAGGCACTATCGTGGCAGAAGGACATAATACTTAACTTTTCACCCTCGGGAACACACCGACGAATGACTTGATCTGAGTAATACTTGAATAGGGATGGGTCATCCCAAGAGCAAAACTTCACATTCACCATGAATTTGGAGCGATCCTATTTCGACCAATGATTGGGAAGTTGGTCAGTAACGAGGAAATTAAAAACATCAGCATACCAAGGCGAGGTGGAAATAGTGAAAAGTTGTTCATCGGGAAATGACTTAGAAATTTAGACAAGATCAGAGTCAGATGGAACAATAATACGGGAAAGATGGTCAACAACTACATTTTTACAACCTTTCTTATCGCGTATTTCAAGGTTAAACTCTTAAAGTAAGAGAATCCACCATATTAATCGTGGTTTTGAATCCTTCTTATGAACAAGGTGCCTTATGGCAGCACGATCAGTGTACATGATGATAGAAACTTATCAAACGCAAACACTATTGTTAACAACTCCTTTTCGGTGGTCGTGTAATTAAGTTGAGCATCATGAAGAGTTTTGTTATCATAATAGATGACGTGGGGGCATTTGTCAATTTTTTGACCAAGCACGGCACCAAGGGAAAAATCAGATGCATCACACATGAGCTCAAATGGGAGTGACCAATTGGGAGGCTGCATGATAGGAACGAAAGTGAGCTCGGGTTTAAGGCACTAAAAAGATGAAACACGCATGTCGTCAAATACAAATGGTATATCTTTGGATAAAAGGGTTGTTAAAGGTCGAGCAATTTAAAAAAAATCCTTAATGAGGCGTCGGTACAAGCCCATATGTCCTAAGAAGGAGCGAATGTCCTTTACAGACTTAGGAATGGGAAGCGTGGAAATTATGTCGATTTTCGCTTTATCTACCTCAATACCGGAGCGAGAGACAACGTGACCTAAAAAATACCATTTTTTACCATGAAATGACATTTCTCCCAATTAAGGACCAACTTCTTTTCTTGATAGCGCTGGAGGACCATAGTGAGGTGAGACAAACATTGTTCAAAAGATGAACCAAAAATGGAAAAGTCGTCCATGGAGACTTCGAGAAAACACTCTACCATGTCACTGAAAATACTAGTCATACACCTTTAAAAATTCGCAGGTGCATTGCAAAGGCCAAAAGGCATACGAGAGTACGCAAATGTGCCAAAGGGACTGGTAAAGGTAGTCTTCTCTTGGTCTTCGGGGGTAATGGGTATTTGGTTGTACCCTGAATATTCATCAAGGAAACAGTAGTAAGAATGGACTGCTAAACTTTCAAGCATTTGGTCAATGTACGAGAGAGGAAAATGGTCCTTGGGGGTGACAATATTGAGCTTTCTATAATTAATACACACACACGCAACGGCTTGTATACGGGTGGGAAGAAGCTCATTGTCACTGTTTTTTACGATGGTGACACCAGACTTTTTAAGCACTACATGAATGGGACTGACCCATTGGCTATCCGATATGGGGTAAATTATACCGGCATCAAGCAATTTTAAAATTTCAGCCCTTACAACTTCTTCCATAGCAGGATTGAGTCTATGTTGTGGCTCATGAGAAGTCTTGGCATTCTCCTCCAAATGAATACGATGACTACAAACATTGGGGTTCATGCCGTGAATGTCTAAAATGGTCCACCCTATGGCAGTGTTATATTTGGTGAGAGTGTGGATCAATTTCTCCTCTTAATTTGGGGTCAAGTCGGAAGCAATAATGACTAGGTGATGTTTATTTGGGCCTAAGAAAGTATATTCAACTCATAAGGTAATGGCTTAAACTCCAAACTAGATAGCAGCTCAGGAAAGGCATCGGACTCAGATGCATAAATAGAGTCTGGTGAAATATCGGGGGATGGGTTAACTGGGTGATCCACATAATGAAGATTGTCAATAGATAGGTACTCAAAAGGAGTGGCCCAAGTGGAAGTGTCCATCAGTGGTGTAGAATCTAACAAGGCATTCACTTCAGAGATGGAGAAATTAATATAAAAGTCGGACCCAAAATGAGTCAAATATTGATGGATAGGATCTTCGGGATATGTTTGATCCAACATCTCTTAGACCAATGAGTCAATTATACACACCTCATCAATATAATCGACGTCGTCCTTTTGTTGTAGAAGGTGCAAGATGTTGACTTCAACGGTCATGTTTCCAAAAGAAAGATTCATGGACATATCATGATAATTGATGATAAAATTTGCAGTGGCCAAAAGGGACGACCCACTATGATTGGAATATTATTGGGATCTGGGGAAGGAGTGTCTAAGATAATGAAATCCACAGGGTAGTAAAAGTCAGAAACTTTCACCAAAACATCTTCAACAAGTTGAAGATTAACCCGTGTAGGTTTCATATTTTAAAAAACTAACTCAAGGTAAAGGGAGTAAGGTAACAAATTAACACTGTCCCCAAGATCAAGTAAAGCCTGAGTAGTGAACTTATCTCATAACATGCAAGAGACAGTAGGACGATCGAGGTCTTTGCACTTCACAACATTGTTCTCATGGATAAGAGACATGGCTTGCTCAATGACGAAGGCATCACGAGGCACCTTCGTCCGACGCTTCACAGTGCACAAGTCCTTTAAGAATTTGGCATAGGAGGGAACTTGTTGAATCGCGATGAGGAATGGAATGTTAATGTGAACATTCTGAATACTTGCCTGATCTCATCAAATTATTGGGCTTTCTTTGTCGGAGCCAACCTATGGGGGAAGGGTGCTTTAGACACATAGACAGTGGTGGGCTATTTAGGTTTAGACTCGATCTTTTCTGTGGATTTGGTAGGTTATAGAATCGTATGGAGAGGATCTAATGGGCATTTAGGGATAGGTGGGGTTTGCACATCACGGGGGACATAAACACCGTTGTCAACTTATTTTCTCGATCTTAGAGTAGATACAACTTTTATGTTCGCTCGAAATGTGTGTGTGTGGGGGGGGGGGGGGGGGGAGGGGAGTGGATACGGATCCAACCCTATAAGACGACTCTTTGTCATTCCCCTTAGGGTTAGCAATGGGTTGACTCGGGAATCAATTTTTCTCTCGCTCGAACTCAAAATGGTTAAGACGTTGCTCAAGCATTTGGATGGCTTGAGTTTGCGCTTGCGTGGTTTGTTGTTGAGTCGTGATAAATTGAGTGAGGAGGTTTTAAAGAGATGAGGTGGATAATTGGGGCGGAAGGGCATAAGGGGGTTGGGGGACCAACTCGCGGTGAGAACTAAACGACGGTGAATACTCATAAGAAGGAGATAGAACGGGGATAATTTGATGATTGGTATGTGATGGTCCTCCATAGGGGATAAAGGTTGATGGATGGTGATATTGATGGTATTGGGCATGGTGGTTATGGATGGGAGGGCGATGTTGCCTTTGTGGGTTTTATTGAAACCCGGGTGGACCACCTACATTTTGTTGTGGTTGTGATGGAGCGAGGCTGTTGTCGTACTTATAGGAAAAATAGGGATGGTTCCTATTATTGGGATTGTAAGTAAATGACGGGGGAACGGGCTTCCTAACGGTATCAAAAGCACGTGCTTGGTCCATGGTGAGTTCGGGATCATCTTGAATGAGGGGCACACATGAGATAAATGATCTTGACTTAAGCATACATTACACGAAGAAGGACTAGACTCGTTGACATTCATCACTTATTTAGATATAGAAACATTTTGTTGCATAGAAAAACTGAGAGCATCAACGGTCTTAGTCAAAGTGTTTAATCCATGAAGCAAAGTTTTAAAATCGGGATCATTTTTTACCTCATAAGTGCTCCCTACGCGTGGTGGCTCCAATCTCGAAAATTCATTGGTGCCCTCCCAATCTTGGGAGTCATCGCCTAATTCTCGGAAAAAAATATAGGCGGTAGTGGGAGTTAAGTGCATGAACCTCCCTTAATGCACGGATTCAATCATGGTTCGAGAAGAAGTAACGAGACTATTGTAAAAACTATGGACTAAGCGAATTTTCTCGAGACCATGATGTGGGCAACTATTGATGTAACCTTGAAAACGACCTTATGCTTCACAAAATTGCTCGGTTGGCTTTTGACGAAAATCGTGTATGGATTGGCGCATCTCATTGGTTTTGATTATGGGATAAAACTTTGACATGAAATTCTTCACAAGTTGTTCCTATGTATTGATAGAATCCGATGGCAATGAATGAAGCCACGCGGATGCATTATCATTGAGAGAAAATGTAAACAACCGAAGACGCACATTTTTTTCATCTAAATTTTGATTTTTGAAAGTAGTGCAAACCTTGAGAAATTTCATAAGTGAGCGTATGGAGACTCACGTTCAAGGCCATGGAAATTGGGCAACATCGAAATTATAACAGGGCGAATTTCATATTGGACCGCTAAGGTGGGTGGAAGAATGATGCAGGATAGTGGGGTAGCCGTTATCGGGGCAAAATAGTCCCTTAAGGCACGCTCGTTGGCCACGGTGGGTGCATGGATAGCGATGTCAATGCTGGGACAGGTAAAAGGGGTGTGTTGCAGTGAAAAATCGAGGGGAACACGTAGTTCTCCTAATGATGATGAGACGGGAGAAGGGCTATTGGAACGGACTAATCGATGATTAACTCTTTGCTATGTGGGCATGCAAAGAGTGAATTGTTATTTATGAAAAGGAGAAGAGAATATTTTTGGAGTTTTAAAAAAATGGGGAGAAAATAAAATATTTTTGGATTTAAAAAAAAAAAAAGAATGGAAGACACTGTTTTTGGATTTTTTTGGAAAATAAAGGAAGAAAATATTTTTGGATTTTAGTTTTTTTTTAAAGAAAAGATGGGAGAAAAATATTTGAACTCTTGATTTGGACGAACTCACTAAAAACGACTACCGAAAGATGGAATTGGACACACACAAGGCAAAGAAAAATCCTAACGAGTACATAGCCAATTGATATCTTCAAAATTTGTGAAAGGGTAGCCAAATTTTAAATAAATCCGCGGGAGACAAAAAGCACGAAATTTATCTTTGTGATCGCCTTTGCAAAAATTTGTGTTCCTACTTTAATCACAAGAAGACTAAAGGCTTGCCATAGAGATTCGCCACAAAGCTACTACGACAAAACGGTCGGCCGATACAACGCTGGGGACAGCACAAACCCCTTTTACTGAGTGGCCGCACTTAAAATCTATTTCCCTGGACACTTACGTGCCTCATAGCAAATCGTCCGAGGATTTTCTTAGTGGAGATGACTCTACGGGTTATCCTATAAGTCAAATTGATAAAAAAGGGGATACTGTATCCTATGGGTCTATCTAGTTGATTGATTTTACTTGAATGTGAATGTGAGTTGCGTGCTTTTGCTCGAGGATGAACTGTTGCAAGAGGCTTTCGAGAGCGGAGGCGTATGATGGTGGGGAACTGATGGTTGGCGGTGGGACAATGGTGGATGGGTGAGGTGGACACAATATACTAGTATTATGACTAAATGGAGAATACTCATAGGAAGTGTGGGGAGCGGGGTCAACTTCATCATACAGGAAATGAGCGCCTTCGTGATGGACAAATGGTTGATAATCATGTGGTGCGTAGTGATAGGACTGATCGGGATATTGTGCACTAGCTTGCCAATGCGACTGTTGGAACTCATGAGGATACATAACAAGGGGTTGGTATTCGTATTGCGTGGGAGGGTGATCAATCCGCCATGAATAGCTTGGTTGCTCACACCACTCGGTATTGTACATGTCGTGATAATAAGCAGGAGTGGGCTCCGAAACAGTGTCATATGGGTACACAGGTTCCATGGTGGGTTAAGATGAATAACAAATATACGAGCACTCATGGGACATGTGATTGGTGTGGGAAAAATAGGTGCACTATGAATACAAAAAATGGCTAAAGTCTTCCCATAAGGGATGTTCGTCGGCCATGACGAGAGAAGTATTTTTTAGGGTTTTTTAAATTTTTTGAAAAAGAAGGAAAATATTGTTGGTATTTTTTAATAGAAGAAAAAATATGTTTTTTTATAATTTTTGAGAAATAAGGAAAATAAAAAAAATGTTTTTGGATTTTATTTTAAATAAGAAAAATGATGAAAAATATTTTTTTGAAAAGGGATAAAAGTGGACTCGATATGAAACACACACTAACAGAGCACACAAAAACCGACTACCAAAGGATTTGAATTATAAACGTACAAGTGAAGGAAAATCCTAACTAGCACGTAGCCAGTTTTTATCTTCAATTAAGTGATTGGGTAGTCAAACTTTTAATTAATCCGCGGGCGAAAAATTCACGGAATCTTATACGTAGCTTTTGGAAAATGCTCTCCTACTTGGCTTACTAGTTAGTTAATCTTAATTATATGATGGCACGGGTTACCAAGCAAGTAGAATTAAGTGATTGAGTCGGGTGATAAAATCCCTTCTCGTTTCAATAACCGGGTCTAGGCCTTAAGTCCAATTAATTGATCAAACCATTCAAAGTAAGACTATGCAAAAAATAAAGTCACATAAGAGCATATAGTCAAACAATAAATGGACTCGATAACAGGAGATACCCGAGTGATAAAGAAATGTACCTCCCTACGACTTTTACACACGTAGGGTGAAGACCGAGTTGAGTAGATCGGGTGGAAGTTCGCCTAACTTCAGTCATCCCCGGGAGTCCTATGGACCCAAAATAGATTGGCTTCTAATCCACTTCAACAACGCTCTCTCTCTATTTTGTCCCTTTTTTTTGCTTTTTTATTTATTTATTACAATAATTGGTGTCCAACGCACCACGAATAAATGTACAAGGCCTCAATATCCTAATACAAACAATTTATGTAAAACAAAACAAAATATAGACAAATGAACAAATGTACAAGTCTTCAAAACGCTCTTAACCTCGAAAAGTCGACAACGACGCTTTGCGAAAAGTCAGTCGCCAAAGTTTGAGCAAAAGCCGACAACGACGCCATTTGATAAAAAGAATTTTTTGTGACGTTGTTGCAAAGCCTTTCTAATAAAAAATTTCCTTCAATTACCTACAAAAATATCACTAGACTAGTCTGAGGTAAGTAAGGGTGTCAATCTAACTTAATGGAATGAATCACAAGAATAGTCATGTAATTCGATTTTCTAGCTATTTATCTTTCTTGATTTTTTTTTGCTTTTTCTTTGTTTTCAACTTTTTTTTATGGATATTTTTTTATATTAAAATAAATTTCAAGGAGTGGTGAAATAACTAAACAAAAGGAAAAATATTAACTAAACTAGAAGAAAAGTCTAACTACATACTAAAAAGTACATGGAGAAAGTGAGTGAAAGATAACTATATGAGAGATACTAGTAAAAAGGATCAATGGATGTAAATCCACTCCCATGTCACACATTAAATCTAGTTTGAACTATTTTAGTTTGATTGATTTCAAATATTCAACTAATTCAAAAGTTAATTCTCACTATCTTAATGAATTAAATAAATATTATTTTAGAAAAGTAACTTTTAGTTGCTACAACTCTACTCCAAATGAATTAAAATTAGTCAAGTGTATCATTATCTATGGAAAATTTACCCAACTAATTTTAATTAAACAAAATTAAACAAGAGTAGAAGAAACTTATATTGTGATTTTGATCATTTTAGAAAGCCTATCTCTAGTTTGAACAAAAATAATAAAATTATAACATAAGTTTCAATCCTTTCTCAATGGTGGTTTTCCATTTCTCAATTCAAAAAC
The DNA here is from genome assembly GCA_949130495.1 of Sambucus nigra. NCBI lineage: Eukaryota > Viridiplantae > Streptophyta > Magnoliopsida > Dipsacales > Adoxaceae > Sambucus > Sambucus nigra. The sequence goes on along the minus strand of OX422217.1, from coordinate 510,763,792 downwards.
AGGTATAGTAATTAAAGTTACTAATAAAAGGAAATCAAACAAAAATAAAATTAGTAAACTAGGCAACTTGGTTTCATGGGGGCTTCATTTCATCCGTTGAAATGGGAGATTAGCCCTATATAATGGGAGTCCAAGACATAAAATAAACAAATAAACCCATACGAGTATGAGAGAAGAGAATCGACTACTCAAAATATAACACAAAATTTCGATTGATGCTACAAATTTTTGTCACTCTTTGTTTTTCACAAAATAAATAAATTCCTCTCTATAATTTTTTTTATCACTTGCACTCTACTACTTGCTGTCTCTCCCTCTTCGTCTTCTCTCTTTTTTCTTCTTCCCCCTTTCTTATGAAATGAAGAGAGGGCCTTTTCTTTGTCCGAGGTATGAAAGTAGGGAACCGTGGGTAATGGATTTTGCAGGACTTTGGTGTCGCATGTAGCTGTGATTGAGAAAGGGTGTCAGAGGTATAGGAGCAGGTTTTGAAAGGTGGGTCGTCGAAATGGGTGTAGTCAGTTCCTGATTTTTTTTAGATGTGACATTTAAATCCAGCAGGTGGTTTGGTATAGAAGTGGGTTTTGGGTTCATATATAATTCGAATTGGGTTGGTTGGGTCTTGGGTTTAGTAGGATCGATTGGTTACAGGTGTTGGGCGAAATTATGGTGGGTTGGATTCGGGTAGCAAGTCGGGTTTGGCCGGAGGTCTGACTTTCGGGTATGAAACGGGTTAAGGGGTTATGGTAGTTCATGGGTTTAATTCGGGTTCGTGGGGATGAACTCAGATTCCCAAGTTGGGGTAGGTTAGAAGCAGGTGGGTAAGTGGGTTGACTTTGTGCTGAGGTCTGACCGGATTGGGCGAGGTGGAGCTCGTGTTTTGGTTATGGAGGTGCGATGAGAGAGAGAGAGAGTGTGGTAGGGAAGATGATGGGGGTGGAGTTAGTTGCATGTAGGTGAGGTGTATGAGAGTGGTGGTGTGTGTGAGTGAGTGTTTTAGATGTAGGATAGTTTAGTGTGTGTGTGTGTTTTGATTTGTGACCCTAAAAAAATAAAGTAAGACGCAAGATAAAATTTATAAAAATTAAAATCCCATTGAAAATAAATGTTTGCAAAATTATAAAATAAAACTAAACAATATAAAGTCTAAAAAAATAAACTTCTAATCCTAAAAATAAAGGACTTAAAATAAAATAATACTAATAAACCATTTAAAATATTAATAAAACTAAACTAAAAATCAAATAAAAATAAACTCACACCTAAATAAAAAGTAAATAAAAATAGTCGACACACATATAAATCCTAAAAATATATACAAGACTCTAACCAAAAATAAAAATTAAAAACGATTCAAATAAAAATCTAAAAAAATTAATAAAAAATAAAGGATGCAAACTAAACATACAAGGCTCGTGCATGGGTTAAGGTTCGGGTTTGGGGACTGGTTAATAGGTACAGGGATTAGGTTTAGCTCTTTTAACCACATCTTTGCCACATTTTGACTTGATTTAATGGTTTTGAATCCACAAATGGCGTTTGACCTACAAAATAGACATGAACGCACATAAGATCCATTTTATCGAGAATTAGCAATTAAAAATCATCCATTTGGGGTATTATTTAAATACTTTTGGATGTTTATCAGAAGCTTTAAAACTAACCTAATTAATTTATCTATTTTCTCCGCTTTTAAAGACTGGTGATGCGACATCAAGGCTTGCTCATCTAGCCATTGTACCCTTGTTCATGGCAGAAGAGTACAAAAAATATCGATTAAACGGTTACATATTTAGTGCAAGGGTGTACGGGGAAAATATAAATGTACAAAAATCGGGCATTTCATACATGGTTCTTACTTTCTTTCGAGTGAGCGCGAAAGATAAAAACCTCATTGAAGCTGAAATGACTTACTATGGTGTAATTCGAAATATATTTGAATTGGACTATGTAAGCTTCAAAGATGTTGTATTTTACTGTGATTGGATAAAAGTTGAGGATAAAAATACTTGTAAAGTTGATTCTGGCACCAATTTGATCATGGTTGACTTGTCCAAGTTGAAGAGCAATTAACACGTGAGCGATGAGCCGTTTGTTTATACTTTTCAAAAGGCCAAGCAAGTGTTTTACTTGGAGTATATCAACAACGAGCCGTGGTCAATCGTCCTACATGCGCCAAAGCATCTAAACAGTAGTGTTGATGACTTAGGTGCTCCTACCGAATATCAATCCTTTTTTTTATGATAATCCGAATTTGATTTTTTTTATATTTGTAATAAGTTTTCCAATTATTTGTATTGACCACTGGTTGTACTATTCTAGTACTTTATTATTATCGGGCGATAATTTAATGCTTTTTATTCATTTGTACTTGATCATTTTAATGCTTGTAATAAACAGTGGGTGTATTCTTATAGTTCTTTGTTATTATCAGATTTGAATCAAAATTGGTTTTTATTGAATGTATCGAATGTTAATTAGGATTTTAATCAATTTAAGCATTAATTCACAGTCCGTGACCCGGGAGTGTGTGTTCGGGGGGGGGGGGGGGGGAGTAAATTGAATTTGGTTTTGTGTATTGGTATAAATTGGTATTGGTATTGATATTGGTATAAATTGAAATTGATATCGCATGTATTGTTATTATCGGATTTGAGCATTAATTAAAAGTTTATAAACATGTTTGTACTAATAATAACAATTTTTGCAGAAAATGTCTTCATCCCAACGCGGTAGCGGAGGCGACGTGGATCCTCGGCCAGTAGGCTCCCATAATGGGGAAAATTGGGGTTCGTCATTGAGAATAAGACGACATTATTGACTAGATCACTAGAGTTGCTGAAGGCGATCGGGGTACACTGATAGGATGGTCGTGCCTAATGAGATCAAGATTATCATCTGGGGTTCACTACAGGTAGTGTATTTATATTTATGAGCAACTAACACTTACTTTCTTTTTGTTTTGTATTTATTTGACAGGAACAATTCGGCCTGCCCCCACATATTCGTGAGTCCATGTTGGAACATTTGAGGGATCAATATAAGATGTGGAGGAAGAATATGCGGGCATGGTACTTTGGGATGACCCTGGAGTCTATTATGAGAGTACGTGACACCGTCCCCTCGAAGGAGCCGATCTCACTGGCGCAGTCGCAAAAGTTTGTCGACAATGAGATCCATGAGTGGCAATTGGCATGTCACCAACCGGGGAGGAAAAATCGGACGCAAAAGTTGGACGTGATATACTTTGAGAGTACATCTTACGCCAAAGTAGAGCACAGGATGGTGTGTTTTTATTTTTCTTTAATTTTAGTTTTATGTTATTCTAATTTAGAATCACTTTGCATTACTTACTAACTCTGCATTATTTTATTTCAGGAGACAGGGAGTGGACCTGGGGGTAGGCCACATAGGCTTGATGCCTATGTGGTAATTCGGACGGAGAAGGGCAAGGACAAGGAGGTGGCCCCGAGCGTCACAACCACGATTGTAAGTTATAAATGTTTATTTTTTTAAATTACGCTATATATATATATATATATATATATTTATTTATTTAATTAACTAATCGTGTACTTTTTGTCGTTTCAAGCAAAGCTTAAGGAAGTGCATGAGTCGCAGTCTGATGCCGATAAATCATCTTTGGGTATGGACGCATTCAACCAAATGCTCGACAACGATCGTAAGGGGAGTATTGGAGGGGTGAGCTCGCGGGTGGGGAGGTCGAGGATCATTGGAATAAAGACGAGCAACATCGGGTTGGACATAAGGTGGAAACCCATGACGATAAGCTATTAAGGTTGGAGGCAACGGTCCTAGATATGTATGCCTTTATGAGCATTAGTTGGGTGAGAGGAAGGAGAAGGATAAGGATAAGGGGAATGGGAAGGAGAAGGAGAATGAGAACGAGGTAGAGGTAGACGAGGACGTCACTGCTTTATCGTCGATACGCACGGACTCGCCGCAATATGATCCATTTCCCATTTTGACTCCCATAGAGCGGCCTATGTCAACAATCGGTTGACAGAGCGTGTTTCTACTTGACATATATTGTGAGGAGAGGATCGCGAGGGGGTTGAGGGACATGTCCTTCCTCCCGGGTATGCTGGTTCATGGACGTCCGCATGTGGTGATTGAAAAGGAGAACTCACCTCGGTGGTTGCGCAAATAATGCGACATTCAGTGAATTGATGGGGTTGTCAATGGATATATCGTGTGGCCCTATGTAATGACATTATTTCTATCTTTTTTATTTGGATATTGGATATTTGTATTTGTATTTTATTTGTTGGTTTGGATATGAATATTTGTATTTCTATTTTATTTGGATATGGATTATATATGCCATGATTTGGTATATTATCTCTATTTTATTTGGATATATATTGCTTGGACAAGTATAATTTTGCCATAATAGGTACAAATATACTGTTGGGCAATGGCACTGGCCATAATGCCCAATAATTTTTTTTAATTCTACCCAGAATTGTCACGGTAAAAAACTGTGACAAGTCCATGACAAATAAACTTGTCACCGTCTTTGACTGTGACAATTCTTTTTGGTTTGTCACGGGCTTATCACGGTCTTTGACCATGATAAAACTTGTTAAGGTCAAAGACCGTGATAGGACCGTGACAAAGTTAGTTGTTACCCCTTGACTCGTGATAGTTTTAGACCTTGATAAGTCGACAGTTTTGGTGTAGTGGAAAGTACATCTGTAACTTATAAAACACAACTTATATAGTGAGAAACGGATTGCATCAAAGTGGATGTGGGTTAATTGGGTGAACCACTCTAAATCCTTTGCATTGATCTTATTTTATACACTTACATATTACATTTACTATTCACTATCATACCCATAAACTGTTTAATTGATGACTCAGTGAGATATTCTTTTTTTATCTAAGGGTCCATTTGATTCAAAAGTGGTCAAAAGTTGGGATGGCAAAATTTTCTATGTGTAAAATTTGTCATGGCAAAATTTACCTAGTTTTCTCATATGAGGCTATCAAACAACCAATTAGGCGAAGTTAAAGTCAATTCAATTAGTTTATTCAAATATTTTTTAAAATATTTTTATAATACATGTTTTAAAACATTTCTAAAACAGTTTTTATAAAACACTATTAAAACAGGTTTTAAAACAGTATTTTTACAACATTTTTATAAAATAATTTTTACAATATTTGTAAGGACATAATTTTATAAATGTCCGGGGTAGAATCTAGGAATTTTCTGTTTTCTCTAGATCACATTTTATATGTCTGATACCGCTACATCCGGCACGTCAACTCGATCATCCTCGACGACCTTTATCCGAATTCAATGCATCCATTATCTTCACGTGCATCATGTTTCATGCGACGTGCTGCTCAGCTCATTCCCACTACTCTACTACGCATTATCGGTAAAATGGTTTATTGGAGCTTTAATATTTGCATAAATATTTGGGAATTTTTTTGAAAACTATTTTTGAAGTCTGGATTAATTTTTATCAAAAGTAGAATTTTTTCTAAGTGTAGAAGCGAAGTGCCTTGAACGACTTTGACTATCGTTCGCGCGATCAAATGACTTTGACTATCGTTCGAGCTCGATCAAATGACTTTGACTATCGTTCGCGCGAGATAGGCATGTCGCGCGATCTCGTTCGAATGACATCTATCCTTCATTCGAGCAACATGGCTATCTCGTTCGAACGAGCCACTACCTCGATTTTTGTATAAATACATGTTCACCTTCTACACGATTTTCAAGTCTTTCTGCAATCTCAAAATTTTATGAAAACAGTCCAGAATAAGGCTTAATCTTTTTAAGGTTTTCTAAACCTTTTTGATTCACAAAACCATTCGCATATATGTGTGTGAATCTTTAAACCTTCAAGAGGATCATTTACTTATCTGGAGTAATTTGTGAGGAAGTCGTTATTTTCTTCATTGTTGCCCTACTGGAAAGGGATAGTTCCAGCCGACGACATCAGAACCGACACCCGAGGGTATATCCGTGTCACATATTTTCATTGTAATCCGTGTAAGCCGTTTTCTAACAAAATTATAGCGAAAATAAAAGGTTTTGCCCCGTTGGGGGATTTTTCCTCATTTGAGTGTGTTTGAATGTTCTTACTTGATTTTATCATCATCAATCACACATAAATGCATTTTTAGGACTTAATTAATAAAAACTGAGTTTAATTAAATAACTTCCTTATTTGAACATAAGCGCACTCTTCTCAAATTGGTATCAGAGCCAGTTACACAATTTTACTGTTTAATTTTTCGCAAAATTTTTCTAAGATATCAATTTTCTGAAAAATTGATTTTTTTAAAAACGAGTGTGTTCATAATGGAGAAGTTATATAATAAAATGTCAGTTTTTTATGGGACAAACTATGCATACTAGAAAGCCCGCATGAGATCTGCATTAAAAGCCATTGATGAACATGTCTGGATTTTAGTTGAAAGAGGGTGGACACTTCCCTCCGTCACTCTTGAAAACATGACCAATTTAAAACCTGTTACTACATAGACTGAAGAAGAATTTAAATGTTCATCTTTTAATTCTAAGGGTTTAGGTGCTATTTCTGGGTCTGTCACACCTGATGAGTTCAAACGCATAATGACGTGCACCACGTAAAAAGAGGCATGGGATGTTTTGCAACTTACCCATGAAGGAACTAATGCTGTGAAAGAGTCTAAACTGCAAAATTTAACAACTCAATTTGAAACAATCACCATGCTTGAATCTGAATGTTTTGATGAATTTTATGCTAAACTGTCTGATATTGTTAACACTAGCTTTAATCTTGGTGAACACATTCCTAATGATAGAGTTGTAAAAAGATTCTTAGATCACTGCCTAAGCGTTTTATCCCTAAAGTCACTGTGTTAAATTTTATGGGTAATTTAAATACGCTTAAATTGGAAGAACTTGTAGGAGAGTTGCAAACGTATGAAATTGATATGTTTCCTAAATCTGTCAAGTCTACAGATAATGGAATTACACTTAATTCCCAGGAGAGAAAGAGTGAGGGGTAGACAAGAAAGAGGGGAGAGTCATCTAGAAAAAGAGAGACAGATACATCAGATTCTGAGTGTGATTTTGACTTAGATGATTTGGCCCTATTTGCTAAAAATTTCAAGAGAATTCTCAAATTCAAGAAAAACGGTAATTTTAAAGATAAAAAGAAGTTTGAGAAAAATAAGTTTGAAAAGAAAATTGAAAAAGATTTTAAAGATCCTCCTAAAAATGAAAGTGAGAGATGATTTGAGTACGACGGTAGGGGTCATAGATCTTTTGAGTGTGCTACTAGGCTGAACAGAGAAAAGGGCAAAGCTGTCCTTAATGCTACCCTTAGTGACGACATTGAGGTCGAGTCGGTGGATTCTGGAGACGAGTCACCGCATGAGTGTAACTTCACCGCATTTATGGCTAGTCTTGAGAGCTCTTCTGGTGCTCCTCACGATGATGAGGATGCTGCTTCACAGGGACACCTCGACAGTGAGATCGATGTAAGTGAGGGGGAGGATGACACAAGTGAGAGCGAGAGTGATCATCAACGCGCCTACGCCGACCTATATTCTGAGTCATTTAAAACTAAAAAGCATAACAAAGCGTTAGTTCTTAGGATCACCGCTTTAGAGGAAGACTTAAGAAAAGCTAGTGAGAGAGAGTCCTCCACCTGCACTACCTTAAGAGAGAGAGAGTCTGCCTGTGTTGAGAAAGAGAGTTTGTTTAGAGAGAGAGAGAGAGTTATTTTGAGAAAGAGAGAGGGGACTTGACTAAACAAGTGACTAGTCTTACGTGTGAGCTCCATTCCTCCGTGAATACTCAGAATAAACTTGAAGCCCTTGTAGCCCAGCTTACTCATGATCTTGAGAGAGCACGAGAAGTCAAGGTACAAATCGAGGACAGATATGGGAAGATGCTCCTCGGCCCCGCTTTAGGTTTTGGTGATAGGCAGGGAATAGGTTATGATGGTGCCTCCCCGTCCCAAATTACACCTGGACCAGTTCCTGAGTTTACTACGACTCCTTATGGCCATCGTTAAAATTTTTGAAGGAGAGTTTGACCAAGAAAAGCAAACCAAGGTCCGCCTAAGACTGTGTTCTTTTGTACATATTACAAAAGAAAAGGCCACCTCAGGGAGTTTCGCTATAGTATGGGTCGGACACGATGTACTACTACTCCACCACAGCATACTGATGATTTTACCAGTCTGAGAGAGCGAGTTGAGTTTTTAGCTGCCACATCACAGAGTCTGATGGAGGAATTCTGATGGATGTCTTTGCTGTCAGTAAATGCTTATCACATTCCGACTAAAACCAATAACAACAAGGGTAAACAAAAGGTCACCACTTATTGGGTACCTAAGAAAGATAAAAAGGCCCTTGTTGTTCATGTCGCTTTCAAAGCACATAATAACTCACAGTGGTATTTTGATAGTAGGTACTCCAGACATATGACAGGTGATACCTCATTTTTTACTTATCTTGAGGATTATAAGGATGGTAGAGTCACCTTTGGAGATGGGAGCAAGTCTAGCATTGTAGAATGTGGTACTGTAGAGTTACCAAGATTTCCTAAGCTAGAGAATGTTTTGTACGTCAAAGATTTAAAAGCAAACCTTCTCAGCATTAGCCAGCTGTACGACGCTGACTTTGCCGTAAAGTTTGACCGGGACGCTTGTAATGTATATAATCAAGCCGGTAAACTTTTAGTGCGAGGGGTGAGGATAAAGGATAATTGCTATGGGACTGAACCCACGTCCTCACTTGTTTGAAACAGCTCCACGATCACTCTTATGGATCTGCGGCACCAACGTCTAGGTCACGTGAACGTTAGAGATTTAACCCGTTTAGCTAAAAAGGACCTAGTACGTGGCTTACCATCTCTTGTAAAGCCAACTTCGACGGTTTGTGGACCCTGTCAGTTGGGAAAACAAATTCGTAGCCCTCATAGGAAGTTGCATTCCATTACCACCTCTCGTGTACTTGGGCTTATTTACATGGATCTTATGGGTCCTACTCGTACTAAGAGTCTAGGTGGTAAGAGGTATATCCTCGTGATGGTGGGTGATTTCTCCAGATACTCGATTATAGGTTTTCTAAGGGAAAAATTCGATGCTGTGGAGTTTTTAATGAACAAGTGCCGTGTCCTGCAAAATCAACACGAAGTCACTATTAACAGGATACGTAGTGACAACGACACTGAATTTAAGGAAGCAAATGTAGATATTTACTATGATAGTCTTGGGATCAAACATGAGTTTTCTGCTGTGAAGACTCCTCAGCAAAATGGGATTATTGAGAGAAAGAATAGGACGATCCAGGAAATGGCTAGATCTATGCTTCTAGGTCGTAGATTTGCTAGGAAATTTTGGGCAGAGGCAGTGTCTACTGCATGACACACGGTGAATGGTTTACCTGCGTCCACACACACTTAATATGCCTTATGAATTGTTGACTGGCAAGAAATCCACCCTTGCATATTTTCCTATTTTTGGGAGTAAATGCTACATCCTATGGGATGAAGACCAATTAGGAAAGTTTGACTCCCAGAGCGACGAGGGAATATTTCTAGGATATTCATCGAATAGTAGAGCGTATCGGGTCTTTAACCTGAAGATCTCTAAGGTTATGGAGTCAATAAACGTCATCGTACAAGATGACGAACCTCTGACGGTTATTGATCCTAACCTTCAGTGTGAGGATGAGGACTTTTCTGGCAGTGATTTACTGATCCCTCACCCACACTCTGTGGATCCTACTCCCGTGTTAGGGGACACACCAGCTTGGGTTCACAAGAGTCATGACCCTGCCTCCATTGTAGGCGATCCCACTCTTGGGGTCAAGACTCATGCTCAGCTAGAGAATGTCGTTAGTCACTTTTACTACACGTCTAAAGTCGAGCCCAAGAATCGCAAAGAAACACTTAAGGATGGACACTGGATATCTGCTATGCAGGATGAGTTGCTTCAGTTTAAAAAGAATAATGTTTGGGAACTAGTCCCCTGACCTAGTGAGACTAATGTTATAGGTACCAGGTGAATTTTCAAGAATAAAATGGATAAAAATGGTACCATAATCAGAAACAAGGCTAGGTTGGTCGCTCAAGGCTACACACAAATAGAGGGTGTAGACTTTGGGGAGACATTTTCTCCTGTTACGAGGCTTGAGTCCGTCCGCTTACTACTCGCCATCGCATGTCATCTGCGCTTCAAGTTATATCAGATGGATGTCAAGAGTGCCTTTCTGAATGGCATTCTATAGGAAGAGGTTTATGTGGAACAACCGAAAGGGTTTGAAGACCCTAAGCACTCGGAGCATGTCTACTATCTGAGGAAAGCCTTGTATGGTTTGAAGCAAGCACCCCGTGCTTGGTACGAGAGGCTTACTTCCTATCTCTTAGCCCGTGGCTTTAAGAGAAGGGGAGTTGATATGACGTTGTTCGTCAAGAGAGATGACGGTGCTATTTTGGTTGCCCAGATCTATGTGGACAAAATAGTCTTTGGATCCACATGCTCCCAATATGCTAATCACTTTGAGGAGGAGATGAAAAGTGAGTTTGAGATGAGCATGGTTTGTGAGCTTACTTTCTTCCTTGGTCTCCAGGTTCGTCAGCTAGAGGATGGGATGTTAATCTCCCAATCCAAGTATGCTAGAGACCTAGTGAAGAAATTTGGTTTAGACTCCGCTAATCATGCACTTACACCTATGAGTACCACTACTAAGCTTAGTAAGGACACTTCAGGTAAGGACATATAGCAAACCTTATATCGGAATATGATAAGTAGTCTTATCTACTTGACTGCCAGTCGTCCCGATATAGCCTTTAGTGTTGGAGTCTGTGCGCGATATCAAGCGTCCCCTAAAGAGTCACACTTACTTACTCTAAAATGTATTATCAAATACGTGAGTGTGACTCTCTCATACGGTATTTGGTATTCCTTTTATACCGATGACCGTTTATCCTCCTATTCGGATGTCGATTGGGCCGGGGATGTAGATGGTTGTAGGAGCACTTCTGGTGGGTGTTTATATTTTAGTTATGCTCTTGTCTCCTCGCTGAGCAAGAAGAAAAATTCCATCTCTTTGTCCACCGCAGAGGCTGATTACATCGCCGTCGGGAGTTGTTGCACGCAACTCTTATGGATGAAGCAAATATTAGAGGATTATGGGATTTCATAGGACACCATGACTATTTCCTGTGATAACACGAGTGCGATACACATATCTCGCAATTCAGTATAACATTCGTGCACAAAATACATCAGGATACGCGAGCACTTTATACGTCAGTTAGTTGAGGAGAAAGTCATATCCTTGAGTTTCGTACCCACCGACCGTCAGTTAACCGATATTTTCACGAAACCTTTAGATGCCCTTCGATTTGAGAGTCTTAGGAAGTCTTTGGGTATTTGCACAGTTGATTGAGGGCTTGGTCTGTGTCTAGGATAGGATGCTTTTTCATGTTCATATCATATGCTTCCTATTGCTAGCTTGTATCATGTGTATTATTACTTTTGTTTTCTTTAATTTTTTAGAAAATACAAAAAGATTTTTTTAATTTAAAAAAAAAAAAAGCTCAAAAAGATTTTATTTTGATAAATTTTTTAAAAATACAAAAAGATTTTTGTATTTTATTTGCACCTTTTATGGATGAACATTTAAGATAGCCGAGTCACAATTTCATTCCATTTATTCATGTGACTGTTTGATAGAGATTTGCGACGCTACATTATTTTATCTATGTGCTTTACATTATTTGGAGTTTTTGAGATATGATTAGTGATATCTTTCTACATGTTTGACTCCTATCTCCTTTATTGCACACATACACGACTTTATTTGATTATTGTACCTGTCTATCACATATTGGCTTGAGTGTTTTCATCTCAATTTTGTCTATACAACTAACAATATGCGATAAAACTTGACAAGATTGGAATGCATGTAAAAACCATTTTGGTGAGACTGTGTGTTTATTTGAAAATGGGGAAGGGCTGCGAAAGGTTCATTTAGCCTTTGCGATTCTAAGCCACCGTTAAAAAGGACCTAAAAAATTGAGGAATTTTATTATCCGGGGTCCAAAGAGGTTAAAAGAGCCTGAAAAAAATTAAAGGCAATAAAAAGCAATATATGCCAAATATGGGCCATTAGGTTTCACCATAAATTCTTCAAAGTTTGAGAATTTAGAACGCCTCTATTCAAAATATAAATCTGAGGGAGTTTGGTTGGAGAATAGAAACAGGTTTGCACTTTCTTGAAAGTTCTGAAAAAGCATGAAATAGTTTTGGACGTTATTGGTGTGGAAATCACTTTGAGCTTTGATTTGATGATTTGATTGAGTCAATGTCTCATATTACCACCTTTTTACACCAAAGGAATATTTTGAGTTCATTCGTTAGGAGTATCCGATATTCATCGTGCACATATGTCATGTTTGTATGCATTGATTTTCCTATCAAATTTGATCACACCCCTACATTTACGCTATCATGGACTTGATTATTTTTGTGTTCTTTCATGGTGTGATTCTTTGTTGTATATTATGTGTGAATTTTTTTGAAAAATACAAAAATAGCATTTTATTCTCGTGTGTCTTTCTCCATATGCATTCATTTATGCTTCTCATATCTGTCTATTTGGGGACATCATAAAAAGGGGGAGAAGAATTATGGGGGAGAATTGTTTTGGTGTTTTGGTTGATTTATGAATGATTTGCTTAAGCTTAATTGATCATCAATTTTTGCATATCATTATATTTCAAACTGTTGCTTGTCACGGGTATTTGATTCATCTCATGTGTGTAGGTACAACATTGCTCATTATTTGATTACACACCCTGATGAGAAAAGCTTTGGAAGTTTCTGAAGAGCTGAAGATTTGGAAGACATGTCATTTAGTATTCTCAGTTTGAGGGTTTAATGGGGATATTATCTTGTATGTCATTTGATTGCATAATTCAGATTTTTTATGTTTAAACCGGCATAGACATAGGGGGAGATTTGTAAGGACATAATTTTATAAATGTCCGGGGTAGAATCTAGGAATTTTCTATTTTCTCTAGATCACATTTTGTATGTTTGATACCACTACATTCGGCACGTCAACTCGATCATCCTCGACGACCTTTATCCGAATTCAATGCATCCATTATCTTCACGTGCATCATGCTTCATGCGACGTGCTGCTCAGCTCATTCCCACTACTCCACTACGCATTATCGGTAAAATGGTTTATTGGAGCTTTAATATTTGCATAAATATTTGGGATTTTTTTTAAAAAATTATTTTTTAAGTCTTGATTAATTTTTATCAAAAGTAGAATTTTTTCTAAGTGTAGAAGCGAAGTGCCTTTAACGACGAGCTCGCTCAAACGACTTTGACTGTCGTTCGCGCGAGATAGGCATGTCGCGCGATCCCGTTCGAATGACATTTGTCCTTCGTTCGAGTGACATGGCCATCTCGTTCGAACGAGCCACCACCTCGATTTTCGTATAAATACTTGTTCACCTTCTACACGATTTTCAAGTCTTTCTGCAATCTCAAAATTCTGTGAAAACAGTCCAGAATAAGGCTTCATCTTTTTAAGGTTTTCTAAACCTTTTTTATTCACAAAACCATTCCCATATATGTGTGTGAATCTTTAAACCTTCAAGAGGATCATTTACTCATCTGGAGTAATTTGTGAGGAAGTCGTTCTCTTCTTCATTGTTGCCCTACTGGAAAGGGATAGTTCCAGCCGACGACATCAGAACCGACACCCGAGGGTATATATGTGTCACATATTTTCATTGTAATCCGTGTAAGCCGTTTTCTAACAAAATTATAGTGAAAATAAAAAGTTTTACCCCGTTGGGGGATTTTTTCTCATTTGAGTGTGTTTGAATGTTCTTACTTGATTTTATCATCATCAATCACGCATAGATGCATGTTTAGGACTTAATTAATAAAAACTGAGTTTAATTAAATAACTTCCTTATTTGAACACAAGCGCACTCTTCTCAATATTCAAAACATTTTTTTACTTATTCGAAATTGTTTTTAAACATTTTAAAGTAGTGTTTAACAGTTTTAAAACTATTATTCTTATATAGAACAATTTTATAAACCATTTTTTCTATTTAAAATAGTTTTTAAATTATTTTTAAAACTATTTTAAAAAAGTTTTTTTAACAGCTTTAAAACATTTTAAAAAAAGTTTTAACAATTTTTAAAACATTTTTTAAAATATTCTTTTTAAAACAGTTGTTTATTTAAAATAGTTTTTTTAATTTATTTAAAACACTTTTTTAACAGTTTATTAAACAATTTTTAAAATGTTTTAGTATAAAAAAAGCACTTGTAAGAAGTGTCAAATTTGTTCAGCAAATATTTCTCACACAAATTGCAAAGCAAAGTTTGCGAACATTTATGACAATTTTATGCATAGGAGGTGTTGTACGTGGGTAAATAGCTTGTCAGCAAATTTTTGTATAAAATACATCAAATTATAGGCAAATACTCCATTTATCAACTTATTTATCATTTGTCATGTACGTCTATCAAACGGACCCTAAGTTATTACCATTTCGTGTTACATCAGATTGCCACTATTTATGGGAATTGACTATTAATTCAGGCGATATTTCATGGTTGAACTCGCGCACATATATTTGAGTAAGATCAGATCCGTATATATAATTTGAAGGATTGGGTTTAGGATTTACCCTTCTTCATTTTCAACTCATTTTTAGGTATTGTATGAACTTGATCTTAGTATAAGCGCAATTATGGGTGAAAATCACTACTCACCATCATATTTATGGTATATAGATATAACATTTACCATTAGTTCATCCCTAAATTTGTTTGTTTGGTAGATCCAAAAATTCTTGGCAGAAACGTTTACCCAGATATGTAAATTTTATGTTTACTGTTCACTCTCTTTCTCAGAGATTTTTGGGTAAACTGTTTTGACGGGAATACTAAATTTACGGATAAAAATCTGTCATCAGACTTACCACCATCACTACTTCCTAGTGGAATACATGCTTTAAGCAATTCACCACCACCAAATATTGCAGATCTCACCGGAGCACTAAAAATGATGATATAGAATCAAGAGAAAATACAGTCATAAATGTTAGCTCTCAACCCAAACATTAATAGGAAGACCATCGGAGGGGATTGCGAACCTTCGTACTCCGACAGTCAGGGGTAGTCGAAACCACCCAATGAAAGTACTCTATGCTCCTAGGAAATCTGTATAATTGATGGTAAGACGCAAGAATGTGGAAGGGTCCCGTCAGTTCAAAATGAGGTATGAAGGGGAAAATCCGAGTAATGAAATTCTAGCAGTAGAGGTGGGAGAATAAGAGGCCGAGGCTGAGTCACCACCAAGAAGCTGAGACTATAATTATTAATCAGGCAGAAATCCTTTATCTAGAGAACAATATCGATAATATGGATGAAACATCCATGACAACAGATGGCTAGTGCCTTCATAAGGCTCATAAAACAACCAGCCTTTGATAGGCTAGGATTCAGACGACGTGCCCCACTTGCTGCTTATAACCAATGTGACATAAGGCAGTATTTTGAGGAACGCAAGGGAACGCCAACCCTTAGGGGTTAGAACTATGCTGGACCTCGAGATCCATCTATACTCTTAAAAAAGGTAGAAGATGGGGATCGAGGAAATAATGGTTTGGGTATAACCATAATAAAAGTGAAAGGCCCTAGAAAAGTTCCATTAAGAGGCTGGAAAATATGTTAGGCGATCTGATGATGAGTAAGAACCTCTTTGAAAGGGGATACATATAAGGGTCGCCCTTCATCCCATATATTATTATCTTCCCAACTCCTACAAAGTTCAAACTCCATAGGTGACACCGAGATATGGTGAGAGCATAACTCTCATTCATCATATAGAGATGTACCAGTTGGCTGTCGAGAAATGAGATGGATAACATTTTTAGGCACCCTCCACTACACCAAAAAGGCCAATCTGCCATGCTTACACAAGGAGAATAGGACATGATTTTAAACCGTACCAATATTCGAAATGATTAATTAACAATTTATCACGTTTTAAAATCGTTCCTGATAAAACCTTGCCAAATTGTCACACATTTCACTAAACACATGCCAACTAAAATTCCACACATGTTCACATCCAACTCTAGCCATACTCCCCCCCCCCCCCCCCCCCTCTCTCTCTCCCGGCAACCCCCTGCCTCTATTCTCCTGTCACTTAAAATCTAACTCCCGTTGGCGTCCTTCCTTCTATTTGAGTTTCTTCAATTACCTTCATTTGCCAATGACGAGTAATTGACATCTTCACCTGGTTTTATTTGTTAGTCTCCCACTTTTGACCTTCCTATTTGCTCAAGGTCCTTCCATCCATATCTCTTTTTTCGATCCTTGCCTCCATCCTAATAACAACAGAGTTTGGAACAGTCATTGGATGAGAGCTTGGTGTAGTTTTTGTCGCTCCTATATTGGATGAGTTTTTAGGTTTTGTGGAATGTTTGAGTTTTTGTTTGTGTTTTTTATGCAATTGATTGTTCAAATTGTTTACCTCATTTACTTTCTTGGCTAATACATGCGACACGTGCACCCGATACACACACGCAACATAGAGATATGCTTTATGAAAATTAATTAGTTTCAGTTTGTGTAATTATTTGTTGAATTGGGTTGAATCCCTTAGAATTTATGAATTATAGAAATCATTGGATTTTTAGACTAATTTAATGTGATGCGATGCGAGGCACGTGACACGCGATTTATGGATATTAAGTAGTTTTTCTTGAAGAATAAGTCAGTTTGCGATTGTGAAACATAATAGTTAAACTTTAATGGAATCACACGCGCATACAGGCATACACACAGTTGTATAAGAAACATTTTTGTGAATGGATGAATGTTGAGATAATCTAACCTTTATTGTGAATAGCTCCTGCCTCCATCCTCTAGCATCTACAATCGGAGTATTCACAAGATTAGGGTTGTAACCATTCATCATTTCACATTCACCCCAAAGTGAGCAGGCTTGCATCGTAAGCCAATGTTTATTTGTTTAATTTTTGTTCTATTAACTAGTTATATTATGATATACACTCAATTTTTATTTTGAAGCAATTTTATAATTTTCGAGTTATATTATGATATTCACTTTTTGTTTGTGAATTTTTCTATTCGTATAGTTATTTATTAAAGAGTGATTTCGTGCTTTATAGTTTGCTGTTTACTTTAAAATTTCTTTACGAGGCATAAAGCAATGTTTACAATCTATCTCCACTGCACAGTAAGGGATGTGTTTCATCAAGGTAAGGAGTCAATTTCTTAACATTTTATATAGTCGAAAGATTGTTTTGCTATTTGATTTTAGGTAGATTTGTTTATACAATTAATTGTCACTTTTTATGTAAGGATTGTTTATGCCGTTACCAAAATGGGAGGCGTTTTGGAATTTGATTAGCTTAGATTATTTCTTTTTTAACCTTAGGTTTGTCGTATAAATTTGCTAGTCCTGACAGACTAGTTGGCTTTTATCAATTTTCTCCCTCCAGGGTTCACTATGTTGATATTATTTTTCATAATAAAATTTAGGAATAAAAAATATAATATGTTTTTGAATGTCAAATTTATGATGATATTATCAGTGTATTTACTTGCTGGTGTTGTTTTAGGGTTTGTAACATATTTATGTTTTATCCATATTGATGATAGAATCATTAATAAATTTAGCGTGTTATCAAATGTTGTTACTAGTCATATTAAACACTTGATTAGAGATCCTAATGAGGGTAATGTGATGTCAACATATAGCTTGATTACACAATGCATAGAGACGAATACACTGATTGGTTTGTACAATCATTGTCAAAGTCACTACTTTGATTAAGAACAAAGGTACACAACTGTTACTGGGTTATACAATTATGTCGTGCATGTATTAAGAGCATAGGTACATTACTAGCAATATGAAATTTATTGTAGTTTTGTGCATGGTATTTGTTTATTATCCAATTAATATCACACGCACAGGTTGAATTAAATATCAAGTAGGTATCTTAGTTTGTCCATTCGTGTACATAAATAGTGAGTTGTTACACATTCTTTCAGCACATATGTATTTTAAAAAGTTATCCTTCCATATTAAAGCCTTCAATTAATAAATTCTTATGTTAAATCACATTAACTCTCCAAAAATTTCAGTGCATATTAATTATACTTAACCCTAAACTTCTTGGTATAAGGAATGCTATCAACTGTTCATTATGGTGATGTTTCGTGCTTTGTTGCTCGGTTAATCCCAATTTAGCACATGGACATGATCCTGATTTAAAGCAGTGACCTTTTGGATTTCACTCTAATTTGTTATTGGAGAATTTTCCAGTCCTCTGCCAAGGCAACTTTCCATGTACCGTTTGACCATATGTATATCAGATTTCTCTTTTTGTTTGTGAAAAATATATGCATAAGATTTTGTAATGGTAATTATCCAATTTGGTAACGGTAAGATTAAGGGATAAGATGCATGAAAGCCTTTTGGACTTCCATTTTCATGATTTGAACTTTAAATCCTAATCATATTATCAGTGCATTATGAATGATTGCACTATAATCAAGTGAATGTAGTTTTTTTGGGTGAAATTATTAAGGTATGTGTTCTAATCTTTTTTAAGATATATGTTTTAATTTATATTTAGAAAATAATTCATATTTCTTATGTGTTAATGATATGGTATGTTTCTAAAGATTTTTATCACACTTCAAGTTTGAATGAATTGAAAACAACTATATAGGCTCTATGGATTTGAGAAAGAGTAATGTTAAACAACTATGTATGTATATGTATCTGCCTGGTGGTATAATTATCTCCGTGTGTGTTCCATTTTATTCAGTTAGTGTACTTTGGGGTTATTGTGTGGCGTATATGTAGAATTGTTGTTATGTGTTCTATTATGCGAGTAGGTGGTTAAGTTCCTTTCTAATTTTATTCCTTCTTGCTTGTGAATAGGTTTTCTTAGTGGGAGTTATTAAAAAACATAGAGCCACTCTCATGGCGTACCCGTTATTGGGTGTGAAGGTAAAATCGTGTCTATCTCTCTTGATAGATAACATTTCTGATATACCTAGTGCAAAATATTCTTTTAGTTAATACATGTGTTTTCGGGGTTAATAATAGTTGCCTTTATAATTTATAATGGTTGTATAATATAATATGTGCGTAAAACTATTTCCGACGCTAAACATTCATGTCCGTATAGGCATTGTCGGAATGGAAAAGCCATGTTACATTAGATAATATCTTTGTTCATTTGATGGACTAAGACATGGACATGAACTATACCTTATGACATTTTTATGGGGAGATGCCAATTGTTAATCAAGTCGAGTGACCACCACAAAATGTGACTCCAACTAATAATTTTGTCCTTATCGGACTCTCGGTTTAACAAAACCATAAGTATAAGCAAGTTTTAGGTAAAAAAAAAATGGAGCTCGTGAGGTGAAATATCAAATAACAAACAAAAGGCCCAGAAAGAGCCAGTGTGTCGACCCTTGAGTTCCTACCACTATTCCTGACTTTTCTCGTTCTCTTTGGGTGGTCTTCGCTGAATTTATGCATATCTCCCCTTTTACTTCTCGACCACTGGTGTATGGAGGAGCTATTAACCTTCTTGGACTTCTGGACTCTGTGCATCAAAGGGATTTTAGAGACAATGACTTTGCTAGCACAATGACTCTAGGCATAACTGCCAATATGATCTGAGTGGAAGGAAATCTGAGTGAGGACACCCAAGTAGATTCCATAGTTCTATGGATGACCTACTGATATAACCCAGATGCCACTATACTGGAGGAGACATTGAACAATCTTGACGACTGGAAGTATAACCGCTCAACCTTTTTGTGAGGTAGTCCTGTGATATTAATCATGTGGTTTTCAAAGAGGCTTAATCTGGTTGCACCCCTCGAATGTCCTCTGACTGGTATTCCCCATTTCTTTATGCGGGCTCTCAAGGATTTTGGTTTATCGGTGGACAACTGGACCGACTAGCTCCTAGAAAATAGGGTTAGATGTCTTCATTGGTTTGTGCACTGGTGGGGTGAATTGGTGCTTGTTTCGTAATTGAATAACTTCCATTAAGCTTGGCTTGTGCGTCTCCGCCAGACCTCTTTCTATCTTACATGATGTCTTTTTCATTTAGTGCGTTGAAAGAAGATTGTTCATCCACGTATAACTAACTTTTATCCCGTGTAAGATCTAATTGAATCACTTAGGATGTCTTTGGGGACTTTGTGTTAGTGTCGTAGGTCGTCTACCCATCTGACCTAGTATGTGGGGGAGGCTGATGTGATGTCATGGGATTACTTGAGGTGGTTGTGGAAGGATTTGGTTATGAATGTTTGTGCTGAGGAAGTGGGATAAAGGTGGCTTATTAAAGTTAAGGCAGTGGAAGGGGGCGTGGTGATGATGTTCAATATATTCAAGGCATATCATCGCATTGAGGTGGGGACCCCCGAGAGATAACGACAATCATGGAAATGATGATGATGGTGAGGTGGGTTTTTTTGATAGTTGAGATTAGTTTATTGTGAAGCTTTTAAAGGACATGCTTGGCGTAGACTTTTGGTGTTGGTATTTGACGGGGTTAGTCAGTTTATTGGTGTAGGTTTATGTATTTATTTGTGTTTGCGCATTTGTTTGGTAAGTTATGTTATGGGCTTAGTAAGTAGGCATGTATGTGGTAAGTAGGGGTTTATTAAAGAATTTGTGACTTCTTATTACTGATGCTTCGTGTAATTGTTATGTTTAAAAATATGTTTGAAATAGATGATGATTCTCACATATTTTATTGTGCCTTTAAAAGAATTTCTTCGTGTTTGAATTATCTATACTGATCACAAAAACATAGATAATCCTTTTGTTCATTAAAAAATGATGAGAGAGACTAGTGTCTCCCGACGGGGAAAAGTAACATTTTATAAAAAAGAAAGGATTGCGCACAAAGTTACTTTATGGGCTGCCTATACACCTCTGTGGGGGATAAAATTATAAGTTTTAAAATATGTTTGGGAGGATCAGGTCTTATGTAGTTCTTTCCAAGGGAGTATAGAAGATTTTTTTTAGAGAATAGAATGAAAGTGAGAATCGCATAGCGCTATGAGAGTCGGATCGAGGGTAAAATTTCTTAGGTTGGTTCAAGTTAACTGGACGTGCCATTTCTTCTACATCGAGATCAGTGAGCATAGCGACACCACCTAACAAAATCTTCTTCACGAGATATGGCCCACTCCAATTAGGCTTGAATTTCCTTATTGGGTCCCAGATGGGTTCTATAATTTCTTTGAGAGCGAAATTGCCTTCTCACACACTATAGTCTTTGACCTTTCTATAGAATGATCTTGTAATGCGATGGTGATACCCTTGTTAATGGTATAAATATTTTCAGTTTCTTTTTCATCCAAGAGTGCGATCTCATCATAATGGCTTTCTTGTCAATTAACTTCCTGACTTGACTTTCGAGCATGGCCAGTAGTGAAGGTATTTCAAGTTCAACAAAAAGGACTTATTCCATGCCATAGATTAAGAAGTATGAGGTAGCCCTAATCACCCCAGTGGGAGTGTTGATGAATGTTCGGTAGCCTTAAAGGGCGTAAATGATTCGATCTGCCCAATCCCTATAATTTTTAATCATCTTGTCAATTATGGATTTGAGTCTCTTATTAACAATTTTCATAACCCCATTAGTTTACAGTTGATATATATAAGACTCGTGTATTTAAATTCCATATTCCTCAATTTATTCTGTAACTTTAACTTTAAAATGGAGGTCATTATCTGACACCAGCTCATGAGGGACCCCATTGCGACATATGATGTTCTTTTGAATGAACTTGGCTACTTTCTTCGCAATTAATACCATAATATGATTCAACTTTAACCCATTTGGTAAAATAGTCAAGGACCACTAAGATGAATTCGTGCCCATTTAATGCTTTATGAGTGACTTTACCAATAATGTCGATGCACCAAGTTGAAAAAGGCCAATAAGAGGTCATATAGTATAACTCTCTAGGGGTGAATGTTGGAGATTGGTGAATTTTTGGCATTTGAGGCATCTTTTGACATAGGCAGTGCAGTTTTGGACCATGGTGGTTCAATATTATCTATGTCGGATAATCAAGCATATGACCGTTCAAGTGAGGTCCACATTCTCCACTATGGATTTTTGGCATTACTTTTTCAATGTCAGTCCCTGCTATGCATTGCAAATGGGTGCCATCGAAATTTCTCTTGAATAGATCTTTGTCGTAGATAATTTACTAAGATGGAAGCTTGTGAAGGGTCATGCAATCTTCCTTATCAGCCCCTTACGAATATCAACTATGCTTGAGGGGGTATTAGATATCATAATACCATAGCCCAACTTTGTCTCAATCTTCTTTCGTAGTGAGCTCATAGACTGCATCTAAACTTGAAAATGGGCAATTGATATTCCCTCGGGTATATTGACCATGGAGGCCAAGGTCACTAATGCATCAACAAAGCTATTCCTTGAGTGGGAGAGGTAATGGAACGTGACATATTTGAACTCTGAATAGATATTTTCAAGGTGATCGTTAAAGGGTATGAGATTCTCATATTTTACTTTCAATTTTTGAAGGATTTTCCCCATGATAACGGTCGAGTCTCCGTAAACATCAAGATGTCAGATTTCCTTGTCGAGGGCAAGATTGAGTCCCACAGTGTAAGACTCTTAGTCTGTCATGTTGTTGGTGAAAGGGAAGTCTAATTTTATGGCAATGAGAGTATGAGAGTCAGTACGGTTAAAAGCTGTCTCGAACACCACATGTTATAATACCAAAAAGAAGAGAGTAGGAGAGTCATCAGAAGTGATCAAGAGTATCCCAATGCCATTTCCCTTCTTGTTGGCAGCTCTATTAAAGAATATCTTCCAGTAGATATCTTCGTAGGAAGTTCATAGAATATCCTTTTTTGATAATTCAGAAATCAATACATGAGCTTCTCCCATTGAATTGTCAGCTAGGTAATCAGAGATGGCTCATCCTTTAATAGCCTTTTACGTGACATATGTGATGTCGAACTCGACAAAAAACACTAGCCAATAGGTCATTCGACTTGAAAAGGCAAGATTTTCTAGTAGGTACTTCATGGGATCCATTCGAGACTCTAGCTTAATGGTGAATGCAACCTTATTATGTCGTAGTTTTTGAGTAACCCAAACTAGAGCGACACATGTTTTTTCCAATCCAGCGTAGTTTACTTTGTACCTACCGATTTTCGATTGGAGTAGTAGATCCATTTTTCTTTGCACAAAATGTTGATGTATTGGGCTAGCATGGCCCCAATCGTATTATTGGTGATGGTTTGGTATAAGAAAATGGGCAGACCAGGTTGCAGTGGCATGATTACCAAAGGTTGGGTAAGGTATCGCTTTATTTTTTGGAGGGCTTCTTGACATGCCTCATTCCAGACTTCGGTTGAATTCTTTCGAAGGAGTTTGGAAATGGGTTCACAAATTGAAGTGAGATGGATGATGAATCTACTGATGTACAAGAATTTGCTTATAAAACTACGAGCTTCCTTTTCAGTCCGAGGCATTAGAATTTTGAGGATTGCCTTGAGTTTAGTAGGGTCTGATTCGATCCCTCTTTTGATGACCATGAAACCAAGGAGCTTACCTTTTGTGACACAGAAGATGCACTTCTATGAGTTCAGGCACATCTAGTACTTTCATAGTCGCTCAAAGAATTTCTTTAAGGCAGGGATGTGATCTTCTCAAGTCTTGGACTTGGTGCTCACATTGTCAACATAGACCTTGACATCTTTGTGGATAAGATCATGAAATATGGTTATGTCTACTCATTGATATATAACCTAGATATTTTTTAGAACGAAAGGCATGATCGCGTAGAAAAAGGCACCAAATGGGGGTGGTGAAAATAGTTTTCTGTTCATGGTCAAGATGCATCATAATTTGTTTATACCCCACGAGACCATCAACAAATGACTTAAGGGCATGATTGTCGGTGTTATCGATGATCATGATAATGATGGGAAAAGGGTAATCGTATTTTGGAGAAGCTTTTTTCAAATCCCAGTAGTCATGCAAACTTCTCCTCTCGATTTTGGCATGGGGACAATGTTGGCAAGCAAAGTTAGATATTCGAATATACGGATGAAACCCACGTTCAATTGCTTTATCACTTCATCTTGCACTTTTAAGAGCCCTTTGAGTCGGATTTTTCTTAGAGTCGACTTGACATGTTTATATTCAGGATAAGTCAGGATCTTATGTTGCACGATCTCTGGATCGATTTCATACATATCACTGTAAGTCCTGCGAAAAAGTCCACGAATTATTTCAGAAGATCTTCGAAATGAAACTTCTCATGCTCGTTAAGGGCTGACACTATCCTAATCTCACGTGGAGTGCTACTAGAACCAATATTAGTAGCAATAGTCTCATCATCATTAGTTTGAACATGATTATGTTGTTTAAGTTTTTTCTTATTGAGATCAATTAAAAATTATTCATTAATTAGATCACCTTTATTAATTATTTGATTAGAATAAATGCAATTCATATAAGGAACAACAAGATACTCAAAATCTTTATTTATTTCACTAAGAATATTTTTAGGAATATACAACGTTGAGGACCTCATCAAAGGAGGCCTTGTTGACACTTTCATCAGGAATAGAAAGAAAGCGAAACATATTCTTTCTCTAGAGGATAAACAATAACGAATGGGATAAGCAAAGTTAGGTTGACTAGAACACTTTACCAGTTGAGGAGAGGGTTATCGGCATGAGTTATCTTCAAGGAAGGGTCATATGGTTCAGACTTAGCATGGATCATGCATAGGTCCATTCCTAGCGCATTGAGGCCAAATTTGGGCCTTCAGTCCAAGTAAATCTGTCCTAGAAGAAGATCTCAAATCCAGGCTTCAGTTTCTTCTTTGCAACATTGTACCATGGTTTGGGGAAACCACAATAGGGGAAGTCCTCACCCTCTTTGATAAAATTACCATTTAGAGTGTCCCCAAAGATGACTTCTTTCCTCTTCAATACTCTCTTTTTATGGTTAACAGAGAGCAATGGTTTCAACTGGAGATGGTTGATACCCCAACCCACATAAAGAATACGATTCTTTTAGAACGATCAACTCAAGAATTCCTTATTATCTATATGGACCAGCCTTATTTTGGGCATAAAGTGCATGTTCTTGAACATCTGAATCACATTAACATTTCTTTGTGGGCTGTGTTCATGACTCACTTTGTCTTTGAAGTTGTTTCTAGCGCGAAGAGGAATCAGATCGGTCTTAAAGCTTGAGATGAACATGTCATTTGTATTGTAATAGATTTTAAAAATTGGATTACTGGTATAGATGACATTAGAGTTATCATCATCTCCTATAACGGTACTGACCAGGCTGTCTGCAAAGAACTTCAATTATTGGTGAAGAGAAGATGATACTTCCCTGATGCTGTGAAGAGAAGATGATACTTCCCTATCTAAGGGCATATCGGGCAAAACCCCTAAAGTAAGAGGCATCGAACCCATAACCTCTAGTCGAGTATTGTCATAAGCATGCACAACAACAGATGTAAGATTGAGATCATTGACTTGTAACCCTATGCATATGAGAGTTCTCAACGGGAAAACATTTAGGGTAGAACTGTTATCAACAAGCACTAATGGAACTATATATTCCAAGACTTCTACCAGATACTAAGTGCGTAGTTGTGATCCGAGCCAAACTTGGGGATTTCTCCATTTGCGAAGGAGATGAGTCTTGTGGAAATCAAAGTGTATACTATATGGATCGCCTCATCTAAAGAAGTGGTGGGAGGAACAGTAGCCTGAGTAAGGATCTTGATAAGGGAATTTTGGTGAAGTTAGGATTACATAAAGAGTCCATACAAGGTGATGTTGGCTTGAGTTTTTTTAAGCTGCTCGATGATCTTACTTTACTCAATTGGCATTTCAAGCATTGGGATATCTTTAACGACCCTCTTTCCTTTGTCTACAGGTTCACTCGCTAATGGGAGGATTAGGTCTTTATAATACCAAACCAATCGGGCTGTGTGGGTCACTAATGATGGGAAGAACAGGAGCCCAATGTCTTCATCTAATTCTAGTGCTGAAAAAACTTCGTTAGTCTTTGATAAAAACTATTCAAAATAAATCACCCCACAGAAGGAGGAAATTGTATTGGGGACTTAATTATTTGATTCATAGTCTAAGCTAGCTGAAAAATCCCAGTCATCCCCCCCATCCAGTTGCGATAATGTTGCTATTTCAGGAAAAAATGATAAATTCTACAACTACAACTGCATCATCAAACAAATCTTCCCATGTAAAGGAAAAGTGTTTTGGGGAAGGGAACAAGCATCCTTAAGCTTCAGTATTGTGAGTAGCTCCATTGCTCTAGATATTTTCTTCTTCTTCTTCTTCTTCTTCTTCTTCTTCTTCTTCTTCTTCTTCTTCTTCTTCTTCTTCTTCTTCTTCTTCTTCTTCTTATTCTTCTTCTTCTTCTTCTTCATACACTCATATGTTAGAATTTGAATGATGTCATCCAAGCTGAATTCTTTTGGGGTAATTTTTTTTTATTCGAGGGTAATTTTAGATTGGAATTTTATCCCCAAACTTTTGAGCTGTTCCAGGATAGCAGGCAGTTCCATACTTTTAGTTTCTGAATGGGTTTGGACACAATGCAAGCCCTTATCATAAGAGAGAGAGAGAGAGAGAGTATTCTTGGGATGTAGTAGGAAGGGTGTCCATACTTTGAGAGCAACAAGTGATTTAGATGGGTTATCGGATGAAATAGGCTTATTGATTGGTCGAATTCTATTACAAGGGTTAAAATCTGGATCATCATCCACGAGGATGGTGTTCATGCCAACTTAATTAGTAGGTACAGGGTTTTGAGTTTTTTTGGAGGGGAAATGATGCTTTTGTTGATGAGCCCTTGTACAACATTTCTCAAATGGTGACACTGATTAGTGGTATGCCTGACAGCTTGATGAAAGTCACAACGGGAATCGTGTTTGAAATAATTTAAGAGACGGTTAGGAAATGGACATGGAATAAGAGGCTTGATATGATTGTGGGTGAAAAGGGCTTGATAAACTTTGGACATAGGGGAGTGGAGTTTAGTATACCCCTTGCGGTTTGCAGTAGGGAGGTATTTTGGTGCCCATGAGGTAGCTAGATGAGAGGTAATGTTATTGATGTTTAAAACGATAAGCTTATCATACTTGCGGGGTGGGTGGTGGTGGTTGGGGGGGGGGGGGTAAACTACCTAATGGATTTTTTTGACTCAAATTCAACTTTTTGAGTGTTGGCATTATCTTCAGTCTTAACCCCAACCTTCCCAAGATATTGAAAGTGGGGGTAATATTGGCTACCCATGGAAGCGTGGATGTGAGGTAAAAGTTTATTGTTTACAATTCTGACCTTCTCTTCCTCGGATTGCGAGTTGGATATAGTGGAAGCTTTCTCTCTCCACCAGGTGATGAAATTATTTACAGCTTATCCGGGTTTTTTCTTAAGCAACCTGGCTTTTGGGTAGGGGACATATGTGTGTAATCCACATAGTTTCCTAATATCTTTACCTGGTCAAATGTCTTGGAGAGTAGTTTGAGATCCTCTTTAACTCCATTAAATTCCTTTTTTAAGGTCGGTCAAAGAAAGCATTGGAAAATTAGCCCCTTGTTGAGAAAGATTTGGCATGGTAGCAGTGCAAGAGGTGTCCTATTGCCGGGCAGAATATGAGGAGCCTGCGAATCATTCTGATACTCTTTTGGAGCTTATATTAATTCAGGCAATGGCTGTACCACAACATGGGTAAATACATCGTCTGGATCTGTCATCCTGGGACTAGAACATCTGCTTACAGGCTATCAATTTTTGTAGTGAGATGAGAAAGTACGACTATCAAATCTGGCTGAGCATTGGTGTTCTGGTCAAGGTACTTAGCCAATACGAGCCAGGACAAGCTAGGGGAATGCAGTCACACCCGAGAGGGAAATAATATTTTTGGTATTTTTCTGAAAAAGAGGGGAGAAAAAAGGGAAAAAATTCCCTTAATGTAGTTGTTGATATTAGGTTTGACTTGTATTATGTTTCACTAGGGTGTAAGTGAAATGTCTAATGGGACCCGAGTTTGGGAAAAGAATGGGGTATACGATGCAAGACTTGAATTGACTTGTTTCCACATTCACAGACATAGTCCTATTTTAAAAACAAGCAAAATAACGTGAAATTTTGGTGGTAAGACATCTTGGAATTTTGGCAGAGTTTCGCATTAGAACTGATAATATAGGTATGAGTGTCCTAGGGCATACGCCTAAATGGGGATTTTATGCATCGGAAGTTGATGTAAGGGTTCCATCCTTTGGCATGAGTTCCCCGATATACGTCTTGCCTATAAAGGCAATTATTCATCGATATGTGTGCAAAAGTCATTTGATATAATTGAGTGTACGTGAATTGCCTCACGTTATAGCTCGTGGTGACAGTAAGCACGAGAGAGAATTCAATATACTCGATACACATGAATGCATTCCCTGCTATATACCTCCCATTATGAGTTTGTTCGAATGATACGATGCGAGGGAATTGAAAAACCAATTTTCTGTAGCGTACAATTAAATTCCAATTTACCCAAAAGTAGAATTAGTGTCTAAGCCTTCCTAAACGTGCAAGTCCAGTTATTACCAAATTTAAAAATGAATTACCTAATTACTCGGTCGTCATGCATAATCAATTTGGCAATAAAATAAACACACGCACAAGACGGCGATGTACGAGGAAAAATCAACTGTGAAAAACCTCGGACGACGAGGCCTAGACAAAATCCACTATAATGAAGGTTTTACAGAAAAGTCTCAAAACGACTTACAACACTTGACTCCTCAAGCCCATGCAGTTGATCGTCTTTCACCTTCTATTATAGATCTGGGCAATCCAGCAACAGCTACATATCAACTCCTTGCCTCGAACTCCTCCGATAGCTTCTACTGTTACCCAGTTGTGTGGAATCCAACACACGAAAGGTGTATATGAATTTGGAGCATGGGTTTTGTTCTTGATTGATGATAAAGAATCTAACAAAAGTGATTGGATTCTAGGTTTGAAAACATGAGCAAGAGAGAGGATTCAAAAGAAAATTATGTGCACGTAAAAACTGCTCTCATCAGGCGTAAACCTAAAATTTAAAGAGAGCACACATTTTGAATAAGTCAAAAACGTTTTTCTTGAAAAATGCGCCACTCGTTCGAATGAGATTAAAGATCATTCGAACGACATTATGATCTCGTTTGAATGAGATAGTAAGTCATTCAAACGACAAGCTGATTTCATTAGAACTTACTTCTAACGAGGTGGCAAAACTTAAGCAGAGAATCCTCATTAGAAGTTCATTTGAAAATGAGTTCGAACGAGATAGACATCTCGTTAGGAGCTCGTTCGAATGAGATTGCCATATCATTTGAATGAGGCTTGATTCTTATTAAAACGATCAGAGAAATAAAATTCTATTTAAATCAATTTTTATAAAGCATAAAAGGCCTAAAAAAATATCCAATTATATTTCTAGAAAGTTAAATAAAAAATACAAGATTATGCCTTTCGATCTCGATAGTATTAAAGCATCTCAAAGTGTCAAACTCCACATATATTCGTCACGTGTCTCGGTGCATAGGCTTGAGTAACATATAAAAAACATTCCTATAACCTATGTGTTTTGACCAATGGAATAAACCAATATATACAAGCGACTCAATTGGAAATTTGCCCTTACAAATATCTCCCTTTGGCTATTCTATGATACAACATGAGACAAGTGTAAATTGCTAATCCAGGCCGTCAAGCCACCTATGACCATCCCCCCCCCCCCCCCCCAAAAAAAATACATTGGACAAGGATATATAGGCTCAGTAACTTAATGATCCACGATGTAGCATACTCCGAATCACATGAATGAAATAACCTACTCACGTGAAACAAAAATAACCCATGACGTATGGAATAATAAACAATGAAAAGAAGTAGATAATTATTAAAATAAATCCAATAACTACCGCTTCGGCATAACTCTCTTGTCCTTTTTGCCTAGAAAATAAAATGGGAGGAAAGAAAAAACAGTATAACCAACATACAAGAATAAATGAGGTAAGTAAAGTGCTAAGCTTGACAAAGTAACTGGAATGAAGATAGATAAAATCAGTATAAAATAATGTGACTAAAATGCAATAGCATCCAAGTGAGGTAGATAAAAATAGCTTAACAGTAAGAATATAAGGAAGAAATAATACAATAATGACATAGACAAAAAGAAAAATTGTAACTCCATCAACATAAAACACTATACTGCAGTACACTTATACATGTCCATAAAACAATGATTGAGATAAATAAATGTGCGAGTACATCCATACAAACAAAATACATCTCAAAAGAAATACATAATATGTCCTCAATAAAAGATGCAGTAGTAACAAATTAACTTCTAGAAGGAGGAAGATCATCACGGTGCTCGATGTCATTGGTACCAGCTCCAGATGAGCATGCTCCTCGTCTATGCTCCAACATTCGCAACTCATCCATAAAGGAAATAAGGTGGGAATCTTGCATGGCCCGCTGCTGACTCTCGACCTCTAGGTGAGCCAATGCTGCATCTGTTATTCGTCGCTGCTCTACAAGCTTTGCCTCCATGGGAATCCTGGAAGCACGCTAGTGTGAAGGGTTCAGTATGTAAAGGACTGTAAGACTCGAAGGTGGGAATGGACCTGGATGAGGAGGAAGCTGTAGCTGAGTATCTCCAATGAGACTCGAGTGGAAGTTGACTCTCAGACCTGGGAATAGAGTTTGCATCGATAATGGAGACAAGGGGTGGCCATAGGCCCGAGTTCCGCCAAGTCCTCCTAGACCGCCCAATAAAAAAATAGGGCTTGGATAAGGTGAATAGGCCTGCAAAGAGGGCTTGACAAAATTTAATAGGCCCGATTTTTTTTCGGGCGGGCTCTGGCATGAATTCTTAAGCCCGATGAGTCCCGGCGCAGTCCGAGGCTCGAGAATTTTATATATATATATATATATATATATATATATATATATATATATATATATATATCTGTGTGTGTGTGTGTGTGTGTGTGTGTATTAATTTATGATTAAAGTTTAAGACTACAAAGTTATAAATAAATATATAAAGTGGGTAACTTTTATAAATATAAAAACATATACTAAGTCTTTTTGTGTAGAGTGGGGAACTTTATATATAGACTTTGTAATATATAAAGTCTAAAACAGGTTTTTAATTAAAAAAATAGGTCTTTGATTAAGAAAAAATATTTTTTTTTTGATTTAAAAAAACAGTAATCAGGCTTGGCCAACGGGCCTGGGTAAAGAGCTTTTAAATCTGGGTGAGCTTGGAATTACATAATAAGGCCCGATCTAGGCCCTAGCGGGCTTAGGATAGCTCATAATTTTATAAGCCCGACCCGAGCCCGATAGGGCCTGCCCAGGCCCGGCCCACGGCCACCCCTAATGGAGACTATGCTTAATTTGTCCTCATTAGGAAGAATAGGGACCTGGAAAGCTAGGCAAATTCGCATAATGAGGACCCCATAAGGGAGAACAACTTGGATGGGTATCGTCCCGGTATTAGGGACATAGGACATGACCGTAAGAATCTAAAAGAGAAGGTTAATGATCCAACGGTGACTCACAACATATATAAAAATTGAAATATCAACAGATAACTGAGTGTGATTCTCCCTCGAATAAAAATAGGAGTATGTGACCCATTTAAGGGTCTAATAATCCGCATGGAGGTCAGAATGGTAAAGAGTGAGAGTCTCAACTAGGATCCGATGAAATATCTCAGTAAGCATCTCAGGGTATCGGGAATGACCCTCAACATACTGTGGGAAAGTGGCATTTGGATCGCGAGGTATTTGAAGGAGCTCAACTATGGTATCGGGTGTGACGATAATCTTTATACCTTGAACAAAAGAGCGAAAAACAACAGTGGACCCAAACGCCCGAAAGTAAAACTCTCTAACTAAATCTGATAAAATCACATCAAACATTGAGAATATGGGCTCCCTACCCCTACCGGCTAACCACTCGAGGACGTGTGTGTAAGCAAACATCTCAACCCGAAAGACGTGCTCCCGAACCACAACTCAAACATGAAATCCAAATGTTCAATAAAGATTGTTATCAACCCGGATCACCCAACGGTCGAGTGAATATGAAGGGCAATTGTCCCGACAAACGTGAGTTTGAAAGGAGGACGAGGAAGTGTCACCCTCAGCCCCAAAAAGACTGTACCTATACGACGACCCCCACTAGCCATATACTAGAAACAATGTAAACTAACGTAAATGTGAAGGTGGAAAGGCCAACGATAACTTGAGCACCTAATAGCAACAAGATCAATAATGGCACTAAAATCCTAACACCAATAACTTTCCAACCACCCCCTGCGATAACCAAGAATAACCAAGATCAACATAGAGCTCTAGGGTATAATCAACAAAAGAAAATCACAGATGCAGCAGACGTGTACGCCGTAATACCATTTTTTTAAAAAAATGTGGAGTATTAAGGATATTATGACATACGAGATAAAAGGGTAAACAAAACAAATTTGTATATAAAAATAGATTCAAAAGAGATAAAAGCCCTATAATTTTTTTTTGATGCATATTGTATGGGGCAAGTAAGAAGAAAGACATATCTACACACAAAAGATTTGCAATAATAAAAAATGATTAGACATGCATGAAGGAGAGCTCCCCTCACAACATGAATCAAAAATCGAAAAAATAACCAAATAAAAATAGACAAAAATCATGGAGTACCTGAACAGGAGGAATTGGAACTTAAATGGTTGGTTGAGGAACTCGAATCTTTGTAAAGGGGAATGGTGATGGAAGGAAACAACAAAAGGAAGGATAAAATGGTGGGTGGGTGTGGGGAGTGGGGGTGGGGGACGGCCTAGGTGAAAAATTAAGAGAGAGAGAGAGAGAGAGAGAGAAATGGGGTAAAATGGCTGAAGATATGAAAAGAAAAACTAAAACCTGATTTTTAATTGTCATTTGAACGAAGACATAAGTCGTTTGAATGAAAACAACATTTCGTTCGAACCAAAGCATAAGTCGTTCGAACGAATAGGTTTTCTCGTTAGAACTAATATTCGAATGAACTTCAAACGAAATGTGCAACACGAGGCATAGGAGAGTCATTTGAATTTGTTTCGAATGAAATCAGAGACTCATTTGAACGAGATGTTGTCTCATTCTAACGACAGTAAAAAAAATATATTTTTCACCAGAAAAGGATAGAACCAATAGACCTTAGCAACAAAAACACAAATAAACTAAAAGAACAAACAAAAATGACCACAAAAAACTTATTCATGTGACATAAACATGGCTCAAGGAAGAATGGATACAGAGTGAATGGGAAGGAACCTAAACACAATGGCATCGATTTGGGCAATGTAAAAGTACACGATGACTAATGGACTCTCTAATGTGGCACTCAAATCAACCCTAGTAAAAAATAACATGGCATACACATGAGATAGAAGTCCTTATGTATAAGGGCAGAATTAACGATGATTCTCTCCCCAATAAAGTCATGTGAAGAAATATGGAAATGGATAATGAATGTTCAAACCCATTAATCTTCAATTATTCACCCTCAAGCACTCATTATTTTTAATATGAATATTGATCACATATGCAATAACGGAGAGAAAAATATTTCTTTTTAGCAACAATCTCACTTTGGCCCTTTATCGCTTGATTTTTCTTTATGCGGAATACATTTTGGTCCCTTACCAATGGTGGCTTTTCATGCACATAATAAATTTATTCGGTCACAACCTGAGCCATTGCACACTCACAACATTATGATAAATATCTCATGCAATGGTTCTTATATGCACATCAATTCTGAGAGGGTGAGATGAAAATGACAGTATTGGAGTAGGAACACCACAATTAGCGCATGGTAGGAACATCAACACCCCAGTCATATCGTGGGAAGTGTGTGCAGTAAAGGGATGATACGAGGAAAATATCATAAGAGGATCGCATCAACACAGCGCTATGACTAAGATGACATATTTAAGCACTAAAATGACATAACTTAATCTAGTATACCATGATAGGACACGGGGAAAGCGAAGTGAAGGTGTGCTTTAAGAGTGTATTCATGCCACACAAAACACATAAAAAAAAGTCTTTTTTTAATTTTTATAAAAAATATGAATGAAAAATCTTTTAAATAAAAATATATAAAATAGTACAAGTTAGTTTAGGAAAGAACAATATGGCTTTAAAAGGCATCCTAAACTAGATCGAACTTGAACTCAGTCAATAGAAACAACACCTATAGATTTCTTAAGATTATCAAACCTAAGGGCATCTAAATGTTTAGTAAATATATCGGCGAACTGAAGGTTAGTATTCACAAAACTTAAAGACACGATTTTATTCTTAAGAAGCTCTAAAATAAAATGCTCTCGTTTCTTAATATTCTTAGTGCGCGAGTGTTGGACTAGATTACGGGAGATGTGGATTGCACTCGTATTATCACAGAAAATAGTTATCATGACTTGAGAGATCCCATAATCTTCCAACATCTATTTCATCCATAAGAGTTGTGTGCAACAACTCCCAACAGTGATATATTCAGCCTTTGCCGTGGATAGAGATATTGAGTTTTGTTTCTTGCTTAACCATGAAAAAAGCGCACTCCTAAAATAGAAACATACATCGGAGGTGCTCATACATCCGTTAACGTCTCCAACCCAATCGTCATCCGAATAGGCGATCATAAGATCATACATGTCAAATGCGTACCATATGCCTTATGAAAGAGTGCCACTTGTGTATTTGATTATGCATTTAAGAGAGTAAGTGGAGCTCTTTCACGGAAGCTTGATATCGTGCATACACCTCGATACTAAAAGATATATCCGATCGACTAGCGATAAGGTAGAGGAGATTACCTATCATACTCCTAAAAATTATTTGCTCCATGTCCTTTTCTAACTTTTCTATGCTAAGCTCGTAGTGGAACTCATAGGTGTACGTGTGTGCTTAATTGAGTCTAATTCAAACTTATTCACTAGCTCTCTCGCTTAATTTGTGTGAGATATGAAAATCCTATTGTGACACCCCGCCTAATTAAATACCGGGCGATCACTCCTTTATTAAATTAAATCAAGGTTAAGAGTTGGTTCATTCTCAGCATCACTGTCGATAAAAATAAATTTTCCAATTTAACACCCTAAATAATTAAGCTAAGTGTCAAAAACATTTTTCATACAAACTTCCCAATTTTAATTAAAGAAAAAGATTTATTTATATAAAACAACATTTCTACAATTAAGAATCACACCACGATAAATCAAATAATATAATACATTCGTCAATCGAATGCCAATATATGAAAACTAAAATCACAAGTCCATACTGAATAAATCCCAAAGAAACAATACTGGAATGACTGAAATAAAAATGTCCCGATAACAAATAAATAATGGAAAGGGCGACACGTGCCCAATAAATGAGAGTGCTAGAAGTGGAGTCAATAAAAGAAGCAATTTACTCAAGTGACCTGCAACTCCCACCTAAGCTGCAGCACGTTCCTCTCAAGGGATCCTAAGCAAGACGCCCCTGTGGCTGGGCACCTGAAAATATACATATATATACAAGAGAGAGAGAAAAAGAAACGGGTCAGAGCCCGAAAGTGTGTTTGATTTAAAAATACGTTTAGCAAGTATTTAAATTGATACAGGCCAATGCAATAACATATTAGTACGTCACTCTCTTGAGAAAATACTCACCTCTCTTCTAATGTGCACACCTATCGTACTAACCTTCCCCACGGTTTCTTATCATTTAACGCACTAGTCTTTCTAAAAGATTTAACTTAACTTAGATTACTCGCAAGATTTATAATTCACGACTCCATTTTAGAAAGAATGTTCCAAACAGTAATCAAAGTCCTCCATTTTAACTTTATAAAAATCAATAAAGTTTTACAGTGACATATTATACTTTTTCAAAACAAGTATTTAATAATTTGAGTTAACAACCATGTCCTACTTATCAAATCTCAGTAGACAGTTTCAAATATCATAATCTCATATATATATATTAACTACTCGTATAATATATATATATATATATAACAGCACCCCGAATAAAACTATGTTGCGTGCATACTCTACTATCCAAAGCCCCATATCACTCATATAAAGGGGAATACATTCGGAATCACTCTCGAATTGTATTAACAGAAATACACAAACAATATTGAGGCGAAGCATAGATTCCAAGTCTCTAAGAGGATGGCACATACCGACGTCTCTTAGCTACGTCTGAACTATCACATCAATAGCCTGTACCAAGGATATCTATCTCCTAGGGTACAAGTCAATATCCCCCATAAAGGTCCCATCGAGATAAGACTTGTCCCAGCGCGGAAACCTCAGGGATAGCAAGTAGCGTGGGTATGATTTTCACATGCATATAATATATGTACACACAATCATATAAATATACCACTTTATCATATTAATATAGGTTCTTCTCATCACCCGTAATTATACCATTTATCCTTAATTTTACAGTTATAGAATTACACATAAGGCTTTATTCCTAACCTTAACTCGAAGGGTTTTCTCACTTATTACCTAACACTCGTGGGCTATATCCTCACAAATCTAAATTTCAGTAAGTGTCTTTATTAGGTTCCAACGTAACTCTCTCACGCACCTCACCCTTTAAATTCATAAATCCATTAACCTAAAGTAAATATCCCATAAATACCATTTTCGTTAAAGTAAAAAGGTTCCAACATTTATTCATATCCCCTACTGGTCCTCAATGTCTCCCAAATCAATTTATCAAGAGTGCCCAAGAATTATATCACGACAATTTGAATTTAACGCATTTAAAGAGGGAATTAGGAGTCTGCCAGGAGGGGTCGATCGATCGAAGCTTGGTGCTCGATCGATCGAACCTTCGATCGATCGAAGCTCTAGGCTCGATCGATCGATCAAGCAGGTCTGGGCAAAATTCTGCAGAATGCAGTTACGGGTTTCATCCAACTTCTTCATCTAAAACGATGTGTTTCCATTGTAATCGCCCCAAAAATCCTACTATCATCATTATAACATTATACCAGGTGTTTATAACATAAAGCATGCGTGTAACTATCATTAAACATTGATAATTAACTCAAAATCCCATCTAATCATCAAGAACCCTAGAGTTTTCCTAAAACAAGGTTCTAATCTGTTTTTACCTGAAATTCCTTCTAATTTAACATCAAAATTTCGTGGGTTATATTCCTCTACATGGCAAGGGTTCCAAAATTTCCATATTATCAAAACTACATGCATTATCCTAACACAATTTGAGTTTTCTTCCATAGTTTCCATCTCTAAACAATCCTAGACTAATATAAAGATTGCATTAACGAAAATACACAAGTCAAATACTTGCCTGGGATTTTTTGGTATGCAGATTTCCAGATGATTTTGGTATGACTGCGTTCCTTGTCTCGCGATCTACGCGGTGGTGGTGGTGGCGGTGAAATCCGGTGGCTTTTTGGCCTTGAATTTGCCTTGGAGCTCTCTCCTCTCTTCTCCAATAGCCGTCACTTGATTTCTGAAAGTTCTAACCCTAAAAGGCTAACCTAATGGCTGATAAAGATGGTTGAAATTCGTGAGTTTAATTACCCAATTATGTAAAATGACTAAAATGCCCTCCCGGGGTACTAATTAGGCCTAAAAACGCCCCGAGACCCAAACTAAACCCCCGAGTACACTTTTATGACTATCTCGACCCTTCCGGACGCGTTGGCGCACTCAAAACGACCATACGAACAACTTATAAAATATTCACTTTTTATTTAACAAAATTAGTCCCGACATGACACGGGCACGTCCCAACTTAAATTTCCGAAATAGTCATTTAATTCACTTATGACATTCAATATAACCAATAGTAT
The DNA here is from genome assembly GCA_949130495.1 of Sambucus nigra. NCBI lineage: Eukaryota > Viridiplantae > Streptophyta > Magnoliopsida > Dipsacales > Adoxaceae > Sambucus > Sambucus nigra. The sequence continues at coordinate 510,725,716 of OX422217.1, read as the reverse complement.
ATCACTATGCTCATTAGTAATATTCAACAAGTTTCCCATAATTACTAACTCTCGTCACGTTAATAATTATAACGTAATTAATTTCCGAATTTTTTTTATTAAATAATCATTCTCATTAAATTTAATAAATCCCCAAATTAATATAGCATAAAAATACGGGGTATTACATACTCCCCGCCTAATAACGGAATTTCGTCCCAAAATTCGGAAAATAAGGCATACCTGGTAAAAACAACTCTGGGTATCTCTCGCGTATATCTGCCTCACGCTCCCAAGTGGATTCCTCCACATTATGATGCTCCCACTGGACTCGCACAAGTGGAACTATTTTCGACCTCAATCTCCTCTCACTATAGTCTAGAATAGCCACTGGTCTCTCCTCGTAAGAGCTATCAGACTGTAAATCTAACTCATCTATCGCAATGTGAGTATAGACCATATCATCCCGAAGATATTGTCTTAACGACGAGATGTGGAATACATCGTGGATGCGATGTAAATGTTCTGGCATACCCAACCTGTATGCAACCGGCCCAATCCTCTCGATGATGGGAAATGGTCCCACATACCTCGGGGCCAATTTCCCCTTCTTTCCGAACCTCATCACTCCCTTCATAGGAGATACACGCAATAACACTTGATCTCCCACATTAAACTCCCGGAAGAACCGTTTCTCATCGGCGTAGCTCTTCTGCCTGTCCTGGGCTACCCGAATACGAATCCTGATTATCTCAATTCTTCAGAGGTCTCCTGAATCACTTCTGGTCCTAGCAACTTGTTGTCCCCCACCTCGAGCCAACAAGTTGGAGAACGACAAGGCCTGCCATACAAAGCCTCAAATGGAGTCATACCAATCGTAAACTGATAAGAGTTATTATAAGCAAACTCTACCAGTGGAAGATGTGGCTCCCAACCTCCTCCAAAATCGAGAACACACATGCGTAGCATATCCTCTAACATCTGATTAGTACGCTCTGTCTGTCCATCTGTCTGTGGGTGGTAAGATGAACTCAACCTCAACTCAGTACCCATAGCCTTCTGAAAACTTTCCCAGAAACGTGACACAAAAATCTTGTCTCTATCTGACACAATATTCAGGGGCACCCCGTGTAATCTGACAATCTCAGCAATGAACAATTGAGCATACTGACCCGTAGTATAATCTGTCCGCACTGGTAGAAAATGAGCCACTTTGGTCAACCGGTCTACAATCACCCAGATAGAATCGTGGCCCCGCTGTGATGTAGGCAACCCTGTAATGAAATCCATGGAAATACTTTCCCACTTCCACGCGGGTACTTCCAACGGTTGAAGCAATCCTGACGGTTTCTGGTGGTCCACCTTCACCAGCTGGCAGGTAGAACACTTGGACACAAACTCGGTGATGTCCATCTTCATCCCACTCCACCAGTATTGACGCCTCATGTCCTGGTACATTTTATCACCTCCCGGATGTACTGCAAATCGGGACCCGTGAGAATGAGTCATCACTTCATGACGTAACTCCGCGCCTTCTGGAACCACCAATCTCCCATTAAATCGCAAACCTCCATCAGAACTAATAGAATAGGACTCATCACCCTCGGCTAGAAGTCGCACAATCTGCTCCTGGCAAAACGGGTCTGTAGTCTGTGCATGTATTACCCTCGTAACAATCTCGGGTGTGACTGACATCACGGATATGAAAGAACGTGCCACTGCGTCCTGGTGACTCAACTCCTTCCACTTTGCCTTCCAGACGTCCGCTACATCATCTACCGGTCTACGGCTCAACGCATCAGCAACTACGTTGGCCTTCCCCCGATGATATTTTATATCGAACTGGTAGTCCTTCACAAACTCTAGCCATCTGCGCTGACGCATATTCAGCTCTCGCTGAGTGAACAGGTACTGCAGTGACTTATGGTCTGTGAACAAACGGAATTTTCTCGCCCAATAAGTAGTGCCTCCAAATTCTCAATGCAAAGACGACCGCTGCTAACTCCAGGTCGTGGGTGGGGTAATTCTTCTCATGCGGCTTAAGCTTGCGGGAAGCAAAAGCTATAGCCTTCTCTTCCTGCTGAAGTACTCCCCCAAGTCCCCGTAAGGACGCATCGGTGTAAACCAGGTACTCTACACCCGGCTTAGGTAACGCAAGGACTGGCGCTGAAGTAAGCTTGTCTTTCATCTCGTCGAAAGCCAATTGACAAGCGTCATCCCAAACATATGGTACCCCCTTGCGAGTCAGATTCGTCAATGGACCCGCTATTTTGGAGAATCCCCGAATGAATCTCCTGTAGTATCCGGCTAATCCCAAGAAACTACATACTTCCATCGGTGTCGTGGGCTGTCCCCACTCCCTCACCGCTGACACTTTGCTCGGGTCAACTGCAATCCCCTGTTCAGAAACAACATGGCCCAAGAACTGTACTTCTCGCAACCATAATCCACACTTCTCATACTTAGCATACAACTGATGCTCTCGTAGAGTCTGAAGAACCTGCCTCAAGTGATCGGCATGCTCCTCCTCGGAGTGTGAATATATCAAGATATCATCTATGAAGACGATGACGAACTGATCCAAGAACTCTCTGAATACTCGGTTTATCAAGTCCATGAAAACGGCTGGGGCATTGTGAGTCCGAACGGCATCACCCTGAACTCATAGGACCCATATCTCGACAAGAAGGCAGTCTTTGAAACATCCTGCTCTCTAATACGTAACTGATGGTACCCCGACCTCAGATCTATCTTCAAAAAGAAAGTTGCTCCCCTCAACTGGTCGAACAGATCATCGATTCGAGGCAACGGATACTTATTCCGTATCGTGACCTTGTTCAATTCACGGTAGTCCACACACAATCTCAGTGAACCATCTCTTTTCTTCTCAAACAAGACTGGAGCGCCCCAAGGTGAGGTACTCCTACGAATGAAGCCCTAACCTAATAGCTGCTCTATCTGATCTCGTAGCTCTCGTATCTCTGCTGGAGTCATACGGTACGGTGCGCGTGCTATAGGTCTCGTATCAGGCAATAGATCTATAACAAAGTCTATCTCTTGACTGGACGGTAGGCCTAGTATCTCCTGAAATACATCGGAATACTCCCTAACAACAGGGATCGAATCTAAGGGAATCACAACCACCATAGAGGTATCCTCCTCTAAGTAATACAAATGAGCGGTCGAACCTCCCTTTGGGCGAGGCAACGCCACTACAAACATCTTTTGCCCCGGAATGGAAAAAATAATGCTCCCACCGAAGCAATCAATCAAGGCTCCATAAGCTGCGAGCCAGTCCATACCAATAATCACATCATGCTCATGCATATCTAAGACTAACATGCCTGCAGGTAATACCAAGCTATCAATCTCTACCCCTACTCCCCGGCTATATAAATAAAAAATAAGTGACCCACTCCCCAGTGGTGAGTCGACACACGCCACGGTGCTCTCTGCTGTGGCTAACAACCCTAAGGACTTCACAAAATATGTAGTTATAAAACAATGCATTTTCCCCAGTAACAAATAGAATTCGACCCAAAGTTCCATGGATAGAAAACATACCCCAAATCGCGGGTGGTGCCTATGGGGCTGCTGCCGGGTGGACATTATAGATATGTCTGTACTGTAACCGCCCATGTTGCACTGGTGCTACTGGAAGGGTTGGTAGGTCTGGTACCTGAGCTGGTGCTGGGAGAGCGACTGGAAAAAGTGGCCCCTGTGGCTCATTACGGGCACCCCGCTGTCGTGGGGCCCTATCTCTCTTCGGACAATCCTGGCGCCTATGACCGTGCTTACCACACCCAAAACATCGGCCTCCGAAGTTACTCCACCTCCGACCCTGTTGCTGTCGGTGTCGGCCTTGCTGACTTGAGACCTTATTCCTCTTTCGAAACTGCTTCATTTTACCACGTTGTTGACTAGAATTTACCCGGTCTTGGGTAGTTTGCTGTCGCAATTTTGGAGTCTTCGCACATCTGTCAGCTTTAGTCACACGCGTTTGGCTAACCTCTCTAGGTCTTTTGCCTTCTCTAAGTTGCATGCTGTGTTCTTGGTATTGTAAAACTGCAGTGGTGACTGCTTGTGCTACGATGCCTGCTAACTCGGCGGTTGATATTCTCTCTGGGAACACCGGAGGTGCGAGTCGATTTTGCTCGTCGACTCCCTCAACCGTTTTAGCTAGTTCTTCTCGACGGTCCATCTGAAAATTTAAATGGATTTGGATGAGTTCATCATTCAAATAAACAAATCGCAGAAGCACTAATTCCCAATGCATAGAGATGAACACTACATTCCTAGTATTAGGGCTCTATATCAAAGAAAACAGCGCTGAAAGCATAATAAGCCGCACAGATCCTATGGACACTAGAACCTGATGCTCTGATACCACATGTGACACCCCGCCTAATTAAATACCGGGCGATCACTCCTTTATTAAATTAAATCAAGGTTAACAGTTGGTTCATTCTCAACATCACTGTCGATAAAAATAAATTTTCCAATTTAACACCCTAAATAATTAAGCTAAGTGTCAAAAACATTTTTCATACAAACTTCCCAATTTTAATTAAAGAAAAAGATTTATTTATATAAAACAACATTTCTACAATTAAGAATCACACCACGATAAATCAAATAATATAATACATTAGTCAATCGAATGCCAACATATGAAAACTAAAATCACAAGTCCATACTGAATAAATCCCAAAGAAACAATACTGGAATGACTGAAATATAAATGTCCCGATAACAAATAAATAATGGAAAGGGAGACACGTGCCCAATAAATGAGAGTGCTAGAAGTGGAGTCAATAAAAGAAGCCGTTTACTCAAGTGACCTGCAACTCCCACCTAAGCTGCAACACGTTCCTCTCAAGGGATCCTAAGCAAGACGCCCCTGTGGCTGGGCACCTGAAAATATACATATATATACAAGAGAGAGAAAAAAAGAAACGGGTCAGAGCCCGAAAGTGTGTTTGATTTAAAAATACATTTAGCAAGTATTTAAATTGATACAGGCCAATGCAATAACATATTAGTACGTCACCCTCTTGAGAAAATACTCACCTCTCTTCTAATGTGCACACCTATCGCACTAACCTTCCCCACGGTTTCTTATCATTTAACGCACTAGTCTTTCTAAAAGATTTAACTTAACTTAGATTACTCGCAAGATTTATAATTCACGACTCCATTTTAGAAAGAATGTTCCAAACAGTAATCAAAGTCCTCCATTTTAACTTTATAAAAATCAATAAAGTTTTACAGTGACATATTATACTTTTTCAATACAAGTATTTAATAATTTGAGTCAACAACCATGTCTTACTTATCAAATCTCAGTAGACAGTTTCAAATATCATAATCTCATATATATATATATATATATTAACTACTCGTATAATATATATATATAACAGCACCCCGAATAAAACTATGGTGCGTGCATACTCTACTATCCAAAGCCCCATATCACTCATATTAAGGGGAATACATTCGGAATCACTCTCGAATTGTATTAACAGAAATACACAAACAATATTGAGGCGAAGCATAGATTCCAAGTCTCTAAGAGTATGGCACATACCAGCGTCTCTTAGGACCGTCTGAACTATCACATCGATAGCCTGTACCAAGGATATCTATCTCCTAGGGTACAAGTCAATATCCCCCATAAAGGTCCCATCGAGATAAGACTTGTCCCAGCGCGGAAACCTCAGGGATAGCAAGTAGCGTGGGTATGATTTTCACATGCATATAATATATGTACACACAATCATATAAATATACCACTTTATCATATTAATATAGGTTCTTCTCATCACCCGTAATTATACCATTTATCCTTAATTTTACAGTTATAGAATTACGCATAAGGCTTTATTCCTAACCTTAACTCGAAGGGTTTTCTCACTTATTACCTAACACTCGTGGGCTATATCCTCACAAATCTAAATTTCAGTAAGTGTCTTTATTAGGTTCCAACGTAACTCTCTCACGCACCTCACCCTTTAAATTCATAAATCCATTAACCTAAAGTAAATATCCCATAAATACCATTTTCGTTAAAGTAAAAAGGTTCCAACATTTATTCATATCCCCTACTGGTCCTCAATGTCTCCCAAATCAATTTATCAAGAGTGCCCAAGAATTATATCACGACAATTTGAATTTAACGCATTTAAAGAGGGAGTTAGGAGTCTGCCAGGAGGGGTCGATCGATCGAAGCTTGGTGCTCGATCGATCGAAGCTCTTGGCTCGATCGATCGATCAAGCAGGTCTGGGCAAAATTCTGCAGAATGCAGTTACGGGTTTCATCCAACTTCTTCATCTAAAACGATGTGTTTCCATTGTAATCGCCCCAAAAATCCTACTATCATCATTATAACATTATACCAGGTGTTTATAACGTAAAGCATGCGTGTAACTATAATTAAACATTGATAATTAACTCAAAATCCCATCTAATCATCAAGAACCCTAGAGTTTTCCTAAAACAAGGTTCTAATCTGTTTTTACCAGAAATTCCTTCTAATTTAACATCAAAATTTCGTGGGTTATATTCCTCTACATGGCAAGGGTTCCAGAATTTCCATATTATCAAAACTACATGCATTATCCTAACACAATTTGAGTTTTCTTCCATAGTTTCCATCTCTAAACAATCCTAGACTAATATAAAGATTGCATTAACGAAAATACGCAAGTCAAATACTTGCCTGGGATTTTTTGGTAAGCAGATTTCCGGATGATTTTGGTATGACTGCGTTCCTTGTCTCGCGATCTACGCGGTGGTGGTGGTGGCGGTGAAATCCGGTGGCTTTTTGGCCTTGAATTTGCCTTGGAGCTCTCTCCTCTCTTCTCCAATAGCCGTCACTTGATTTCTGAAAGTTCTAACCCTAGAAGGCTAACCTAATGGCTGATAAAGATGGCTGAAATTCGTGGGTTTAATTACCCAATTATGTAAAATGACTAAAATACCCTCCCGGGGTACTAATTAGGCCTAAAAACGCCCCGAGACCCAAACCAAACCCCCGAGTACACTTTTCTGACTATCTCGACCCTTCCGGACGGGTTGGCGCACTCAAAACGACCATACGAACAACTTATAAAATATTCACTTTTTATTTAACAAAATTAGTCCCGACGTGACACGGGCACGTTTCAACTTAAATTTCCAAAATAGTCATTTAATTCACTTATGACATTCAATATAACCAATAGTATATCACTATGCTCATTAGTAATATTCAACAAGTTTCCCATAATTACTAACTCTCGTCACGTTAATAATTATAACGTAATTAATTTCCGGATTTTTTTTATTAAATAATCATTCTCATTAAATTTAATAAATCCCCAAATTAATATAGCATAAAAATACGGGGTATTACACCTATCCTCTAATTGTCTAACCCGAAGACCTAAGAAGAAGGTTTGCTCACCTAACATACTCATCTCAAACTCCCTAGTCATCTTTTCTGCAAATCGATGAGTATGTCTCTCACATGTGGAACCGAACACTATGTTATTGATATAGACTTGAGTAACCAAAATATCCCCTTTCTCTCGACGCACAAATAATGTTATATCTACCCCCTCTTAAAGTCATGGTTTAGAAGATAGGAGGTAAGTCTCTCATACCAAGTTCGAGGAGTCCGTTTCAATCCATAAAGGGTTTTCTTAAAGTAGAATACATGGTTGGGAAATTTTGGACCTTTAAAACCTTTTGATTATTCCACAAAAACCTCCTCCTGTAGAATTCCATTGAGGAAGGTACTCTTGACATCCATTTAATAAAGATTGAATTTTAGATGACATGTTATGGCTAACAAAAGGCGCATAGACTCTAGCCTAGCAAAATGATCAAATGTCTCCTCAAAGCCAACACCCTCAATTTGAGTGTAACACTGAGCGACTAACCTACTTTTTTTTGAACGATGATACCATTATCATCAATTTTATTCTTATAAATCTATTTGGTACCAATAAAATTTGTATCACTAAGTGAGGGGACTAACACCCAGACATCAGTCTTTTTAAACTGAAGAAAATCTTCTTGCATAACATTAATCTATTGTTCTTCTTTGAGCACTTCTTTGATGTTCTTGGGATCGATTTGGGATGTATAACAAACGTGGCTAACTTCATTCTCCAATTTATCAAGAGTCTTGACACCTTGGGTTGGGTCTCTGAGATTGTTCATGGGATCATGACTCTTGCGAACCTAAGATAGTGGATCCTCTTTATTAAGTATGGGGTCCACCAAATCACTACGAGATATGATGAGATCATCAATGGGGAGTGAATCATTCTCACAAGTAGGATCATCATCGATAAGTGTTGTTGGCAAGTCATCTTTAATAAATACATTTATCGATTCTATAATCTTGGAGCTTTTAAGGTTATAAACCCTATAAGCTCGACTACACGATGAATAGCCTAAGAAATACCTTCATCTTTCTAAGAATTGAACTTCCCTGAAGGATATCCCTAAGAATATAGCAAGGACTCCCGAAGATAAGAAAATAAGATATGTTAGGCTTTTTCCCCATCCTTAATTTGTATGGCATTTTGCTAGTATGTGGATAAAGGTAAACTCAGTTCATCGTGTGACAAGTAGTATTCACCGCCTTAGCCCAAAAGTATTTAGGCAAATTTCGACCAAGTAGCATAGACCATGCCAACTTTTGAATGGTCCTATTTTTCGCTCAATAATACCGTTCTGTTGAGGTGTGCAAACTGCTAAAAATTCATATTTGATGCCTATTTTGTCACAAAACACTCTAACTTTGGCATCGATGAATTCCGTGCCATTATCACTTGTAATGCGATTAGTAGTGACACTATGTTGATATTTCAAGACACGGCATTTGAAAATAAGGAACTCGAGAGCATCAAATTTTTCTTTAAGGAATCTTACGACATAATTCCTTGAAAAACCGTCTATCATCACTAGGATATATACCGTTTACCACCTAGGCTCTCCGTGCTCATTGAACCCATAAGATCCATGTATATCAATTCAAGGACAAGAGAAGTGGTAATAGTATTTATCTTCTTATGTGGGCTTTTTATTTTATTTCCATATTGGAATGGACCACAAACTAAAGATTAAGGTTTCCCTAAAGATGGTACGCCCAGTACTAGGTCTTTCCTCTTAAGATGACCAAGATCCCTATAATTCACGTTACCTAGTCTTTGGTGCCAGAGGTCAACAAGAGGGACCCTAGCACTATTCCAGGAAAAAGAGGATTTTAAAATGATACCATAATAGTTATCGGATGTCCTCACACCTTGCAAAATAATCTAAACAAACTCATATAGACACAACATTCTGATTGATTAAACTTAACTACGAGGTTCTCGTCACACAATTGGTTAATGATTATTAAGTTCACTTTCAAACCATTAACATACAACATATTTCCTAGATTTGGGAATCCAGATATCTCAATGGTTCCCCGTCCCAACACGCTAGATCGACTCCCTTCACCAAAGGTGACTTTTTCTTTCTTGTGATCCTCAAGTTTGGTAAAAAACGATTTGTCACCTGTCATATGTCGGGAACAACCATCATCAAATACCATTGGGAGGTGTTTTGAGCCTTTAGATAGACATGTACAATGAGAGCCTTAGGGTTATTCTCTTTCACAACCCATGTGGGAATATAATGCGGGGACGTTATTTTGCCTCTGCTCTTTTTCTTTTTGTTACTAGTTTTCAGTCTGAATGAGTTCCCATGAGGAGATGATAGTCATTGGAACTCTTCCATTAATCCTTTTGAGTTATGAACAAGAATTCAACCTGCTCTTTTAGACTATCCAATTGGCTATAGGGGGTGTGGGACTGTGAGACTAGGAATCCCTCTCAAGCTTATAGTAAAAAGCTCTTAGATGTCCCGTTCTTTTGTAGTAGGTACAAACATAGGGCTGAACGAGTTTCATCTTTTTTATTTTCTTTGGAGGGTTAAGTTTTACTGGATTAGGTTTGAGAGTGTTTATTATAGAGACAAACTTAGCAATGGGATCAGATTTAGACATAGAAGATTCATCCTCCTCATGACCTCTGCCCTTTCTCGCTTGATATACTTTCTCTTTATACCCAAAAACAAGTCCGAGAAATAATCTCCCCATTCTCCCGAAGTTTTCCTCTAGAGTGACTTTAACCTCACGAGAAGCTTCTAGATATTTATTGAGATTAATGATATCAACTTCAAGTTTATCATGAGCTTCCAAGGAATCACGAATATTATCAGACAATCTTGTGACTTTGGATGTTAAGTTGTCTCTCTCTTTTTGTACCAAAAAAAGTTTCTCAGATAAAAGTACTTTATCAGCCTCGAGTTAACTCACCATTGCTTCAACTTATTTTACGACAACCAACTCCTTTCTAAACGTTAACACCTCGATCGTCAATTTATTATTCCTTTTTTAAATTTTCATCGACTCAGTGTATAACTCAGAATAAGCGGCTTGGAGATTACCTTCATCACCATCTCCATTACTGAAACAATCATTCTTCTCACTATCTTGGGAAGAGGTAGAACTAGAGCTAATACTTTCATGCAGACAGTTGTCATCATTAGAATGAGACAAGTTGGAGTGACTGATAGGACTAGCTGCAAAAGCAGTAAAGTTGCATCCAAGAGGATAAATCTTACTTGAGTTATCTGAATCGACTTCACTATCGCTCGGAGTGCTTGAAGATTACTAGAATATTCTGGTTTATACTCTCTTTATCTCACTAAAATTTTTGGTAGAATTTGGACAAAAAATTTATTTTCTTGGACTCTTTGAAATGAAACCCAAAGGGTTCTATTTATAAAGTGCACAAATGTGTGATGATTAGTGTAAAACATATACATATGGATTGTAAAGAGAACACACATAGCCGTTGATAATATCTGATCTGATGGTTCATAAAGAAACACAAATGAGTGCATTAAAAAATTAACACGCGGCCATACAGCTGTAACCAATTAACAATGAACGTGCTCAACGGTTTTCTTAAATGAAATCATTTTAAAAATATTGGAGGCCAGCCGTAACGAACATTGTGTATCAAAGACGCATGAATATTACCGTTGGAAAAATAATAAAGCGTCGTCGTTTTATAAAGATAAGGATTCAGCCAAGAGAATTGTTTGGTCAAATCGGCAACATACCTACTATGGACCAAACCGTGAGCAGCTACTTGATGGGTCAAATCGTGTTAAGTCCAACATTTTAGTCTAGGCAACATTTATATCACATGATAATATTCAACAAATATAAATGCCATTTCTTTTAACAAACCAAAGCATAAAAAACAGATGAAAACGCATGCGGTAATAGGCCAACTCACTAATCACATCAACAACAAGTCATACTCAAATATTAATATACATGGAACGCATATGCTTATGTTCACAACATACCAATAATATGTTAAACCACACATGCATACATATATTTTATATTTATTAAGACCCACCCAACAAATATTATGATAACTAATGTCATATAGTGTAAGAGCTAGGGGCCAAAATAAAAGTATTTATACTAAGGCACATGCATTTGTACAACTAACATATATACACGCATGACATATGCTATATAACATATAAAAGAAAATATGTACAGTACAATATTTAGTTAAAATAAATAATGAAACTTCAAAATTAATTTTGAATTTTATTTTTATGAAAACATTTAATTCAAATTATTAAAATTCAAATTAATTTTGAAATAGTTTTAAAAAACCGTTTTACAAAAAAAAACATGTAAGTAATGATGTCATGTTATGCAGTGTAGGGGGTGTCCTACGTGATGAAATTAATCCTATGAACTAATTATAATAGGTGTGAGACTACCTGAGTATGGATGGATTTTGAATTTGATGTCGGCTTGAGTGTAGAGCTTGGAGAGCTTGACGTAGGCATCTAGACACGACGTAATTACAAAAATATTTTATCAAAGTTCAAGTCTAACTAGATGAAGGTCTATATAGCTAAAGCACGGAAAGCAAACCTTAGGTGTGCTTTATATAGGTACCTTCACCAATGAGGTGTGAGACATTCTACAACTCACCCATGAGGGTACCGATATAGTTCCAGTCTCAAATCTCCAATATCTTGCCACCCGGTTTTAGTTTTGAAGATTCTTGCTGAGACCTTCAATGATTTTTAATCAAAATTCTATGACATCGTACACTCTCACTTTTATTTTGGTGAGAATATCCCAGACTCTGGGGTCATTAGGAAATACTTAGGTCGCTACCACCTAGGTTTCTTCCTCCTATCTCAGCTCTTAACGTTTTAGGTAGAATAAATAACATGAAGGTAGAAGAGCTTATATGATCCATTCAAACCTTTGAGTTATAAAATTGTCCGTCACCTAAGAAAGTGAAGGGCACTGCATTGAAAGCACATAAGACTGCTCCCTCAATATTGGATGAAAATTTTAATGGGAGTGAGGATGTAATCCTCAAAATTTCACATCAAATAAGAAAAGAGAAGATAACAATAAGGCCAATAGGGTCGAGAAGTCTTCTAATAGGCGTGACCATAAGTGTCAAGTAGAATAGAAATCAGATGATGGCTCTGAGAGGAGATTTAAATTCCAAGGTTTTCTGAATTTGGCTTGTGAGTGTATACCAAGATAAAGATAATAAGTAATGCTAAGAATGCTATAAAGTATATCTTTATAGATAGTGACATCGACTCAAGTGACGAGTCTCTTGTTGAACGAAACTTCATTATATTTACCAATGCCGAGGATGCAGTTGGTACTTAAAATCCCTTAAAGTAGAGAAGGTTGAGAAAGATGGCCTCGAGTCTGAATCCGATAAACACAAAATGGTAGAGAAAAGGAGTTTTGCCTATAATACTAAATAACGACTCCAAGTAAGTAAAATGAAATTCTTAAGTTGAGTCGAGGCATGGAGAAAGTGAATGACAAGCTAACTAAGAAGCTTCACAAATGATTAGTGTAAAGTCTCAAGGAATTACTCTTATCGAGAATATAAAATTGAGATAAAAAGAGATTGAGCTCTTGCATGAAAAGGGAAGTACCTTTAAAATATCTCTCCTTGAGTCGTCTTGTGCACGTGAGGTGCTAGAGGTAAGAAGTTTAAGAAAGATCTTTAATAATCTAAGAAAGTTAAGTTTACCTCAAAATGTATTTTTAAAAGCTTGAGAAGATTCTCCTAGAACGTCTTAGTCCTCGATAAAATGGGTTGTAATACCCCATGATTTTTGGACCGAGAATTTAAATTTTTGGGGAGAAATAATATTGATTTAAATTAGAAAATTTTAAATTTGGCAATTGAGGTCTAAATTTGAGGACGTTATAAAGTATTCCAGATGATAATTTTGAGTGCGCCATTGATTTCGGATGGGTCGAGAGAGTCGAAATGACTATCCTTGGGATTTATTTCGGTTCCGAAATATTTTTAAGTAAGTTTGACTCGAATTGGAGTAAACGAGTCATTTAAAGTGTGTATTATCATTTAAAACTGGAATTTATGTTTTAAAGGCTTAAGAGGCTTACGGATCAACCTATCTCATTTGTGAGAAAGAGAGAAAGAGAAAGAAAGAAAGAAATAAAGAAGAAGCAGAAAAGAAGAGAGGGAGGAGAAAGCTTGGAGATTTTCGGCCCATACACGATCTCGAGGACGATTCAACCCCTACAACTTCAAGGCAAGCGTTTAATCTTGCTAAATATTTCATTTATGTATTTCATTTCATAATTTGTGGATAAAAGAATTGGATTTTTGGGTTGTATGTTAAAACCTAGATTTTTGGAACTAAAACTTGAATTTGATGTTTATACATGGGAATGATGACATATAACTTGATGGGATGAGATATAGGATGAGTTTTAACGTTAAGAATATGATTGAGTTAAAGATTGGGGGTTAGATGATGATATTTGGGTGTTTGGGGAGTTAGGGTTCGTTCAAAATGGAAAAAGGGCCAAGATATCAAGTATGGCCGGTCGACCGCGGCCAGGGGGCCGGTCGACCGCACCCTAAGGGAAAAACTTACTGCATTCTTCGTAAGGAAAATTTTTGAATCGCGGTGGACTGGGGGTCTGGGGATGGTCGACCGGTCCTCTGTTTTTTAGCCCAAGAATGGGATTTTCTTTTACCCCATTTTTCTTTTGGGTTTTATTCTTAGGGGCCTTCTTAATGGACTTATTATGGAGGGTTATAATATAATATTAAGGGATTTGTGCCTTAGGATGAATAGGGGCTTTCGGACTTATGTTAGAAATGGATTATGAGGGTAGGATGCCTCTTTTAGTAAGAAAATGATTATGGGATTGAATGATAGGCAGATTATATTAATATGATGGTGGTGGGCTATCATGAAATAGTTATAAATTGCAGAGATAGTCCCTTTTTGTTTATTTGCGTTTGAAGTCAGGAGGTATTGAGGTATATGCTTTATATTATTACCGAATGGAATAGTTATGTGTGTATTTCTAGCCGAGTTAGTTATTATATATTTATGCGCAATTAATAATAGATATTTCGAGGTATGATGGGGTTGTAAGAATGAATTTAGGATTGAGCTTGAGGTTTGCAGACTATTAGTTATGTGTGCACCTATAGTCGGGATTATTATTAGATATATCGAAGTTCATTCGGATATAGATGGGGTGTATAGTAATTGTTATATACATTAAATTGGGTTAATAACCTTAATGTTGGATATATTGGAAGACTATTCATATGATAGGGGTAATGGATGAACATGCTTTAAGTGAGGGATCGTATTTATATAACAATTAAGTTAATACGCTTGGAATGACGGCTAGTATAATGAGGATTATGTACACTTATAGCCGAGTTATAAATTTTCATCCATACGGACGAGAAATGGTATGTATTGATGTATATATATATATATGTGTGTGTGTGTGTGTGTGTGTGGATATGTATATATGTGTGTTCATATGGCGTGAATATCTATATCGTGCGTAATGGTTTGTATATACGATGTGATCATATGTAGGTATATATATATATATAGTGTGAATGATATATATACTTATTGTGTGAGCATACCCGGCACATGCTATCATGGGAAGTTACGCGATGAGGGTGAGGCCCTGGCTTGAGGAGCAGGGTGCGGATAGTCCCCAGGTCATAGTCGTCCATTATTATTTGTGTGATTTTATTTTGGGGGTGAGAAGTCTTGGGTATGAGTCGTTCTCACTTTCCAGTTAGGAACTATGACCGCTTCCCATACGTTAGGTTTGATTTTGTCGCCATGGCGGTGTGATAATAGTCCGATAGGTGGTGACCTCGAGAGAAAGTGAGTAATTCCTGGAAGATGATAGCATGGTGCAATATTTTTGTATCCTATAACCGTTTATGTTATGTGTATTGCAAAGTGTACATTATGTGTGTTATGTATACGTGGTTATAGGAATGAATGATTGCTTATATATATATTTAGAGTATATATATATATATATATATATATATATATATATATATATATATATATATATCCTATAGGTGAAGGTGATATGAATTTTCTAGTATGCACATCTTGGGTGATTTTGGTGTACTAGTTTTTCAGGGTCGAAGGATCGTACTTAGAGACAATTGCAGTTATATCCCCAAGGAGTTAGATAAAGATTCTAATTATGTTCTTAGATATAGTATTCAATAGTTAAATAGTTGCTGTAATGGAATTTGTGTAGAAGATATGATGGATCCCTACGATCAACATTGTCAAGGAGTAGTGTATCGGGGGGATTCCTTATTTGGATTTCGCTTTGCGAGACGCTCCACGCACGAAATGCAGTGCAATGTTAAGAGTGGAGAGAATTTTTGTCCTTAGTATTTGAATGTATGTTGTTTAGAGAATAAACTCTTATATTGAAGCTTAATGTTAATGTGTGACGTACTAAGACTTATAACTGGTTTAAGTTAATAATTGGAAACAATAAATCCTAGTAAGGCATATATGTGTATATATATATGTATATTTAGGTTTGATTAGAATAGAAAGGATTTTTGGGTAAGTTAGGATGGCAGGTCATGCGGGTATAGGCCGTGCGTATAGTAAGGTAGGTTGTCCTTAAGTTGGTGGGGTATCTTAAATTAAGGTTCCAGGACGCGATTAGGTGCGCGTTGTAGATGAGAGGTGAGTTTGGGGTTTCACGAGAGTGAGACTCCACTTTAATTATGAAATAGTGCATTCATATTTATTATGCACGGTTAACACACTTGCTGCAAACATTTTTACTCCTCGAGCTCTGACCCATTTATATTTCTCTTTTGCTATATATATATATATATATATATATTGTTTACTATAGGTGTCCTACCATATGGATACCGGATGCTTTTCTATCCAGAGTCTTGGGAGCCGTAGCAGTTGCGAACTGTGGCGGGATTTAGATTGTAGTCGCTTTCTACTCCTTTAAAAATATAGGTAGGATTCATGTTGTATATCGGGTTTATACCCAAGAGTTATATGTAGCGTTTTATACTTCTTCCGCATGGATGTTGTATTGTCTGTGACCCGATAACTTATTCGGGTATATTTCCTTTTGTGTACTCATTTTATTTTAATTCTAGCACTTTCTTTTATTATGGCACTTGTGTGCATTCTACCTTTTCTAGTAGTTCTATATTGTTGGTTTGTTGTCCATTGCATGTTTTATTTAATTTTTGGCATCCGCTCTTATAGTTTCGGGTAGTTAGCCTTATCTATTTTAGTATTGTTTGTTGATGCTGAGAATGAGCCATCTGAAATTCCTGTTTTAATTTAGTATAGGGCTGGCAACCTGTTATTATTTTAAGCGGGGTGTCACATGGGTCTTGAATATGATGGAGTGCAAAAATCTAAGCAAAAAAGGAGACCATGTTTGTCACAAGGTAAAAAATCACACATCTTCTCCCATTTTTGAGAATTTCTCCTAAGCTAAAGAAGGTGGATCCTCCATAATTGTACTTTTTCATCCATTGAAAGAGAAAGGGCATGTTCCTTCATATTTGAACGGAGATTTCTACGAGTTCCAAGAACGTGCTGAGAGCATTGTTGGAACATCCTAATTGCTTATAGAAGAATTAGAAAGGACGATTTGTTCACTTTCTAGTGCTCAAATTATAAAAAATAAAAGGAAGAAGAAGAATGTAGATAAAGTGGTGGATGAGGTTATCAACTCTCATTTGTCTCACCCTTCTGAGTGAGTTCCCTGTATCACCTCTAGGTTAGGATTCCGTTCGTTATGTTTATTCCATGTATCCTTCCTAGAATGTATCATAGGTTTTTGGTTTTTGGTTTTGATTTCATATTTTTTTTTAAAATATAAAATATTTTTGTTTCTGAATATTTTTGAGAAAAACCAAAAATAATTTATTTTCCTAAAAGATTTTTGTTTTTTACGATTTTTGTGGTATTTCTGTATCCGATGATAGAGGATGTAGGAACAATGTCATGTGACCTATTTTCCCTTTTCTAGGTTTTTAGAAATACAGAGGATAGTGCGAGGTTATCGTAAATTTCACTTAATTATTATCTTTGGGGTTCTCTTAGTAAAAACCTGTAATAATCGCGTCATAATTTTTACAATATCGTGTATATATATGCACGAGTTATAACGTATCATCAATCTTGATATAAAAATCTTCCATCCCATTCGTTTTCAATCACATCATATTTTTTTTGTTAGATATTTGGGATGTGATTGTAAAAACATTTCTTTTTATGTTAATTAAAATGTTGAGAAAAGCTTTGGTAAGTTCTACCGTAAGGGGTATTAGAAACCACTATCCATTGACTTAAAAATATTTGTGTAATTGAGAGAAATAAATTTTAAAATAATGAAAGGGCATACTCCCAAATAAAAAGAAAAGAATTTTTTTTAAAAGCACAATTTGAGGGTGATATTAGTCGAAGACCAATGAATTTGCATACTTCTGTCTTGTATGTAATTTTTTAACCTTATTGAACTGTTTAACACACCCAGTTAGCCTTAGGTATCTACCGACATAAATCCAAAATAACTCAATCGATTTCAGTATAGTCGACTCATGTCATCGATTGATTGACAAGGTGTGTTTCAGGGATCGTGTGGAATTTTTACGATAGTCACTATTTATTCTGGTTTTTAGACTATTCCAATTCCCTTTTAGGTTATACATGTGGAGTTTTTGCATCTATTATTGTTCGTGCATCTTGTCACTTGAGTTTCTTGTTTATTTATGTTTTTATTTTGTTCCACGATATGTCCACGTGTATCCTGGTTCATTTTGTTTGGGTTGGGGAGAGTTTCTCTTCTCATTCGAACAAGTCCAAGTCGTGCGAATGAAAGGCTCATGGATCGAATGAGATACCCATTTAGAAGACCTTCGACTTCTCAGCACGTTTTTTTGCCTAAAATCCTTCCTTAAACCTTGTGTTCTGCCATTGATGAATCCTAAGCTTTTTAACCCATTATTTTCTCACTTTTGTGAATATTTAAGCTTGTATTCTTGGGTTTTTATATATTAGAATCGTGTTTATTGCATTTGATCCAATTTCTAGGGTTATTTATCAAGTTTTTACCTCCTCTTATCTTTGTCCTTTGTTATATATATATATATATATATATATATATATATATATATATATATATAGACACACACATACATATATGTGGTTTTAGATTTTTTTATACATAGTGTTTATGTGTGAAAAACCTATTTCAATTTTTGGTTGAATGTGTATATATGTGTGATTTAACAATAATAAAAGGCACGAAAAGTTTTTTTTCCACTTAGTTGACACAGATTCCCATCACAGGTTAATTCCTATGCTAGTTTATGTTGTTGGCATTGTTGCAAATTTTCAGGGGTTGGGTTATTTTTGTTGGTGTTTGCGCTTGATGCTGTGGTTGGACGTAGTTTTTGTGACTTAACTAGGTTTATAGGTCACCATAGACCTATCTCTTAGATTATTTTGGTTCATTTATCGTAATGGGAAAGAAATCCAATGAGGTCCCTCCTCAATCTCACCCGTACTCATATCCACTACGATGTCATACGTATGAGGAGTACAACAGTTCATCTCCACCTACTACTACCAGATGAGGGTCGTGGTTGAGAAACCAACACACCTGTTGGATCTTAATGGACCTTATTTCCCGAGTGGTTTGTCGATAGAGGATGGGATACCATGCTCCAGATGGGTGGATCTTCATATGTTGATATGGTTAGGGAGTTCAATTTCCATACTAGGATTGACGGTGAGTTCATAATGTCGAGAGTTTGAGGCGTCTATGTCATTATTTCACCCAATACCATTTTAGACCTCCTAAATATCCTTTGGATTCCCTCATCCTAGTATCTTGAGGACCCAGACTATTTCACACCATACCATGTCATTTATAGGTCCGTTCACTTTAAAAATAGTGCCATTCTCAATCATAAGCCACTCAAAAGTAGTAATCTTTACTCCGATTATCGTCTTCTAAATAATATAGTTAGTTTCCATCTCCAACTAGTAACAAATCGTAGTACTTATAGTCCCGATCACGTTATGTTTATGCATCATATAGGTTCAATGTGACCATTAGTCTTCTTTATGTGATTTGGACTCACATTGACTCAACCCAGAATGATTGAGTTATGAGGCTAAGAGTATCCCTATGTTATGGGATTTTACTCACATATATCGTGATGGTAATCGATGAACCTATCACTCCAGAAAATAAAACCATCGATTATCTTTCTCGAATTAATGCGACCACAACTTATTAATCCGATTCACATGTTCTCGGGGAGGACCATGTTTGCCCTTCTGATGCTTTAGAGGAAGATACCTTTTTTCTAGGTTAAGTCTCATCATGTTACAGTCCCTTATAAATTAGCACTGAGTACATCTTCACCGGTTCCCCCTTAACCAACTCACCCGGAGTCAACCTTCGCATCTCAGTTCACTTCCTTTCAATAGGAGATAACCGAGTCATTGCTTCAGCAAGCCAGGTAGATAACCTACTTGCGGGCCCAAATTGATGCTTTATTAGAGAGAGCAACTTAGAGAAGCCTAAGAGGACACCGAGTACAAGCGCTAGTTACAGGAGCAACGTGATAAGGAGAGGAGATGTGGAGTAGGCTTTTCACGTTCCCTAAAGGATAAGAAGGATATTGTTTTGATTAACTATATGTGGAGGGGATTATATTATTTTTTTGAATGTATGTTTCATATATATATAGTTTGGACATGTTATCTATTTAAATATTTATTTATTTTTAACACAACTATGGATTAGAACATTCCTTTGTTAGCTCTATATTTTTAGCATATTTGAGTTCTCATGTTTATAACGATTGATTTTGCTAGTAAAAATGATGTTGATGATGTTATCGGTAATGTTGATATTCGAAGATATAAACTATAATTCTATATATTTTTGTTGTTCATATTTCATGTTTATATGTCTTTTATCTCGTTGAGCATATGCTATCATCATGTGGTTATTTATTTGTTTAATTTTATGAATTTGTAATATATTGTTGGGTTTCTTTCCCTTGTCCATTCTAAATAAAAAGTGGGAGAAATTTTGAATCTATAGGGAGTATAAGCTAAGGGGAGTAGATTAGTGCATGCATTGCATTTTCAATTCCTGAATAATTTTAATTACTCTCGTGTATCTGTTGATCGTGATGTTGATTTACCGTGGATTGAAAATTCGTACATCATAATCGAGTCTACCACTCAAGGATAGTCCTGTTAATGGATCAGATATTATCCAAATCCACATTCAAATCCGAATCCGAATCCGATCCATTTAAGCAGATATGGATCATGCCTAAAATTTGATTATCTGATTACCTGTTTATTAAATGGAGTGGATTTATTCATATACTCCGATCCGTTGATAATCCGATCCGATTAATATATATATATATATATATATATATATATATATATATATATATAATATATTTTTAATCAATATATATTGTATTTAATAATATTTTAAAAATATATATTATAATAGTTCTTTATTTCATTATCTATTTTTTGGAACATTTGCAAAATAAATTTATGAAATAAGAGTTGAAAATAAAAATAATATAAATCAAGTTTAACATAAACGGATAATTAGATCGGATCCGAATCCGTTTAACATAAACGGATATGGATTTGGATTTGTCTGATCCGATGAGATTAATAAACAGATCAGATCCGAATCCGTTTAACATAAACGGATATGGATTTGGATTTGCCTAATCCGGTCCGAATCCGATCCGTTTACAGGCCTACGCGGGGATTAGGTATGGGTATATTGATTTATAGGTATTTGATATGGTCTTTTTTTAGATATTTTCTATCTTTGATTTTGTTCAGGATTAATGAAAGAAGGAGATTTGAAAGGACATGTTTTACACTCCCTAGATTTATTTTTATTAGCTTTACTCCAAGACAAACTTTTTTGTGTCATAGTATCTTTGTATCGAATATATTGACTTGTAATTGCATATCATTGGAAATAAAGAGACCAAGCACCATGACATAGACTACCGTATCACGTC
This sequence comes from Sambucus nigra, assembly GCA_949130495.1. Taxonomy (NCBI): domain Eukaryota; kingdom Viridiplantae; phylum Streptophyta; class Magnoliopsida; order Dipsacales; family Adoxaceae; genus Sambucus; species Sambucus nigra. Next base: position 510,704,209 of record OX422217.1, on the reverse strand, counting down.
GAACTTTTCAGATGAAAAAATATTTGAAGTTGGGTAAGGTTTTCAATTTTTGTATTTCCTTTAGTTTATCTTTTAAAAAAAGGAATTGACTTGACAAAACTTCTTTTTGGAAAAGAATGGAAAAGTTTTTTTAAAATATTTTTTTTATTTTACAAGAACTTTAGAATTAAGGATCTCGTTCGAACGAGATTCTCTTGATCGAAAGAAGTTATTGTCGAGGTCAGTATTTTTCAAACATTGAACCTCGTAAGATACACTGCTTCAAACGAGGTCACCTCGAAAAGATCAGGTTTCAAACGAGGACCCTAATATATATTTAGGGTTTTGTAATAGATAAGAACTTCATTTGAGAGGACCGCGATCGAAAGTGACCTCATTCGATTGAGGGCGCTTGGTTCGAACAGGGTCTCTATTTTTGGGAAATGTTTCTTAGTGAAGTTCTTCTACTTCTAAAGTATAATTAACTTTGTAAACACGTCCTTCAAAGTAAGAAGTTTATTTTCTTACAAAACCCTCTTCTTGATTTTAAGAGAGTCCTTTGAGAGTGTGAAAGCCTTTTAGCTACTATGCTTTCGAGGTAGACGTCAAGTTTATAATCCCATCGAATCTTTTCTACATCAATAGAAGAATTTCACGAGAGATTGTGTGGGTGATTATCACCTTGGACTATATGTGGGCAAATGGTCATTAACCAAAGATCGGTGGATATCAAGTCATTGGAGGTTGTGCAACTAATTCTTGGACTAGAACAATTATCACTAGTACGTGTAGAGGCAAAGGATCGAAATGCTAGGGAGAGTCTTTGTGGTGGTTGTCGTTGTCATATATGTCAGTCATGTCAGAATCCTTTTAAGAAATGTTAAAACATTTAGTACTAATAAACTTGTGTGGGTTGGGGTAATAGTGGTTTTTTCTGTGAGAGTTTCCACTCTAAATTCTTGTATGTCACTTATGATTTATTTATTTATTTTCTTCTGATAATAATAACTTGCTTGCAAATTTGAACTAATTAATTTCATTCGGTAAAATTAAAACTAGTTCAAATTAAAAATTATTTATTTTTGTTTGATGTACTCTTAAGCGCACGCCTATTTCAAGTGGTATTTTGTTAGTCTCTTAATCCATTGAATTCCAAGGTCCTAACAAAATTATCTAGAGAATTAGCAACGTTTAATTTTCTAATACTATTATGGTTTCTTTAATATCCCATCAAAATTGGTTCTTCTACTGTCTTTTAATTGGAGGTTCACTGAGAGGTGATGAACCAATCATGACAATCCATTTGCAATTCATGTACTTGTATGGAATGGTTTTGTTTATATCAGTGGCAAAGGCAAACTTTGCAATTGAAGCTTTGTGGTATTTGGTTTCAATTTTCTTGATAAAATCTCGATCTAGCTGCAACTATATCACGAGTTTGATGAGGGTGTTAGATTTCTAGTTTTAGTTGTATATTTATTCCTAGTAGGTATACAGTTTAATCATTATAATATTTACAAGTCTATTTTTGTTAACTTTTTTATATCTATATTCTACCTCTAAAAGAGTAGTATTAGAGGTTAATGAGATTTCATAATGGAAGAGAGAGAATTAAAAAGAAAGTTGGAGAAGTATCTCTCTCTAATTAAACTTTATAGTCTATCCCTTCATTTACCCACTTACTCCATGTATACATTGACTATATACAAAAACTCTTCACATCCTTTATTGAAAACCCAATCGTTGAAACCATTATCCATCTCTGAGTCCAAGCTACATATAAAAGAACCCAAACCCTAACCTAAGTTTCTCTCTCATCCCACCTAAACGTCATGTGTCCTCTCTTCCTCCCAAATATTGTTGGGTCTCTCCTCCTTTATCTAAGGTATGTTATCAAACTAAGGTTGCTTTTGTTTTTTCATTGAAATCTGAAGTTTGAATCTGAATCTGAAAAATATGTCTATTTTTATGTCTGAATGGACCTCTGATTGAATGTATTTAGACTGATTCAGATTTCAGATTCAGACTTCAAAGGTTCATTTACCTCTTAATAATTCAGAGGCAAAATAGCCGTTAGCCTCTTAATCATTGAAAAAAATAAACACTATTTGGTACCTCTTAACTCTGAATGGCAAAAACAAACAAGACCTAAATGTCAGTTTTTTTATTACCGCTAGTATGAAGAGATATTAAACATATGGGTCCTTTTATTTGATTTAGGGCCTTTTTCCAGATTTGTGGTATGTGTTTTTTTTATTTATTGTTTAGATTTATAACCGAAAATAAATTTCTTCAAAAAATAACAGTATACTTTTAGCTTTGTATTAGATTTTTTAATTAGATTTAGTTTTTTTCTTCAAATTTGTGGTAAGTGCTTTTTTTAATCATTTTGATTTATAATTGAAAATAAATAAATAACAATGCACTTTTAGATTCGTATTAGTTTTTTTAATTAGATTTAGTTTTTTTTTTTCCTTCAGATTTGTGGCATGTGTTTTCTTTTTATCATTGTTTAGATTTATGATTGAAAATAAATTACGTTAAAAAATGAAGAAAAATAAATTAGGTGAAAAGAAATATTTGAAAATCATTTAGGTTTAAAAAAATTACTAATGCCATTATTAATATGTTGTATAATTTTTTGTAGGTTTGATGGTGAAGATTACCTGTATGTTTTTTCCAATTCACGTTAATTGGGTACTGGTGGGTGGTTATAATTGTGTGACCTCGCAGGAGTTTTTTAGTGTTTAGACATTCATGAATTTGGGATGTGCAAATTCTAGACTTTTTTAGGTCAAATTCATGAATCTCTCATATTTTGTTGTGCTCAATTTTCATTTTTATTTTCATTAACATTTTTATTTCCATTTGTGTTTCATAGCTTTAGACGACATCTTAGTAATTTCTAATTTTTCGTTTTGACTACATATGACAAAGATATGTTGAAGTATTATTACTATCATGTGTGTCAGATCAAATATGTTTTTTTGTTTTTCAGATTGAATCTTAATCAATTATTATTATTATTATTATTATTATTATTATTATTATTATTATTATTATTATTATTATTATTATTATTATTATTATTATTATTATTATTATTATTATTATCTCCATTTCAAATATGTCAGCAATTTCTTTTTTTTGCTCTCTTTGTTCTAGGTTTCTAACTTTTTTTGGTCTCTAAGATTTTCTATTTTTTGTTATATTTTGTTTACGTAGTGACTTTTACAAATTTCTATCGATATGTATACATTTTAAAATAAAAATATTTTTTATTTGCAGGAGCAAGGGAATAAAAATTAAGGATTGAGTGACCACAATGACGCTTGAAATGATGAAGACATTTTCAATTTATAAAAAAATTCATTATGTTTTGAGTTTTTCTTAATAAAATACAGTTATGGGGATACACTTTTCTAAGTTAATGTTTGGTATATCAACACTATGTCACGTATGTCACTTTTATATAATGAAATAATACATTGATGGGAATATATTTAAATAATATATTGCGTTCAACAATATTCATAACATGTATTGGCGCCCGCGCATCGCGCGGGTTACATGCTAGTTATATCAGATCTTAGGTGTTTGATCAATTAAGAATTTTGAATTGACATAACTTTCATAAATAATATAATATTATTTGTATTATTATCACCACTTTTTTCTTTGAAAAAACCCAGAACACTCATCGACTTTTACTAGATCTTATTATTATTATTATTAGGGTAAATTACACCAAATTTCCTTGAATAATTAATTTCTGGATCAAATACCAAAAAATCCCTCAAATATTTTTTAATACACATTTAGTCCAAGCCTTTTATTTTGTACCAAAAAGTCCCTTATTCTTTTATTCGTAAAGGTCCGCGCCAGCGGCATGGTAAAGCCTTTTTGGCATGGTAAATGACTTTTTAATACAAAATAAAAAGGGTTGGACTAAACGTGTATTAAAAAAAGTTCGAAGGACTATTTGGTATTTTTTTATACACAACCCTTTTTTCATAAAAATATGTTAATAAAACATGATTTTATGCATAAAATATTAAAAATTTGATGTAAATAAGTTGAGTATAAAAAATCAATAGTTCAGAAGGGTTTGGCGCAATTTACCATTATTATCTCACGTTATTTTTTTCTTTTCATCATTAGTCCAGCAAAAAAAGGTTACCATGACATGTAGAGATATTGACACATGTCCATTAAATGTATAACCACCACTCAATAAGGCAGAAAACTAAAAAAGGAAAATATATGGAATCGGATGCACTAACTTATCACATACAAGAATGAATAATAATAATATTATATTCGGGTTATGAATACATCACATCCTGTCGTGTAATATAATACTCTATTTTGGATTGTTCTAAATTAAGGGTTCACTTTATCTTTTTGAACGTAATTAACGAACTACATTCTATTATAGTGAACAAGGGTTGATCTTGACCATCGATTGGATGTATTTTTAATATATGCAAAAAATAAATATGAACTTTTAATTTGGAAGGAAGAGAATAGTAAAAGTAAATAATTTCATTCCATCCCACCAAAGTATTTCTATGCCCAACTAAAAATCTATGTATAATAATAAAATAGAAACAAAATATTGTACAAGACCCGTACATGTAGACTCACTGCAATTGTTTGGTGTGTGCGCATGTGTGTGTGTGTGTGTGAGAGAGAGAGAGAGAGAGAGAGAGAGTGGATACACGGTGCTCTCAAATGTTTGTGAAAGTTGAAGCATGTGTTGTTACGAGAAGGAAGAACAATAGTGAAAATGGTAACTTGTTAAGTTTCCCATCCGACGAGTCTCCTACTCTTGGCTGTATAATCCGAAATCCATCTTCTGCATCAATTAAACGTTAGGAACAATTACAGACGCGCAATGTTGAAGATTGAATCACATTCACGTGTCACGATTGATAATATATAACTACTAATTGATATGAGATATTTGAATTTATACTGAATTGGTAATATGTACAACGATAGTTCAAATGAAAAGAAATCTGGTACCTGAAGGATTTGCTGGGGATGTTGGTGTTTTTGTGTGAGACCCAATGGGGGAAGTAACTGTTCATTTACATGGGAACAAAACCATAAGTTTATGCGTCCTTTGACCTTATATATTTTGCTATTTTCAATTTTCGATCTATAACGCTCAAAAGTGTTATCTATATTCATAAAGCATCACAAGAAATCATCACAAAGCGTCACAAGTAGTGCATTCATGACACTCAAAAGTCCAATAAGTGAATTAATGTACCAATGATAGGTGGGCTAGGGGGTCGCAAAGAACATATATTGGTTCCTAGCTTGGTTAAAAAGAAACACGAATTTCACCAAAAACATATCAAACATAAAATGTGTTTATTTGTGAGACCCAATTCTTAACTTATACACTACAAAAGAATCATAATGAATAGGGTCATTTAGCTTTGACCGCTTGAACATTGCCCCCCATTATTTTTAATTCTTGAAATTTGAAATTATTTTCACTTCATGCCACTCTTTCGTGGAAAAACATGTCACAAAAAGTCAAAATACAGCCTAAAGTCCAACAATTAAAATTAGTGGGGTATGTCAAAACAATGAAAACTTTAGGGGAAAAGACCAAATCCCAAAAATATTTTAATTTACATTCTATCACTTTGAAGTTGTGACAGAGTAGTTTTTGGTGTAAATTTTATAATATACAAAGATACGGTCGTACGGATCCCGTGAGAGATTAAACTAAAAATAACAAAATAAATCATGGGTGAACCTGTATTTACCCTATTTGCTTTAACCCTCATACTAATTTGAAGGGAAGTGGTGGAGGGTCATCTTACCATTACAGCGGCTAATTGGAGGAGTCTGAACATTGCATGCATTGGGGAGCGCCAAAGCCAGAGTTTGGTTTATGTTAATTCCAACTGATGAGCTGCCACCGTTGATGATCTCACACAGGCACTGTGGCTGTGACCCCACCACACTAGCAAGCTGATTACAGCATTCAGAAGAAGGGGTTGAGGAGCTTCCAATTATATAGTACAAGCAAGGAGATAAGCTAATTAACACTGTGTTGCAACTTGACTGAGCCATGGTCTCACCCCATAGAGTTGCCATAACGGCCATGATTAGTACCATTTTTATCCTTCTCACTGCCATTGAGCTCGTCCAATTTACTCGTGATAATTCTTTGTCGATGAGCCTCCTTTTATCCTTCTGCGTGCTTTTATAAAAGGCGCGAGTATGAGAAAAATAAGTGGAGACTGGTTATGTGGGACACCCACCGTTACTACTTTATAACAAGTTCTTTAGTAACCATCAATCTTTTGTGACTTTATCATGCAACTCAAATAAAGCCAGCTTAGGTGTTCTTTTTAGTTTGCTTTAAGCTTTGGAGGGTGTCTATTTTCGCTAAACCTTAGTGTGGATTTTTTATCGAATGATGCAAAAAGAAGTCGATGGCTTTCGGTTCCATGCCTTACTTCATATGTAAGGCTACGTAAAGGAAAATAGAATATTGTCTCGCATCTGATAAGCTACAGTGTTCAACAAGATTAGTATAATTATTAGAACAGGCAATCAATCAGGCAGTCACAATAATTACTTTAATGCATTCAAATTAATCAGTAAATTCCTAAAAATTTGAGATTGGGTTTAAACTCAAACCCTTTACAACGAGTGGGCTTGCAATTCCAATCTTGCCAGCTTTTATATTCACGTAGTTATGATTTATTGGGTTGCAGAAGTTGGAATTTATAGTATTTAATTGAGTTGATGAAGTTATATTTGGTTAGTTTTAGGGTTAATTTAATACGAGATCCAAACGTCTTTTGAAACAGTTCGAAGTTGTAACGCATTTTCCTTCGTGAGGGGTATAACGTGGTATACTCATATGTGCAAAATCATAAATTAATGAATGAAAAATTGTTGTTCGAAGTACCCACTTGAAACATAAAATATGATTGAAATATTTTGTGAAAGTCAAAGTCTCACATAGATGATAAAATATGAGAAATGAGTGCAATATATTATAATCTACTGTGACATTTGGGCTTGGTGCCCTTGGGACTGCGCAACTCGGTCCGCCTCGACAACGTGCATGGGTGTGGGTCGTGCGCTTTACGCTTGGCCAAAGTATTAACTTTTTGAGCCAAATTTTATTGGCCCTTTTATTATTTCTAAGGTCCAATTTTATTATTTCATGACCTAATTTTAATTCCATTTTGATAATTTATTTTGTTGTGACAGTTCCATATGTTTTAATATAGCTTAGTGGTTTGTATTTCGTTTTTCTAATGAGATTTTTTGAGTGATACAATCTGTAATAGTCAATCCATTCGTGTTCATAAATAAATAGAGTTCTTCCATTGTTGGTTCGCCTATTACTTATAATATGGAGTGCTACTATTGCAACGAGACTGTTATACCCATACAATCCCAAGGATGAATAAAATCCAAACGCCAATAGAATTAATAATGTTTTCGGGGCACTCCAAAATAAGGATGGCTCAGTGATAATCTGCTCGGCCCACATACTTGACAGCTGTCCCATTCGTGTGAATAAAGTTGGATACACTGTATACTCTAATGGGTGCCTACACACCGAATATCCCTCATCAATCACGTGGGCATAATTACAACGTGGCTATTATGAATTAGTTACTCATGCACCTATATATGACGTCAGTCCATGATCCAAGGCATATGAGTTTGCTATTCTGATAAACATATAAATTCAGGTTTAACTAGCCGATTTATAAGGGCAATCCACCTGCCCTCTTGATATTCTCCATGAATCATCTATAAATAGGACACTAATCCACTTAAGAAGGGGATTCTCGCTGGACTTCGTCAATCCTCGAATTGTAACAGCAACCCTAACTATAACCTTGGCAATAGTGTAATAAAAGTTGGGCAACACCGTGAACGTAGGTTTCCTTTATTGGCCAAACCACGTAAAACCTGTCTTGTTCCCTCTGTCTCTCATCCCCCTTTCTCCCTTATTATTCGTTATTTTTAATAATTAATCTATTATTTGTTGTCTTCATTTTTGGACATCAACAAATTGGTGTCGTCTGTGGGAACTTCACGTTAAGCCATTGTGATTTCCACCCAAATTCGTTCATTCAAATACCTAGCTGAGACAATATAGATTGACGAATAATCCCGAGAGCAGTCGCATGTTGAAAGTTTAGACACCGTCCACCCCCACTGGGGCTGGTGATCTACACATCATACTGATGAGCCTGGCCAAATGGAAAGAAGCGATGAAGGAAAGTGCCAGGCAATTGACACACACCCTCCAGGCGAGACCGGTGCAGGCCAATCCAAATGCCGCAACCCCTGGACTATAGGTATCGAGGAGTGGGGAGGAGCGACTCCCCTAGCGCCTTAAAAGAAGAGGAATCAGGAGTACCGCAGGCAGGCAATGGAGAATCCCATGAGGCTATACCTAGGATCTTATGAAAACACCAGCTCTTCTCAACGAATCGGGTCGCAGCGGGACCGATCCTATCGCCCCGAAGCCACTTCCTCATCCAGTCACCCAAAAATTTTGACGACTAGTAATACTCTGAGGAGAGTCCTAGTGTGCTTGAAAGGTTGAGGAGCAGCCTCACGCGACCACTCCTGGAGGATGAACCAGGCAGATCTGTCACTAGGGGCTCTTATCGCTCTGCTAGAGCTTCGACTGAAGCCGAGCATACTTCCAAGGAAGAGAGTTCGGTCGAAAGCCGAGGACGAACAGAAAAACCAATTGAAGGAAATACCCAAGGTGATAACCAACCATGGAAAGGATCCATCCAGTGCCTAGAGGACCGCCTTGGAGAGATGGTCAAACCCCAAAATCCTCTGCAGAGGTATTTCATGAAAGGATCACCCTTCATCTCTTTTATCATGGCGTACCCCACTCCAGTGAAATTCAAGCCACTGGTTATCACGCCAATGTACGATGGGAAGACGGATCCTACATATTGAGTAATATCAAGCCATTACATATATTTAATCCATTCCAGATGAGATGAGATGTCGAGCATTCTCTAGCATTATAATCGGTTCCGCCCAAATCTGGTACAATAGCCTTCCCAGAGGGCAAATAAAAAAATTTCAGCAACTGGCCTACCAGTTTGTTAGCAACTTTCGCTTCGGTGCGAAACCTAAAAAATGAGTCGCCCATTTTCTTAGTGTTCAACAGAGGGCTGACGAGATCACCCATGATTATATCACCCGATTTAACACTGAGAAACTGGAAGTTGTGGATTACAATGAGCCAACCGCCATAACAACTCTGATGAGCGGATTACGACCAGGGAAGCAATTTTGGGCATTGTCAAAGGAGCCACCCAAGACTATGACGGAACTATTGGACAAAGTGGGGAAGATCATGAACGCCGAAGAGGCGATGGTGGCCAAAGAATTCGATAGTCCAAAACCATCATCAGACAAAACAACTGATAAACACGAGTAAAAGGATAAAAAGGCTGATAAACTAAAAAACTAAGATGAGTATACACCTCTCACGATTGGCATCCATCATATCCTGGAGGAAATATGGGGAAGAAAAGACCTTAGGTGGCCCAAAAAGCTGAAGATGCTAGCAAACAGGAGGGACAGAGGCAAGTACTGCGAATTTTACGAGGACCATGGTCAGAACACCGACAAATGTGTAGCATTGAAGAATGAGATCAACGACTTAATCATGAGAAAAAGCTACCTAAATATGTGGATGGAAATGGACGATCAAATCCTAAAGAGAGTAAACCCAAGCGACGATCAGAATCGCCTTGTTGGAGGGCGAATGACAAGAAGAGGGAAAGGGACGATGACTCAGACGACGACCCGAATCTCCTAAAGAAACCCAAAGAGCCCTTACGCGACGTCGACATGATATATTTCGATTGTCATTCATCGTAAAAAGGGGAGCTAGTGGAGGAGATGGCCCTATAGAAATGAAATCCTATTTGAATGAGGACCACGCTTACGCACATACACAAGTTGACCTATCATCTAATTCGAACAAATGGCCCTATAAGATGAACAAAGATAAACTGATCGTCGACTTTTCAAAAGACGATCTGTTTGGGGTATTTTATCCCCACGACGATCATCTGGTCATTACCATGGTCATCTAAGAAGGTCGTTTAGTCAAGATACTGGTGGATAATGGCAGCTCCGCAGATGTAATATTCTACAGCTGTTACAAGAAGTTGAAGCTTTAGGATATCGAGCTAACACCCTATCACCGACCCCTAATTGGGTTTTCAAGTGAAAAGGTATACCCACTGGGGATAGTGGAACTAGAAGTCATGGTGGTTAATTGGCCCATTAGCCAAATAGAGAAAATGCATTCCTTCGTCCTCGACAAGAATGCACTTTCTGCCTACAACGTGGTATTTATTAGGATCAGCCTAAAGAAGTTTGAAGTCGTCCCATCTACAGTGCATCAATGCTTGAAGTTCCTAACCCACTTTGGGGTAGGAGTCGTCAAAGGTAATAAGAAGGTAGTGTGCGAGGGTCATTTCATCTCAGCAAACCAAGAAGAATAGAAGAAGTTGATGACTACTTATAATACTGGAACTATTGATCCCCGAGATAAAGTAAAACTGGTCAAGGGGAAGCCTGCTAAGGAGATTGAAATAGTCCCACTTGAGACAGATCACCTAGAACGAACGGTTCAAATCGGGTCGTCATTAGAAGCAAGAACTCATGGAATTACTGCAGTAGCGCAAGAACGGATTTACATGGAGCTGTGAGGACATGCCCGGCATAGATCCTGACTTCATGTGCCATGAATTAAATGTGATGGAAGGAGATAAGTCGGTCAAATAGAAACAAAGGTTTTTTTATGTCGATAAGAACCTTGCTATCCAGGAAGAGGTCGATAAACTGCAGAAAGCTAACTTCATCGACAATATTAAATATCCGAAATGGTTGTCTAACGTGGTCATGGTGCGCAAAAAGAATGACAAATAGAGGATATGTGTCAATTTTACCGATCTGAACAAGGCATGTCCAAAAGATTATTTTTTGCTGCCACGGATTGACTAGCTGGTCAATGCCACTGCGGGCCATGAGCTTTTCAGCGCTATGGATGTCTACTCTGGATACAACCAGGCCGAAATGAAGCCTTTTGACAATGAAAAGACATCCTTTGTAACCCAGAAAGGTACTTACTGTTATAATGTTATGCTATTTGGTATTAAAAATACAGGGGCCACTTACCAGAGGCTGGTGAACAAAGTCTTTGATGATCAAATTGGGTTCAACATGGAGGTTTACATGGATGACATGACCACTAAGAAAAAGATAGCCTCCTACCACATTAAAGTCCCGAGGAAGACCTTTGACAAGATGGAGAAGTACCAAGTGAAGTTGAACACCATAAAATGTGTCTTTGGGGTAAATGAGGGAATGCTCCTAGGTTTTATCATCAATAAAGGAGGTATCGAATCCAACCCAGATAAGATTCAGGCTTTGCTCAACATGAAGTCCCCCACAACAAAGAAGGATGTGTAAAGGCTAATAGAGTAAGTGGTTGCGCTTAACAGGTCCGTTTCTAGAGCTACCCATAAGTGCTTACCATTATTCAAAGTGTTAAGGAAGTCGTTCAAATGCTTTTATATAGTTAAAGCGTTATATGGGTTCTCCACCTCTCCTATCGTGCCCCGTTGTTGGAGAGAAACTCTACATATACCTCGCAATGTATGAATCATCTGTTAGTTCGGCACTGGTGAGACAGGAGGAAGGAGTCCAGAAACTAATTTACTATACCAGGAGAGTGTATCAAGGAGCTAAAGTTTGGTACACATAGGATGAAGTCGTACTTCCACCCTCACACCATTGTGATCTACATAGACTTGCCTTTATAGCAAGTCCTACATAAATTGGAGAAATCTGGTCGACTCATGGCTTGGGCGGTTGAACTGGGTGAGTACGATATGCAGTACGAACCTATGACCTCAAAAGGGCAGGTATTAGCCGATTTCATTACTGAGTTCACCTAAAAGGAGAAATCGTCAGAACAGACTCCCCAGTGAGAGAGTTTGATCCTTAATGATGAGCCCCTCGTCCCATGGGAGAGAGCTCCCTCAAAGAGGTCAAGGGACAATGTGACGAGTCCCATAAAAAGCTTTTGAAGTTTGCCAAAATTGAAGAAGCAGATTTTGATCAAGATAACGTTATTCGGAAGTTATATGTTAATAGATCGTCTTGTTTGGCAAGAAGTGGCGTAGGCATTATCATCACCATGCTAGACGAAATAGATGTAGAATACGCTCTGTGTTTTCAATTTGAAGCTTCCAATAACAAAGTTAAATATGAAGGTTTGATTGCTGGGCTAAGCTTAGCTTCATCCATGGGAGCCGACCACATTTTGGCACATAGCAACTCCCATCTAGTTATCAACCAGGTGCTGGAGGTCTATGAAGCTAGGGAGGAGTCCATGGCAAAATATTTAGCCATTGCATGACAAAAATTGGATAGGTTCGCAAAAGTGAAGATAGTACGGATCCCTAGGTTGGAGAACATTTGAGCAGACGCCCTGGCTAGGGTATCCTTGGCGACCAGAATGTCTTTAAAAAGGACGGTACCGATTGAAGTACTAACGCATAGGAGCACGGAGGAGAATAGCCTGAAAATAATGAAGGTGAATTTGGGGTTATCATGGATGGACCCCATACGGGCATCTATTGAAGCTGGCGAACTCCCCACCGATTCGAACAAAGCTAGAAAGCTGCACTATAAGGCAACCCAATACATGATGGAAGAAGGAGTACTATACAAAAGAGGGTACACTATCTCACTGTTCAGATGTGTTCACCTGACAGAAATTAATAAACTTATTAAGGAGGTTCATGAAGGATGTTTTGGAGCCCATTCCATCGAAAGGTCATTGATCAAGCATATAGCGACTTAAGGGTATTATTGGCTGAACATAAAGGTTGACTACACGAATTATGCAAAAAAATGTGACAAATGCCAGAAGTTTGCAAAGATCCATCGTTCCCCTGGTGAAAAATATAATGCCACTTAAGTTGTTTAAAATATTTAAGACAGTTTAAATGGCTCGAAACAATTTGTTTGAGAAACTCTTTTTTACGAAACAAATTACTAACCCAAGATGTGTATAAAAGGTTATGAACGAGATATTTCAGTTATAGGTGACCAAGTTTTGAAAACCAAAACTAAAAGAGTTTAAATCAGCACACAATCAGAAGGGGATGAGAGGAAGATTAAACATGCAAGTACACAGATATTTTAACGTGGAAAAACCCCACCCAATTGGAGAAACATCCATGGAGGTCTGTACACCTCAAAAATAAAAATCCACTAAAAACGAGTTAACAGGTTGCAAACTATTAACAAACTAAACACACAATCAGACCTATTCTAAGTTAAGAATTTATACTAGCTCCATTAGGTAATTTTGACTTCTCTTAAGACTCTGAAGTTGTTCTTGTTGTTCTCCCATCTTTGTACCTCCTGCTCCTTTTAGCTTTACGTTGACTCTAAGGTCAAAAATCTCTCCACCAACACTGTTTTAGTGTTGTAGTGTGAAGCGTGTATTGTGACTAAAACATGCACACACACACACACACACACTTATATAGACAAATAATACTACAAATTATAGATTTCGTCTAAGATGAGTTTAGGATTCTGAATCTCAGTTTGTTGAAAACTTAGACTTCTGATTTTTTGTGACATATCGAGTGACAACCTTGCTATTCAAAAGATTCAAGGTCCTATACACTTCTTTTTTATTTGTTTATACTTCTATATTGCAAAACGTAAAATACGAACTTGAAAGTGTAAACGCCTCAAGATCTTTAACTATTTTGAAGTCTGTTTTTCTCAAAACATGAAACAGAATATGGATTTTTTGGTAACAAGTTTAAAAAGAACATTTGAGTATAAAAATACCAACAAATAAAGATTTCTTAAAAAAAATCAACCTAAGCAGATTTAAGTGATTTATATCATAGCAGAAATAAAATCTACGTTTTCTATGAAGAAGAAAACAAGATCCAACTATGTAACAAGTTGAAAAAGAGATTTAAGACCAGAGAGGAATGAATCTTCAAACAAGAACAACTCTCAAAGGAAATTTTTTGAGAAAATTTTGCCAGAGATTGGCTTGATTTTGCAATCTCTCTCTCTCTCTCTCTCTCTCTCTCTCTCTCTCTCTCTCTCTCTCCAAAAGATCCAAAACGTTAACCTCGTGGCCTCTATTTATACTGAATGATGGAAGGGTCTGGAATCTCTACTCAAAACAACGACTGAGATTAAGTCTTGCCAAACGAAGTAAATCCAAGGGTTGTAAACGCACCGCACTTAAACTCTCTCTCATAGGTCCAACTGATAAAGACAAGGATTCAGTTAAACAATATGCAGACCACCGATTAGATTAATCCAATGGCTGATAAGGGTTCTTAGTTATGTGAAAGGTAACAAACACAATCTTGACCGATGTAAAGAAAACACGTGTAGGGCTCAGATCTCAAATGAAACGCGTGTTTTTGGAGATTTAACAATCCCATTTTCTACCCCATAAGTTCTTGCCGCTTTCGATTTCTACCCAACCATCTGTTTAGGAATAAAATGATATTACATATTTACCCAAAACATTTTAAAACCTTAATTTTAAATGTTTTAAAAATGTTTAAAAATTCCTAAAAATTGTTTAAAAATCCCAAAAAGTAATAGAGAATTATTTTAATGGGAATTAATACTCACACACCTAAAATAATATAAATACAACATAAAATATGTAGTCCTAGGTACAGTGTTGGCATACTACCTTTGAGACCGTTAGAGAAATTTGATGTAGTGTCTGAGGCTCTTTGGTAGACTAGGATATGACTCTAATTTTGTCACGATTTTCAAACTAGACAAGCACCTATATAATGTAGACTCAAGTGAGTAAAAAATATAGGGTGCTTCAATCTCCCAATTTGAAAATATGAGACAAAATCTCCTTTAAGTCTTTGAAGACTCGTAGGGATAAAAAATATAAAAAATCCTATTCCTATACAAAAATTCTATCTACCCCATATCGTAGAAAAAAAAATTAAATTACTCAACTAAATACAGACAAATACCCTAACAATATTCTGATATGAATGAGGTACTGATTTCCTGAAAATAAGATAGCTAAGATCAAGTATTTTTGTTTAAGTGAACAAAAATATGTCCAAGTGGACTCAAATTTCTCCCCCATTTTGTCTCAAATGGACAAAGGGTATGCACAAATATTCATAGCAAATATTAACAAGTCACACCAAATATTTATTTAAGATATATCATGCCAATAGATTTTCTTAAAGATTCAAATCTTAAAATATCTAAAGGCTTTGTGAACAAAATCAGCTAATTGAAGATCTGTGGACAAATACATAATTTACAATTCCTTAGATTCGACTAATTCACGAATAAAGTGATATCGAATCTTAATGTGTTTTGTATGAGAATGTTGCACATGATTTTTGAAAATATTAATTGCACTTTGATTATCACAATCAATATGCAACTTATCTTCAATTATTCCATAATCTTTTAACATTTGTTTTATCCAAAGTAATTGTGAACAATAACTTCTTGCTGTAATGTGTTCTAATTCAGTAGTGGATAATGATGTAAAACTTTGTTTCTTACTAGACTATCCTAACAAATTATTTCCTATATAATAACAGGCTCCTGACTTACTCTTACTGTCATCGGAACACCCATCCCAATCAGCATCGGTGTAACCAATTACAAAAGTGGACGTGTCATTTGTGTACCAAAGTCCTAAGTTGAGAGTTCCTTTAACATGTTTTATAATTATCTTAACACACGATAAATGACTATTTTTAGGTGCATTATGATATCTAGCGCATACACAAACAATATACATAATGTCAGGGCATAAGGCAGCTAGGATAGTAAGCTTCCTATCATACTACAATAAAGAGTGGGATCAGTAGATTTCCCATGTTCATTCTTGGACATTTTTACCAGGTACTCATGGGTGTCCTAGCATATTTTTCACTTTCTAGGCCTAATTTATTAACAATATCTAAAGCATATATGGATTGCGAGATGAATAATCCTTCGAAATTCCGTTTGACCTGAAGTCCTAGAAAGAATTGCAACTCCCCAATAAGAGACATTTGAAATTCTCCATGCATAGTTTCAGAGAAATTTTCAACTTCGGTTAAGGATGTAGATCCAAAGATTATATCATCTACGTAGACTTGGGCTATAACTAAATTTTTGTCAAAATGTTTGACAAATAGAGTTGGCTCATCACCACCTCTCCTAAAGCCATTATTTAATAAAAATGTAGACAATCGTTCATACCAAGCACGGGGTGCTTGTTTTAGACCATATAAGGACTTTTTCAATCGAAATACATGATTCGAATGGTGAGGGTCAATAAACCCTTTGGGTTGTTCTACATAGACTTCCTCTGTCAGAATACCATTAAGGAACGCATATTTCACATCCATTTGATAGAGAGTGAATTGAAAATAACAAACTATTGCTAAGAGTAAGCGAATACACTCAAGGCGAGTTACAGGTGAAAATGTTTCCTCAAAATCTATTACTTCAATCTGAGAGTAGCCTTGGCAACTAATCTAGCCTTATTTCTAATGACCATCCCAGTCTCATCTATTTTATTTTTGAAAACCCAACGTGTGCCAATAACCTTTTTATTTTCTGGCCTGGGTACAAGATACCATACGTCATGAGCGACAAATTGAAGAAGTTACTCCTACATATCACTTATCCACAAGGATTCACTTAGGTCTTCATTTGCATTCTTTGGTTCTGTGAGAGACACTAAGCATGCATAATGAGCAAAATTACGTAGATGGGATCTTGTACGAATAGGCTCAGTAAGGTTACCAACCACACTGTCTAAGGGGTGATATTTAGAAAAACAGTTAGGAACCTCGGGTATCTCAGGTAGTAAGGGATCATCTATCTCTATACAGTCACAATTTAAAATATTTTCAGACTCATCCACAAAAGTTGGTCATATGGGTTTACTCTCAACATTAGTGTCGCTAATAATAACATTAATGGATTCCATTAAGGTTTGGTACGAAGATTGTAGACACGATAGGCTCTACTATTTGGAGAGTAACCTAAGAAAATGGCTTTGTCACCACTGGTTTCGAATTTGGACAAATGTTCTCTGTCCTTACACACATAGCAAGCACTGCCAAAGGTTCTAAAATATTTTAGGTTAAGTTTCTTATCGTACTAAAGTTCGTAAGGAGTCTGTTTGGTATCTTTTCTAAGGTAGACACAGTTTATAATATGACAGGTAGTTCTAGCAGCTTTTACCCAAAAATACTTAGGAAGGTTTTTGGCATGAATCATAACTCGTGCCATTTCTTGAATAGTCCTATTATTTCTTTCAGCTATACTGTTTTACTGAGGGGTTTTAGGAGCGCTAAATTCATGTTGATATCCATTGTAGGTACAATATTCAGTTACTCCTAAGTATTTAAACTTTCCACCCCGATCACTACGGATACGATTTACTTGACTATCCTTTTCGTTCTCAATACGTAGGAGAATTTTTAAAATTCTTAAAAGGTGTCGTACTTTTGTTTAAGGAAAGTTATCCAAGTAAAATGGGAAAAATTATCGACCATCACTAAGATGTAGCTGTTGCCACATAAACTAACTATTCTAGCAGGACCCATTAGGTCCATATGGATGAGTTCTAGAGGTTTAGAAGTTAATACATCTTTGACTTTCCTATGTGCAGACTTAACCTTTTTTCCTTCTTGGCAAGGACCACAAACAATGTTTGATATAGGCTTTATCTTAGGAAGACCTATAACTATTTCTTGATAACACAATTTACCAAGGCTATCAAAATTTATGTGACCCAACCTATTATGCCAAATCTCATTGTCATCCATTCTGGCAATGTTAACAAACCTTATTAATTGGATTAATTGCGTAATAGTTATCTGGGGTACGAAGTAAAGTACATTATATCTTTGACTCACTCGAGTCTATATTATATAGGTGCTCATCTAGCTTGGAAATAGTGATAAAATAGAGTCATATCCTTTTCAACCAACAAGCCTTCAGACTCTACATTATATTCCCTCTAATAATCCAAAGGTATAAACACCAACACCACACCTAGTATCATTTATGTGTTGCATATGAGATTGCATTCTTCATAATATGGGTGTGTGTGAGTTAAATCCCATTAAAATAATTTTTCCATAATTTTCGGGATATTTTAAATAAGTTCTAAGATTTTTTAAACAATTTTTAGAAATTTAAAATTGGCCTTTACAAATGTTGTGGGCTGTTTTCTAATTACTTAAAGCTGTTAAAAACTTGTTGGGTAGAAACCAAATGCGCTTGATAATTGTGTGGGTGCAAATTATATTTCTGAAAGATAAAAATGCGCATTTTATACGCCATCTCAGCCTTACACATGTTAGACTCACAATGGTTGGATTTGTGTTTTCTTGCCCTCACATACATGTGTTTGATTGTGAACCCTTGGATCGTTTTAATCTATGGCATGCATTCTTACCCGATCCTTGTGTTTACTTTTAAGCTAATCAGAGTCTTTATAATTACGGTGCATTGATAGCCATCAGACTTACCTTTATCTCTTAAGACTTAATCGTGACCATTCATTTACTTCAAAGTTCCAGAGGCTTCCATGGCTTAGTATAAATAGATGCCTTATGTGTTGCGAATACAATCTTTTGTTCACCTCACTTCTGAGAGAAAATAAAGAGAGAAGAGAGAGAGATAGAGATAGAGATAGAGATAGAGATAGAGAGAGAAATAAAAAGAGAGAAAATAGAAAACCCTAACCTAAACTCCAGCAAATCTTAACAGAAAATCATTTCTGAGAGTGTGTTAGTTCGAGAGTTGTGAAGATCATTCCTCTTCTGCTCTTAATCTCTTTTCCAACTTAATCACATTAGTTTGATCTCATTTTCTTTTATAGAAAATTGAGATTAAAGTTCTGTGATATATTTCACGTCTATCTCTCTTAGTTATGATTTCTTATTTCGAGAAATCATAGTTTTGTTGGCTGTTTTTAAACCCTAAAACCAACAAAATAATTTCTGATTTCAGTTTCTTTGAACATTCAAACTCAGATCTAGTTTAATATCTTTATAGGGGATTTACACTTTCACACATTTCATTTTTTGTGAAATAGTCAGTATATTTTCAAAATAAGAAAGTTTTTAGGATCTCGGCTCATGTATATAGAAAGATTCCCTCTTGATCTGTGGATATATTGAAAGATCCAAAGTCTGATAGTTTCGATTAAATTGATTTTGGAAATCTTTACATATTTGTGATCTGTTTGTAATTTGATTAGCATCTTATCTATAATTAAGTGTGTGTGTGTGTGTGTTGCATGCATGTGATTTAGAGCACATCACCACTTACACTTTCACACTACTACACTGAAAAGTGTTGGTATTGATATTTTGGACTTTTGAGTCGATGTAAAGCTAAAAGGAGTGGAGTTTCAAAGCTGAGAGAACATCAACAACATTAGAGCCTTGGGAGAAGTCAGAAATCCAGAGGAGATGGTACATTTCTAAACTTAGAATTAGGTCTGATTGTGTGTCTTGATTATTAAATAGTTTGTAACCTGTTACTTTATTTTAATGAATTTTTACTTTTGAGGTGTAGAGACCTCCGTGGATGTTTCTCCAATTGCGCGGGGTTTTAGCACGTTAAATTATACTTCCATACTTCCTCGTCCTCTCATCCATTTCCCGAGGTTGTGTTGATTTAATTTCTTTTTAAGTTTTTGTTTTCAAAATTGGTAAACCTATACCTTAAATAACTCGTTCATACTGTTTTACACATATTGTGTTAAGAAATTTATTTTAAGAAAAGAGTTTCTTCAACAAACAGTTCGAAGCCATTTAGATAGTTTAATCTTGTATTAAACGACTTAAGTGGTCTTTTTTCACAAAGTTCTGTAGTAATGCAGTCACCATTTTCATTTAAAATTTTGCAATTATTCTTTGAAAATGTGACAGTATGGTTAGTCACAAAATTGTGATATACTAAGTAAATTGTCTGTTAGACCTTTTACTAGAAGTACATCTTTTAAAGTAGGTAACCCTTTTTCATGAAGTGTCCTTTCACCAATGATCTGGGTTGATACCCCATCTCTAAATAAAACTTTACCTCCCGAGAAGCTAGTTTTTTTTGAAAGTTTAGTATCATCCCCAGTCATGTGTTTAGAACATCCTAAATCTAAATACCATCCAGATGTTATATGAACTACTTTCAAAGCATCGATCACGATACTACATCTCATCTTAGGTATTAATTCATCCTTTCTAACTCAAATTTCTCTGGTTTTTAAACATTTGCACTGATTAACTCGAATAAGGTAAAATTTGTGAGCATTAGCCTTTTTTTA
The DNA here is from genome assembly GCA_949130495.1 of Sambucus nigra. Lineage (NCBI taxonomy): Eukaryota > Viridiplantae > Streptophyta > Magnoliopsida > Dipsacales > Adoxaceae > Sambucus > Sambucus nigra. Next base: position 510,683,802 of record OX422217.1, on the reverse strand, counting down.
AAAATATTTTTGCACAAATTGATTTTTCTCAAATCTCTGAGCATTTGGTTTAGTCATGAATTTAGGGTTTCCTCTTGTTGATGATCTTTTAGTACTAGATCTTTTCTTCCTATTATGATAGTTAGAGTTCTTATCTGATATCCTAGGAAGAATATAGTTATTTTTGCCTTTCCTAGAGTAATTAAAGTTATGATAAATATGTGAAATAAAGACCAGTTTATATAGACGTTTAGAAAAACATCCAGCAACAGAATGTCCATAGAGCTCGCAATATGAGTAATAAATACGGCTCGCAGGAGGCGTAACCTTAAGAAAGCTATTAAACATGGAATTTCCTAAAGATTGGAGTCTAGATTTATTTCTAGAGGGAATAGGTTGGAAAGAAGATTCGCATTTTCTTATAAGAGGACAGAAGTATTTAGCCTTATGTTCAACATTAAGCTTAGAAGTACTGGCCTCACCAATGTCTATCATTTGTTGTTTCAAATCCAAATCATTTTTCAAGGCTTGAAAGTTTGGACAAGTTGCAATAGGTCTTTTGCCACCGGACACAAACTTAATAGTTTCAATATTTTTAGTTTGTTTGTTAGCACTGGGGAAAAATCCTATTCTAGTTATGTTATCAGAATTGGTTTTACTTTCAGCAACAAAGTCTTCAAAACAGTTTGATTTATTTTCAAATTTAGCAATTTTTTTGAAGACTTTTGATGTCTTTTCTTTAGTTTGTTCCAATTCTAGCAATGTCCCTTTATATTTCTTTTCTCGAATTTCATTTGATTCAGTTAATTCCTTTATTTTTTGAGCAAAAGTCTTAGTCTTATTCTCATGATCTAGACATTGAGAGGTGTACTCTTCAACATTCTGTTTGATCATTTGACTTAGGGCTTCTATTTTTTGGGTAAGGTCCTTGATTACTTTTTCAAGTTTAGTACTCTTCTTGAGGATTTTCAAGTATAGTGTGTGAATATCTGGGAGGTCCTCGTTGTCGGAGTCAATAAGTGTACAGTGTGCAGTGTCCCCTAGCGATTCATTTTTAGGACTCACACACACGTTTACATCATCAATAGAACATTCCCTTTGACTCACACACACAACATTAGAACTACTAGTAGAATTATCAAGTAATAAAGCAGAGAAACTATTAGGAACAATATCATTTAGCATAACATGATTAGAGATAATACTATCAGATTCAATATTAATCATAGGCTCATAAATATAAATAATTTTAGCAAATAATGACATATAAGGGTCAAAACAGTTAGATGACTCAGGCTCATCAGTTTTTGATTCACTTGAGTCGTCTTAGGTATTGCACAAATTAGCCATATTATTTTTGTTATTCTTATTCAAATTGACTATACAATCATTGGCTATATGTCCTAATTTCCCACATCTAAAACACTCAAACATTTTTTCGGTCTTTTCCAGATTTATTTTGGTTATCAGTCTGGTGTTTGTCCTGCCTTTTCTCATGAGGCCTATTATTAGAGAACTTTGAATAAGCAGATTTGCCTTGTCTATTTGCAACTTTATTTCAAAATTTCAAAATTTTCTTAAACTATCTATACATTAAGGCAATATAATTATCCAAATTGTCTAAATTATAGTCCTCATCAGAATCTAAGTCAATATCAGCGAAATTGAACTCAGGTTTGGTCAACTTAGAGGAGAAGACAAGATTATAGCTGGATTGTTTATTTTAGGACTAAGTTAACTGTTTCTTAAACTCCAATTCCATTTCCACTATTCTTAGCTTGCTACTGAGGAGTTCAAGTGTTAAATTCTGGTCATCCATCTCCTTAATAGCATAGCGCTTGTTATCAAATTTTTATGTAAGTGACCTTAGAATTTTATAAATAATTTCCTTCATATCATAGATTATTCCATTAGCATGCAACTTCATCACTATGTCTGTTAATCTGATATAAAAATCATCAAATGATTCAGTCTCATTCATGACCAAAGTGTTGCATTGCTGGATTAACATTTGAGTTTTAGTATCTTTTACACGCGTTTCTCCTTCATGTGCAGTCACTTTAGTGTCCTATGGTTCTTTAGAGGTAGTATAGAAAGATATCCTCTTTAATTCATGTTCATTGATAGCCATGAATATGAAATTTTTGCCTTTATTACTATTAAGGGAGGTCTGTTTCTCTTCTTTGGTGTATTCACTTAGCAGTTTCCTAATCCCCACAGTACTTTCTTCTGCAGGTGGTTTAGTAGGAAAAGTGTATCCATTTTCAATAGCATCCCAGACATCGTCTCCCAATGTACCTTGGATGAAAGCAATGATCCTCACTTTCCAGTAAGGGAGGTTACCTTTTCTCTCAAATTTCTCGTCCATTGTTTGTTCTGAAAAAAAATAATTTCAGAAACTCAGGATCAAAAATATTTTATAAAACCAAATCTCTGATACCAATTGAAAAATATAATGCCACTTAAGTTGTTTAAAAGATTTGAGATAGTTTAAATGGCTCCGAACAGGTTGTTTGAGAAACTCTTTTTTACAAAACAAATTACTAACACAAGATGTGTAGAAAAGGTTATGAACAAGATATTTCAGTTATAGATGACCAAGTTTTTGTAAGCACATATTTTATAAGCCTTGTTTACATTAGAGTATGTCGTATACCACTACAACCGTCGAAGAATTATTTAAGATCATTCAAGCATCAAGACCGATTCGAATATCAAAGTTCTTCATCAAAGAAGTCTCCGCGAGATTAATTTTGGTAAGTTTATGTTTAAGTACCTTAGCATTTCACTTAGAATATTGGGATTATTTTTCATAAAATATTTTCTAAGTGTTGGAGCAGAGTTTTAAATGTTTTTCGTCAAAAATAAATTTTTAAGGTTTTTGAGACGGTGCATTTACCGAGAAAAAGAAAAAGAAAAATATTTAATTTTACTATCGTTCAAACAACATATCTTGTCGCGCGAAGTATCAAATGACATTTGATTTCATTCGAACGACATCCAGTTTCCTTTGAACGAGCCTCTGCCTTAAGTCTTTTATAAATAGGACTCTCCAACACCGTTTTTCATAAAAAGACCTGTGCAAAAACTGTCTACGTTTTCTGCAAACAGTAATACGAATTTTGTCTTCTCATTTTTAAAGGTTTTATCCTTTTTGTTTTCAATTCACAAAATCCCAATAGCATATGTGAATTATTTTGGAACCCGAGAAACAATTTTGCTGATATTTCTCTTATAGAGCGGGTAAATCTACATCATATGACTGCATGTCATTAAGGATCTTACTATGTGAAGATTCGTTGCTGATTTGGACTGAGGTTCATAGGGAGTGCTGTGGTGTTCCTGGACTGAAGATAGGACTGCGATTCTTGTGGTATAGCTGCGTGTGAACCACTACTGACGACACCAACCGACGTCTGCGGGTATTCGTGTGTCAAAATCTATTTCATTGTAATCCATGTAAGTTACTTACAAATTATAGTGAAATAAAAGGTTTTGCCCTTTGGGGATTTTTCCTGAAATTGGTTTCCTTTGCATGCCTATTGATTTTATGTTATCAAATCACCTAGATACATGTGTCAGGGTTTAACTAAAATTTGGGTTAATTAAAATTGGATTTATTTGAGAAGTCTATTTATTCTACTGTAACACACTCTCTATTTTGAAAACCGAGTTTAAATCAGCACACAATCAGAAGGGGATGAAAGGAATATTAAACATGCAAGTACACAAAAATTTTAACGTAGTAAAACCACACCCAATTGGGGAAACATCCACGAAGGTCTCTACACCTCAAAAATAAAAATCCACTAAAAACGAGTTAACATGTTACAAACTATTAACAAACTAAACACACAATCAAACCTATTCAAAGTCAAGAATTTATACCAGCTCCATTAGGTAATTTTCACTTCTCTACACGTGCTGAAGTTGTTCTTGTTGTTCTCCCAGCTTTGTACTTCCTGCTCCTTTTAGCTTTACGTCGATTCTAAGGTAAAAAATCTCTCCACCAACACTGTTTTAGTGTTGTAGTGTGAAACGCGTATTGTGGTATTGTGCCTAACACACGCATAAGCACACACACACTTATACAAAAAAATAATCCTACAAATTTTAGATTTCGTGTAAGATGAGTTTAGGATTTTGAATCTCGGTCTGTTAAATACTCAGACTTCTGATTTTTTGTGACAGATCGAGTGACAACCTTTCTATTCAAAAGAGCCCTATACGCTTCCTTTTTATTTATTTATACTTCTATTTCACAAAAAGTGAAATATGAACTTGAAAGTGTAAACGTCTCAAGATCTTTAACTATTTTGAATTTTATTTTTCTCAAAACTTGAAACAAAATCTGGATTTGTTGGTAACAAGTTTAATAAAGAATATTTAAGTATAAAAATACCAAAAAATAAATATTTCTTGAAAAAAAAAATCAACCTACGCAGATCTAAATGAGTTATATCATAGCAGAAATCAAATCTACATTTTCTATGAAGAAGAAAACAGGATCTAACTACGTGACAAGTTGGAAAAGAGATTTAAGACCAGAGAGGAATGAATCTTCAAATAGGAACAACTCTCAAACTCTTAAAGGAAATTTTGCGAGAGTTTGGCTTGATTTTGCAATTTCTCTCTCTCTCTCTCTCTCTCTCTACTCAAAACAACGGCTGAGATTAAGTCTTGCCAAACGAAGTAAATCCGAGGGTTGTCAACGCACCATACTTAAACTCTCTCTTATAGGTCAAACTGATAAAGACAAGGATTGAGTTAAAATATATGCATACCATCGATTAGATTAATCTAATGGTTGATAAGGGTTCTTAGTTATGTGAGAGGCAACAAACATAATCTTGACCGATGTAAAGCAAACACGTGTAAGGCTCAGATCTCAAATGAAACGCATGTTTTTGGAGATTTAAAAATCCATTTTTCCATCCCATAAGTTCTTGTCGCTTTCGCTTTCTACTCAACCATCTTTTTAGGAATAAAATGATATTACATATTATCCCAAAACATTTTAAAACCTTAATTTTAAATATTTTAAAAATGTCTAAAAATTCCTAAAAATTGTTTAAAAATCCCAAAAATTATTAGAGAATTATTTTAATGGGAATTAATACTCACACGCGTAAAATAATATAATTGCAACATAAAATATGAAGTGGTATACCTCCTTTGAGACCAATAGAGGAATTTGATGTGGTGACTGAGGTTCTTTGGTAGACTAGGATATGACTCTAATTTTGTCACTATTTCTAAATTAGACAAGCGCCTATATAATGTAGACTCAAGTGAGTAAAAAAATATAGGGTGCTTCACTTGGGCCCCCATTGATGGCAATCGTATCACCGTGTCTATTCGCGATGTGGGGAATCAATCTGGTCGACCCATTATTGAGGACGATAGAGCGATACAAATACGTGGTGGTAGCAGTGGACTACTTTACGAAGTGGGTGGAGGTCGATACCATGGTATAAATGGCTTAATAAAATGTATTCCAATTTATTTGGATGATGATCATATGCCTCTACGGCAGGCCCTTCGCATTTATCACGGACCACGACACACAGTTTGATAACCAGGACTTTGAACATTAGGAAACTCTATTCCGCACCTAGGCCTCCATAATGCAGTGGACAATCTGAGGTCACCAATAGGACACTCTTAGATGGGATTAAGAAGAGACTGAATGACACAAGAGGGAATTGGATCAACGAACTCCATAGTGTGCTCTGGGCGTATAGAACCACTCCACGAACAACTATTAGACAAACGTCGTATATATTTGCCTTTGGCACCGAAGTGGTCGTCCCTACTAAAATAGGACTCCCCAATTACAGAGTCCTGAATTTTGGTTCCCTAAGAAGTAATATAGCAAGAAGACTAGATCTCGATCTATTAGAAGAGGTTACAAAGAATGCGACACTATCGGTGGCTGTCTACCAGCAAAGGGCCGCGTATTACTACAACCACTGGGTGAAGCCAATCAGCTTGAAGGAGGGGAACTACGTCCTCAAGAAGGTGATCCAAAAGAAAAACAAGCTCGAGACCAATTGGCACGGGACTTACGGGGTAACCAACATCGTGAGGATTGGAACTTACCGCACTAAAACTCTGGAGGGCGAGCAGTTTAGGAACCCCCAAAATTCGGAACACCTCAGGAAATATTATCAATAGTGTTTGGTCATTTCGTTTATATAGTTTTCACCGTTGTAATTAATAAAATTATATTTCATCCCTCATTTTATTATTTCCTTTATGCTATAAGATATAGTGAGATTTATGCAAACATATCTAATTACATAAACTGCATTGATTTGCCAAAAATGACAGACTCCGAAAAGAAATATTTGACCCTTGTGTAAACTTATTCTCATAAGTTTAAGAACAAAGGATCTCAGCGACACCCTTGTACGACCTCACTGGTCGCGAACTAGGTGGTCAGCCAAAAGACTGTATGACCTCACAAGTCGCGAACAGTTGAACTTGTACAAATTCGTTCTCACAAGTTTGCCAAATCCTTATATGACCTCATAGGTCGCGAATGAGGTAGTCATTTAAAGACTGCACCTCACAAGTCGTGAATAGTTCAACTTGTACAACTTATTTTCATAGGTTTACGAACAAGCTGATCGGCCTAAAAAATCTGTACGACCTCTCGGGTTATGAATAAAACGACATTAAAAATTATTTAAAGGAATAAAGTTCTATCATTCTCAACAAACATCTAGCAACAAGATATATGCAAGAAGATTGACAAGCCACATTCGAATAAAGAGATATTGGTGCAACCAACAAAAACAATTCCATACATATTGTGCCAAAAATACGAAACCATAACTGGGCAAATTAAAGATACCAGGTAACATAAGAGGAAGGTTAACAATAGTTCAATTAAGCATGATCGGGCATGAGACCATCAGTTGGGGGTTCATCACCTTCTTTACCGACCAGGGTTACAGCCTCTTCATCGTCCCCTTACCATTGATTCATTGACTCAGCGATATTTGGATAATGGGTTGCCACCCTCTTCTTCAACTCCTCATACTCATCTAAAAAATAACCAAGGCACTCCGTGTTGAACTCAACCAATGACTTATAGGCTTCAACAACTGCTGCTCCAGCAGAGTCAAGGGCGTCACGAGTAACCTACAACTACGCAGTAAGGGTAGCCTTTTCTTGCTCAAACTTCTCTTGCTCAATAACAAGAGCATAATTCAAACTTTGAATTTTAGCATCATCAGTATTGGATTTTTCCATAAGGGTAACTTTTTCACTTTCCACCTTGTTCAGCTCCTCAGTCTTTGCCATCAACTGGTCGTCTCTCTCTCAGCTCAACATATATCTTATCGTGCCCGGCTTTCAATGTCTTATTCTCCTCGACTAGCTTATTATAGGCCACATGATTCACCAAAAACTTCTCTCATATAATAGTGCATGCCATGGATGCGTGGAGAATAAATAGAGGGAAGTTCTTAAGAGATGACGAGCAACACTAAGGCATAATAATAGTTTAAGAAGGGATTATACCATTGATAATTTATGCTGCCCCAAAGTCCATAAGGAATCTGGTTCAGAACATCTCAGGAACTAAAAATCCTGTACATGATCGCGATAACCAAGAAGATCAATGGCATTCTTAGAATGGTAAAATATAGAGTCTTTAGTCAGCCTTCAGGTCTTCATAAGTGATCTTGTGTTCTGGGTCAAACTCAAGCTCAGGAACTTTACCATATCGAGAAGTGTGGCCCAGACCAGAAGCATGACCAGGCCCAGAAGTACCATCAGGCTCCCTCACCAACTTACGCAGAGGCTGTCTATCTTCATCTTCCTCCCTAAATCTCTTATAATCGAAGGATGCGTGGGGGCTTTGCCTTTCGCCCTGGCAGTAGCTTCAGCCTCGTTCTAGTGAGTAGCTTGTTCGTCCCCAGTCTTCTTCTGGCCAGAACCAACTCTTTTTTGCCTAGCCAAAGTCAGGGATTTATGATAAATGAAATAAGGAGCCATTCAAAATGTCTCTTCTAATGAATGCTCCTCTACAACTGAAAAAATGACGAGCAGATGCATCAGCATATAGACTTCAAGTGTTTGATGGTAAAGAGTGAGGCTCCAGCATAACTTGACTGCTTCCAAACTTCTTTCCCCACCTGTAGGCTACTAACCCTTGTCAAGATAGGTCTCTTATGCCACACAAACTTCCAAGGGAACCTCAAACTCTAATGGGGAACGACCACCGGGGAGATTATGGTACTCGACGGCTATGAATTTCTCAATAGAAAATAGATCTTCAAACTTCAAAGGTTTCTTCTCGAAATATATCTCAATAAGGACAATCGGAGACCTAGTAAGCCTGGGCCTCGTTTCACTAAAATGAGCAAAAAAATGGACGTATTAGAACAACAAAACGATAAAAAAGGAGCAATCAAATGGCATGAAAAAATCTTTACCTATTTTGTTAGGTGCCTTTCACTCCCTGGGGACCCTGCATGATTTGTCCTGCTCATGGGACCTAAATTCCCAATCTCCTTTAATGAACGTATATTGGACCTTCCAACTATGATTGCTAGTTTGGACTATGACCATCCTATATCAAGACTTTCGGGGAAAAAATAATAATACCCCTGGTCTTTGGCGTTATCTTTTAAACCATGGACATATCTAAAGATGTCCCCTGTCAAATCAAAGGTCGTTCTGAGTTTCCAGAACATCATGGCCCTTAATATAGTCATATAGGCATTAGGGGCCAGTTGGGTCAAAGTCGCACCATAACCCCTAAGAATATAACGAATGGTAGGATGAAGAGGCAACCTCAACCCCATTTGGAGATCCTATAAGGGGAGGCAGATTTCCTCAGCTTCCTTTACGGAATAACACCTCTTTGAGACACTAGGCAGTCTAGTTTGGATGGCTATGGTATGGAACCCTAGGATCAGCAGAAGAACCACAACTAGAGGGAGTCTTGGGTGTGTAACGAGGGTGACAATGCTCTTCCTCCGGTATAATCACTTGTAAATGGCGTGGAAAACTCCTCTTAATGATACCAAGGCATTCCGATTCAAGTTGGCGAATGAAATTTTAAATTCGTTGGATGTGTGGGGGAAAACTCATAAGAACTCCTATTGCTATTTGCTAAACCTAGGCCAACCAACTCAATGGCCGTCTAATGCCACAATATCCAAACAACAACAAAATACCAACTAACAAATTGAATAATGGAGAAACCCTAATGAAAATAAGGAAGTCATACTTGATAAAATTAATTAATGGCAAGATAAGCTACAAAAGACGGGGAAGAAACCACAGAAATACTTTTGGTGGCAAAATGACTAATCCCTTAAGAACGCCCATAGTAACGCTTGAATCTCTCTCTCTCTCTCTCTCTATATATATATATATATATATATATATATATATATATATATATATATATATATATATATATATATGAAAGTATTAAAGTGACGATAAATGGGGTATGTGACATGAATTTATACTTTTGAAAAAGAGAGTGAAAAGGCGCAGCAGACTAAACGTCAGAAAATCTGCAAAAATGAAATGATGGTACAGAGTATCAGTGCGTATGTCTTGTAGCCATCATTACAAAGAAGATACTGCAGCTACTTAACAAGTGTCCTTGAATTTTTTTTATAAACCCTAAAGGCAATCTGCTGGGCCTAGGTCGACCCAAAGTGGGCCGACCACAAACGCCTTGATACGAGCAACATGTAACACATCATCCATTCACCCTGCATTGAATTGCAGAGTTCATGAAAGATGTCTTGGGGTCTTTTAGTTATACCCATATAACCCTAAGGATGAATAAAATCCAAAATTCCAAGAGAATTAATAATGTGTTCAGCCCATTCCAAAATGAGGCCGGCTTAGTGATAATTTTCTCAGCCTACCTACATAACAATTGTCCCATCCGTGTAAATATAGTTGGACACATCGTTTGATCCTGTGGGTGCCTACACACTGAATATCCCTCATCAATCACGTGGGAATAATAAAAGTCTGGTTGTTATGAATTAGTTACCCACGCACCTATCTATGACGATAGTCCATGATCCAAGGTATATTAGTTTGTTATTCTGATAAACATGTAAATTTAGGTGTAACTGCCCAATTTATAAGGACAATTAACCTGTCCTCTTGATATTCTCCATGAACTATCTATAAATAGGATACTAATCCACTTAAGAATGGGACTCTCACTATAGTCCCTAAATTCTCAAATTTTAACAGCAACCCTAACTATAACCTTTGGCAATAGTGTAATCAAAGTTGGGCAACACCGTGGACGTAGGTTTCCTTTATGGGCCGGACCACACAAAATCTGTCTTGTTATCTCTGTCTCTCATCCCCCTTTCTCCATTATTATTCATTCTCTTTACTAATTAATCTATTATTTGTTGTCTCATTTTTGGACATTAAAAGAGACGATTGTCATTGAGTCCGTAAAGCACCGTTGCGGGGCAAATCTCATCTTAAGAAAAAAGTGTTGAACACTTGTTTCAATTGTTTATATATTCAAATTGTCACTATAAGTTGGTGGGTTTATTCAATTCTAATAATGAGTCCTCATGGACTTGGGAAAAACTCTGTAACTTATGCCTGAAGCTAGGAAGCTTATTAAATACCAATAAGTAGGGGGGAGGATACTCGGGATGGAAACGGATCATATTTGATCCTGACCCGTCATGATTCGACTTCATTTTACCCAACATGTCAGGATATCGTATTTTGTTTGTGTAATACGAACACAAACCATTAAAAACACGACACAACATGACATGAATAACACGATAAGTCAATTTCGTGCCAATTGAAACGATTCAACACGACCCAACACAATAACCCACTTATTTTTTTTATATAACTATCATTTTTTATATGCATGAAATATATTAATTATAAATGGGTGGTAATTGGGTCAAATCGATCTTCTTAATCATGTTTTAATTGGTCCAAAACAAGCCAATTTCGTGTCAAAATTATGTCACGAATATGACATGACCCGCTATCAGGTCAAAATATCCTGACACAAACACGATACCGTGTTAATTTCGTGTTGCTTAGTGTCCTATTGAAAATTACCACCCTTAGAGGATATGTATCTTTGGATTGGTAATTGGCATGAAAGGTGTCTTTTAATAGATTATTACGGGATGGGGGTTATATTGGGGTTTTATTCTTAAAACCATATTTATGATGTTTGTGTACTCTTCGGTCATAATGGTTCATCATAATCTATTTGAAATAGAAAATCATGATTATAGAAATTCTTTATATTTATTTGTAAATATTCATAATTTCAGTCAATTATGCTTAGTAGGAATTATGATATGGAGACAAAAGATTAAAATTTCAGTTCTAGCATGATTGAATAGTTCACAATCTAGATATGAGGGCTGACATCCTATTGGTAAGGTTGGTAGTACAATATTAGTAGTTTATCTTGACTATGGGAGCCTGTATGATGGTTCAAGAACTTGTTCGATAGTTCAAAGAAGATTGTACCGGTACTACAGGAAAATATTGAACAGGACCAAGGATGAGATTTGAGTCTTAACGTTGACTTGATAAGACCTTCACAATCTCATGGTTTGCATAGGGTTCACTGATTCTTAATCCCAAGGGATATGTAGATTATATTATTTGCATCGTCATTACTTTGATTTATTGATGGGCGTGATTTAGCTTTATACTGGGTCAATAAACCCTATAAGCTAGGCAGTGAGCCTTTTAGTATATCTAAAATCATGTTCCGGAGGAATCCGCTTCCAGAAAGTATCCCTGAATGTGATAACCCCCTTGATAAACTTATATGTTTTGACTCTACTACTAAACTCGGTCGGTGGATTTTATAATCTGGTAGAGATGTCAAATAAGTTAAGTTTAAGATCAAAGAATGTTTATAAAATGTTAGTGTATATCAATTAGAGATAAATTGATTTCACCAATCTAGTATTATACGATTTACGCGGGGAATCATATTATGTGTCATCTAACTGTGCAAGCATTAAGCCTCTCTGTTATGGTAATTTTTAGTAAATAAAATTAGAGTGTATTCGTAATCATTTAGTGGAATTAGTTACGATTAAATAAAAAAAGAAATAACTTATGGTAGATTAATTTAAAATTCCATTTTTATATTTGGAAGCCAATTTTAGTTATTAGCCTTGGGTCCCCAATGTAGTCCCTAATTCTTTTGAGCCCAAAATTGTGTTTGGTCACTTATACCACTTAATTAACCAAAGACACCCTTTTAAGAGCTTTTGGAGGAGTTCGTATTTGGTCCAACTCTTCCCACAACATTTTTGGATTGACGACGGTAAGTATGAGTAATCTAATGAGGTGGGGGTAAGTGAAACACAATTGAATTCGTGCCAAAGAGATAAAAGAAGAGAGAGAGAAAAATTTCTCTAGAAAAGATTTCAAGGCTTGCTTTCAATGGAGAAGACCACCCTTCTAGTTCATTCAAGGTATCATACATTTGAAGACAAAGTTATGTTCCAAATTAGATTCTACATCAACTCGGCTCCACTTTATGGATCGATAACAAGATGCGAAAAGGTTTGGCCTTTACAAACCCTAGTTTTGATGTATATATTTTCTATGCATTCCTGATGTTATTTTTCCCCTGAGATTAATCAGGATCATTGGGAAATATTTTTAAAGGGTAAATCCTATCATTTTTTATCAGATCTAAAGGTTTAGGAATCAATCTTAATTGAATCAGATTGAGTTTGTCCATAAGAATACAGAATCCTAGTTCGTATGAAATAACATGTATGTGTGAATTTTTGTACTCACTTTATTTTATAGGGTATATATTCCCCTCTATTATGGCCATTTAATTTTATTTTATGATGCATTAAACCCATGATTAATCGAAGTTAATTACTTTATAGATTCAATTGGGTTGTATTATAGGATTTTCTATTATTTAGATTGATGAATCTATATAGAGCAGATTGGTAGGGTGTAATATGTTGTTTGTAGTCTCTTTTCATTGTATTTGGTCGATTATCATCAGTCATGGAAAGATCAAGAAGATCCAGATCTAGAAAGTTGAAGATCAAACAAAGTTGCCCATCAATCGTTCAAACGGGCTGTTTCTGCCAATCGCATGCCAGGGTGATCGCGTGGCCCTGTTTCTTGTCGTTATAATGCTCCCATGAGTTTTTGTCTGAATACATGAGGGAATCTTTTCGGTTTCTAATTGCAAAATTTCCAGATTCGGGAGACACCAGGAGGTTGCGGGATAGGTAGATTGTGATCGAGTAAGGATGAATATAGGTGTCCCATTGGGATTCTGCTTCTCCCGATTTTTGCTATGATATTTTATTGCATATTTTTACTGCTTTATAATTCTTCCATCTAATTAATTATATTGATAAATTGCATGTGGTAATTAGTCTCATTAATAAGGAACCCACATTATTTGTAGACAACATGGCAATAAATTATGTGACCCGACCTAGATCAAGTTTTTATGGAAAATAAAAAATATTTATTCTTTTCAAATTAAATTAAATCATAAAATTACTTTATAGTAGAATTGATTTTGTTTTCGGATTTTATTTCAAATAGTGAAGTGATTTCTCCTTATGTTAGTTTTTGCTTTCCTCCACAACGGAGGGAGTTTATCACAGTATCAAGAAATTTTGAAAATAATGAGATCGATTTGCAAGTTATTTTAAATAGTGGTGTGATTTGTTCCTCATGTTAGCATAGACTTTCCTCCCTAACGGAAGAAATTTACCACGGTATCAAGGGATTTTGAAATTAATATAGTGAGACCGGGTGCTTTAATTTGGACAATAAATTAGGATATTGACATTAATTTATTTCGGCATATATGAATTGGGTAATTTTTTTACCCTCAAGTTTTAAATATTAAGTGGGAGATGAGTTTTCAAACAAACCATGCGGTCTCCATGAGTATTTTAAAAATGTGATATGATTTCTCCTCATATTGTCATTACTGGTTTTACTCCCCAGCAGAGGGAGTTTATCATGGCATCACAAAGATTTTAAATTTATTAAATGATAATTATTTAAAATTAATATTGAATATGTTCAGTCCTTCCAACGAGGAAGTCCTATACGAATGTAATTTTAAATGGAATGAACTAATGGCTTACACTTAAACGCAAGTAATGATATCCTCCCCAACGGAGTCACTGTCATTAATTATGTGACCAAAATTGTAATATCCTGTATATTTTTGGAATAAAATGAAGATTTAATAACGATTAAATATATTCGGTGAAATTAATTAATTTGGAATTTCAAGTAATTAAACTCAATATTATTTATAAAGTTTAGAATTTGACTATAATGATTTGGAATAAATCAAACAGGATTTATTTATTTTTATAAAAAGTATTCCGGTGTGTCACGACACAATTAATTATTTTGGAATAAAATATTTGAAACGCACTTTGAGAGGTATTACGGTCCCGTTTGGGTATTTTAGACCCTTAGAAATGGTCCCGGGATATATATATATATATATATATATATATATATATAAGGAGCAATGGTGTTTTTACTGTTAATAAGTTTTGGAGACATTTAATGGTTAATATTGAAGCCAACAAGGCCAAAAATGGATGGATGAGATCATTTATCCTTTCTCTATCTCACATGCTCGAGGAAATCTGACCTCACATGGCTCGAGAAGGATATTTCATCTTTTACCATCCCACCCACCCACCCACTCTCTCTCTACCCTTTCACAATCCATCCCACCCACTCACTCACAAATCCCAAAAACCATCCGTCTTTCCTTGCTGCAAACAATCCCACCTGGCATGGTTTGATTTTTGTTGCTCATTTTTTGTTCGATTTTTGTTCATATTTTACAAATTTGAACACCGAGTATGGTTCGATTTCCAGAGCACCCGGTATAAATTTTGTTCAACATATATTTTGTTCATTTTGTTGTTGATTAAATCGTAGGTTCTCTTTTTGTTGTTGTTAATTGAATCGTAGGTTCGTGTTTGGTTTATTTTGTTGCTCTTGATTACTAATAGGAGGTTTTGTGTATTTCGAACAGGGGCATGGTTCATTTGAATCATTTCTATACAATATTCAACATTATATTTTGCTCCACACTGAGTATCTCTTTCCACATCTCCTCCCATTTTACTAAAAGGTAATCTTTCCCTCTTTTATTTTGTAGATTTTGGCTCCAAAATAAGAGGTCAAACCCTTGATTCATTGATGTTTAATATTCTTTGATGTTCAGTATTCTTGGTGTTTATTTTTTAATTTTGTGATGCTTTTACTTTAATAGGGTATTTTTTAATTTTTTGATTTGAAGTAAAGTTTTTATGGTAATTTATTTGCCTAATACTTTAGAGATGCTTTTACTTTTTTGGATTAATTTTCTACATCTATTATACTTTGTACTACATGATTACATAGAAATAACCGAATGACAATTGTTGTCTTCATATGTGCAAAAATTGTGTTTGGAACATGTTGGATTTGAACAATAACATGATCAATGGATTATATTGTTGTGCTCTTGGTGTAAATTTTGAGGTATTTGGTGTGTATTTTTTAATTTTGTGATTCTTTTACTTTAATAGGGTATTTTTATTTTCCTAATGACCCTTTTACTTTATTTGGATTCATTTTCTACATCTATTACACTTTGTACTACATGATTACATACCGTATGTTCGATGAAATAACCGAATGACAATAGTTTTCTTCATATGTGCAGAAATGGTGTTTGGAACATGTTGGAGACGTGGAGAACTCCAATATCCGAATGTTTGGACTGCAACCCCTATCAATATTGACTGTGTTTGTGTTTTGATGTCTTCTCTTCGTATATATTCTTAAATTTTAATTGTTGTGCTAATGTCTTTTTGTCGATTTCTTTGAACGATTACAATATCTTTCCATTTAAAGGAATGTGGGATTCATTGATAGTTAGTCTTTGTAGTTTCGTGTTTGATCGATCATCTCTTTGTCATTTATGTTGAATAGAAACTGAAAATTTATATCAATAAAAAAATTTAATGCAAATTTTTTTGAGTGATTTGTACTTTCCTACTTTTAGTTTTGCCAGTCTAAAAGTTAGCTTTGTAGTTCGCTTTGGGATTTTTGACTTTTGTTCAAAATCCACTCAATTTTTTGTGATGTCTACTGTTTGTGTATGGCACGTTATGAAACGAAGCATAAGTGTAGCATTAAACAAGTTCGTTGGCAAATAAAATTATCGACGCAAAGGTGAGTACTTCAGTTACTATCAATTAAAACAATTCAATTTCTTATACATTTTATATTAGAATGCATTCCAAGGTCAAAGTAATGTTGATGATTTAGGTTTGGTGCAAATTTTAGTTAAGCGCAATTTTTCTTCAGATTTAATGTAATAAAACAACAACTGGATTGAGTTTTTGACCAAGAATCTATATTATAATGCAATAGCGACGAATATGTGAATTTTTTTTTGTTCTCTTTTATTTGGCTTTTTCTACTTTTTACAATGATACTCTTAATTTTCGAAGAGAACAACACTGTCGGCACTCATTTTTTATTTTAAAAGCATGAAATGACACTAATGTATTAAAGAAATGTTTTGAGGTGCATTCAGGTGTATATCGCTTTGAATGGGTATGGGTATGGGTACGGGTCAACAATTCAATCGATAAAATGGTAAAGTGAGCCTTCTTCATTCGATATTTCCCCCCCCAACTTCTTAGCTTATTTATAATTGACAAAAAAGTGTATTTGGTTATGTACACAAGATTGGCTATCATATCCAACAAAGCCAGTGGCAGTGGCAACAATGAAAAAAGGGGCTATCACATCCAACAGTAGCAGTGGCAGTGGCAGTGGCAATAATGCAAAAAAGAGTATTTGGTTGTTTACACTGAATTTACACAGGATTGGCATCAAACAAAGGCAGTAGCAGCAATGCAAAAACGGGGCTCTGATCCAAGCAAGTGAAAAAACATCCAAGAGGTGCTTAATAGGAGCAGTGCTTAATAGCAGTGCTTGAGCAGCAGTGCTGAAGCTGCTGTTTGGCAAAGATTTGTTGGGAGTTTGCTCTGAAATCCTATAACTCACCACGCATAGCTTGATGCAATCACCAACCAAATTAACGAGGTATATATCCATGAAAAAACATCTCTATAATGGAGCTAAGACGACTTATATAAAAGCTCAAATTCTGGTAGGTACTGTGTCCAAAACCTGTATCCTTTTCTAAGATGTATTGGAAATAAGACCAAAAGTTGTATTTTGTTCTTCTTTAATGGGGAGACCTCATTCTTTCTTAGTTAATGCAAAATAATCCTTCCAAAAACCAAAAATACATTTTTCCTCTCATTTAGCCGTAATCTTCATAACTTTATACATATGGTGTGCTAAATCTACTTTGACATCGGTTCCGATAACATGAAGGAGTTTTCAATTTTCTTTTTTGAGAACTCCCGGGGGTATAGTAGGATCGATGTTCGACGACATCATTGGTGCAAGATATAGTAGCCACAAACCAAGCCATGGTGGTCCATGAACCTGTTGTTCGTATGACCATTAGTCAATGCATTAACCACTTAAACAACGATGGACCTGCATCTTCAAAGACTCAGAGTAGGGATAACTGGAATTTTCAACCTGAGGCAGACTATAGAATTGAAATAACCTATGACGAAATAAGAAATTATACTCCCTAAACATAACATGTACGAGTAATTCGATCCGTAATCCCCAAAAGTATTGGATGGATAAAACTCTCATACCAAGTCGATGTATCCCAACTCGGTTTATTACAAACACCGAACCAACTAAGCTCTTGAAAGATAAATAGTATCCCTCAAAGTACACAAGCGCACACTCATTTCCTAAATTACAAGACGATGATGAAAGTTATCGTTGAATTATTTCTTATAAAGGGGAATGGGCGATTTCACAGGAGCTTTCTGATGACAAAAGAGGTCCACTCAAGGTTCCATCTTAAAGTCTATAAGGGCATTCTCCCTTCTAATTATGTTGTTACAACAGCATTTGGAATTACCCCCGTCTTTGAGATGGAACCTGAAGCAGCAGTTATTTGAACTGTTGAGAAGAATGCAATAGGGGTAATACTATTATCCCGCCTAAAAGTTCAATCATTTTATTGGTTGCACATATCAATACAACTAAAATTTTATTCTTTTAAATATAATGATGTTCTACTGTTCAGTATTCTAAGCTTCCCTATGTCTGAAGGGATAATTCCTCAAATTTTATTTTATCGAAGACGCAATTACATTAAATAAGAGAGGTTAGCTTGGTTAAACTACTCAGATTAGTTTGATAACTGAACAAAGCCAACTGGTTATAAATTTAGGACTTTACTTTTAAGAAAAATACGAGTTCAGGACTCAAATGTTCATTTTAAGTTATTCATAACTTATTCATTTGCATAACATATTTATTTTGGTTCAAATTATTAATTGGTTTAGTTTTTGGCCATGTTTAGTTTTTGGTTAAAATATTTATGAGAGGACTAATAGATTGTACAACTATGTTTGTTGGCCTGTATACATAACAATTGGAGACGGTGGTAATATTGAGAAAGTTGATGTTAATCACGCTGATGAGCCTGGGAAGTGTCCTTCGGGAGGAGATAAGCATCCAGAATTTGGAGATGTGTGCCATTTGAATTTCTCCTCTGGGCCCGCATTAGGCAAGTTTTGTTGGGATAGATAACCAGAGAGGAGTTCATATAGAGAGAGAAGCTTTGGTCATGGCATACTCGAGGTAAAACTTATGCTCTTAGCATAAATTTCTCCCTGTCTGCACCAAATGCTGAAAAAATTCTCACTTAAGTCTCTGTTTGATCTGGTGAAATGTTTTTCATCTTACTAAAACTTAAATATTTTCAATTCGCACGTGATGAGACATTTCACTTTCACTTATTTCACTCTGACCCACCTTGGGCCTTAGTTTCTTTCCCTTGATGATAAATACTCGAAATCAATTTTATCTGTTTCCTTGGTTTCTGAAACACGTATGGTTTACCAATGATATGATTCTTTCTACTACTTTTGAAAATTGAGATATAACTTCTATTCTTTGTTGTAATTTCTTGTGACATTTTCCTGTCATTAATCATTTATAGCAATTCGATTTTTCAGGATAAATATAGGCTTTTAAATGTCAAGGAATTATATTTTCTTTGTTTTTACAGAATCAAGTCTATTGTTATCCATTTTTGTTTGTGTTCATACGATTTGTTTCATTTGACATAAAATGACTCGAAGCTGCCGAGGGAATAGGTCATCATTCTTAGGCAACATCTGTAAGCTGTGAAGCATAGTCATGCTTCTTAGGCAACGAAAGAAGTGCAAATCTTTGACACTCTCGATTTATTCTTTGAACGGCGTCAATGTAGTTATCATACCTGTTGGTGTTCCTAGGAAGCCCGGTATGACCCGCGATGAACTCTTCAACATCAACGCGAGAATAATGAAGAAGGAACATATTACCTTTCCCTCTATAATAGTTCCCAATGCAATGGACCAGTGGTCATGTTAAATGCCCCAGGATAGCAGAAAAATTGAGCACATGATATTCAAATAGGCTAGAGTATATTAAGATGATGGATATATAAGAATGACTATATAAATCTAAATCTCATATTACTCACCCCCATGTAAAATTAAGAGCCGTTACTTGAAATTGATTCTGTTCAGCATTATTCTTGCTATTTAGCATTATTCAATTACTTGAATATATTAGCATTATTCCTATTATTTCGCTTCAACTTTCTTCTTACTGACTTTTTTTTCCAGTAATGGCAAAAGCCCCATTCCATAATATAGACAATAAATTAGGAGAAATTAAACATAGATACCATATCCTTAGAAGTTATTGACATACCCATAGTACCATAACTTACACGACCACCAAAAAAGGAAATCCAAGGCGTAGGCCCAAAGGAAGCACCGACAGGTAAGCGTGAGAGCCATTTTGAGAACACTGTGATACGAGCTCAACTGGCATATACAAATAACCACCTTACATGCTTAAAAAATGCCATGTGACAAGTTTGGTACATCAGTGCATGCCGAGGAGACTATAATACAGATCAAGAACTTTTGGGAGCACTCACGACTCATATTCTTACTGAAAATATGGTCCGAAGCTCTGTTTCATCATTTTATCCACCGAAAGTGTTAATTACTTAAAAAAAATTCCGATCGACTCCTTTATTACTTGGTTATAATGTTCCAAAAATGATAAAATGACCATCGTGACCTACATTACGCATGTCGTAGGCACAAACTACATCCTGTTATGTATGTATTCACTCCGACACATGCTACCAATGTTGTGACGGACCTCAAGTAGATAAAGATACCCTTACTCAGTTTGGTGCTTACTTTTAGTTTATTATGATTACTTTCATTTTTATTAATTACAGAATCATGGCGTGCTCACTGCAACTTTATATAATATATTTGTTCGTTGAGTATCTATGTTGACAGGACCTGAAATTATCTAATTTGGTGTTTTTCTTAATTTTTGTAGATATCAAGTTTTGCATCATTTGGGGCTTTGATTTTAAGGTCATCATCATTCCACTGAATTTGTTACTCGTGCCAATCTATATGCAGAATTTTGAATGAAGTAGTTGGTTTATATATCTCACTTTGGGGCTTTGGTGAGTAAGAAATATTTTTCATCAAAAATGAGGAAAGTAAGGAGAGTGCGTCGCTTTAAAATTAAGACTATTATTCTCATGTAATTTCATCCTAATCATGTTAGGAAAAAAATTAAAACTAAGTTAGGAGGAGTACATTGTAATCTGTCTATCCATATTGTAAAGCATTTTGATATCATAAAGGTATCATCTACCGTTTTTGCAAAGGATTTTATTTATTATATTCTTTTCCCCGCTCATTTAATTATTTGTGACTTGAGTAAAACTTAATCATGTTTATGTTTAGTACTGATTGCTTAGATATTAAGTTAATTTTTGTATTTTTATTATGAATTTGAACTGACACGTCTATTTTTTGTTGTTTAATTTTTAGATTATGACAAATATGAGGAGAACGTGTCAATTATAAGCCTGAGTTGGGATCCTGTTTAGCTTTGATCCCCATCCCAACCAATTAGAAATGTGCATGAGTTGTTTGATCGATTGACGATTTATATTTTTGATTAGATTGATAATTTTTTGTTATGTTTAAGTATTATTTTTATTATCATTTTTTGTATAGTGATTAGTTTTGGTTTGTTGATAAAGTTTTGTAGAGGAGAATTTATTGTTGGTAAAGTTTCCAATAATAATAATTTGGTTTGTATAATATCTGCGATGGATTATTTGTGTAGCTGAGTATTTTTGGTTTCTTAAACAGGTGGATAATCATAAAAATAGAGAAAATTCTGCCCAAATTTTCTAAATCGTATACATATTTTTGTGTTTTATAATAAATTATATGATTACACGTCTTAGTCAACGTAAGTATTTGAAAGTGCTCATCATGCCTTTAGGCATGGGCATACCCTAGTATATATATATATATATATATATATATATATATATGAATTGGGTAGTTATTGGGCTAATTAAATTTGGTATTTGGGCTCATTTGAGGGTCTAAAGTTGGGGCCTATAGCCCAATTCGGGATTAGAACTAATTAGGTGTTTAAGTGGGGGTAAACCACGCCCCTACTATCATTATAAGAAACCTAGGTTAGCAGCCACGGGAGAGAAAAAGGAGAAATAACAAAAGAAGAGAAAAGGAGCAAGAACAAAGGGGAAAATCATGGAATCTTTAAGAGGAGTCCTTCTACACAAACCGAGGCAAGGATTCTCTTGCCATATTTATTCAATTTGTGCTATTTTCATATGAATGTTCACTTCATGTTTAGATTTAACGTTGAATCATGTTTTGAGATTTCTGGAATTTGATTATATTGGAATTGATGATGAATAACTCATGTAGAGGGTTGTCTTATATGTAGAATTTGTCCCCTAAATTAGGTATCAACAAATCTGAATATTGGTGTTAAATTTCTCAAGTTTTTATAGTTATTTGAGAATAATTGACTAAGTAATGTATATGAGGATGTTGTTAATTAGAGGACTTAAACTTTGATGTAGATATCCAAATGAATGCTCCTTCTTGTGAATTAAATCTGATTGGGATATGTAGAATGTTCAAATAGTACAATTCTTTAAATAGTACAATTTCATTCCATTTATTCCTATGACTGTTTGATAGAGATTTAAGACGCTACATCATTTCATCCATGTGCTTTACATTGTATGGAGTCTTTGAGATGTAATTAGTGATATTTTCCTACATGTTTGACTCCTATCTCCTTTATTGAACACATGCACGGCTTTATTTGATTATTGTACTTGTCTATCACATGTTGGCTTGAGTGTTTCCATCTCAATTCTGTCTATACAACTTGCAATATGCGATAAAACTTGACAAGATTGGAATGCATGTCAAAACCGCTTTTTGTGAGACTGAGTGTTTATTTAAGAACGGGGAGGGGCTGCGAAAGGTAATTGTCTTCTTTGTGCAAAAGCCACCGTTCAAAAGGACCTAAAAAATGGAGGAATTTTATTATCCATGGTCCAA
The DNA here is from genome assembly GCA_949130495.1 of Sambucus nigra. Classification (NCBI taxonomy): domain Eukaryota; kingdom Viridiplantae; phylum Streptophyta; class Magnoliopsida; order Dipsacales; family Adoxaceae; genus Sambucus; species Sambucus nigra. The sequence goes on along the minus strand of OX422217.1, from coordinate 510,661,204 downwards.
AGAAGTTAAAAGAGCCCGAAAAAATTTAAAGGCAATAAAAAGTAATTCATGCCAAATATGGGCCACTTAGGTTTCACCTTCAATTATCCAAAGTTTGAGAATTTAGAAAGCCTCTATTCAAAATAAAAATCTGAGGGAGTTTGGTTGGAGAATTCAAACGGGTTTGCGCTTCCTTGAAAGTCCTGAAAAAACATGAAATAGTTTTGGACGTTATTGGTGTGGAAATCACTTTGAGCTTTGATTTGTCGATTTGATTGATCCAATATCTTATATTTCCATCTTTTTTACACCAAAGGAAGACTTTGAGTTCATTCTTTAGGAGTATCCGATATTCATCGTGCACATATGTCATGTTTGTATGCATTGATTTTCCTATCGAATTTGTTCACACCCCTTCATTTCACTATCATTGACTTGGTTGTTTTTTGTGATCTTTCATGGTGTGATTCTTTGTTATATACTATGTGTGAAAAATTTTGAAAAATATAAAAATAGCAGTTTTTATTCCTGTGTGTCATTCTCCATGTGCATTCATTTCTGCTTCTCATATTTGTCTATTTGGGGACATCATAAAAAAGGGGAGAAGAATTATGGGTGAGAATTATTTTGGTGTTTGGTTGATTTATGAACATATCATTATATTTCAAACTGTTGCTTGTCACGGCTATTTGCTTTATCTCATGTGTGTAGGTACACCATTGTTCATTTTTGGATTGCACACCTTGATGAGAAAAGCTTTGAAAGTTTCTGAAGAGCTGAAGATTTGGGAGACATATCATTTAGTATTCTCAGTTTGAGGGTTTAATGGGGATATTATCTTATATGTCATTTGATTGCATAATTCGGATTTTTTTATGTATATACCGGCATAGACATAGGGGGAGATTTGTAAGGACATAATTTTATTAGTGTCCGGGGTAGATTCTAGGAGTTTTCTATTTTCTCCTAGATCTCAGTTTATATGTCTGATACCGCTACATTCGGCACGTCAACACGATCATCCTCGACGGCCCGTATCCGAATTAGATGCATCCACTTTCTTCACGTGCATCATGCTACACGCAACATGCTGCTCAGCTCATTCCCACTACTCCACTACGCTCTATCAGTAAAATGTTATATTGGAGTTTTAAATATTTGCATAAATATTTGGAAAATATTTTTGAAAATTATTTTTGAAGTCTGGGTTAATTTAAAGTGAAGGAGCGAATGGCCTCGATCGATGAGATCGCTCGAGCGACTTTGCAAGTCGTTCGCGTGAGATATCATGTCGCGCGATATCGTTCGAACGACTTCTGTACTTCATTCAAGCGACATGCTATTGCGTTCGAGCGACATGCTATCTCGTTCGAACGAGCCACCGCCTCGATTTTTGTATAAATATCTAATCCCCTTCTACACGTTTTGATAAGTGTTTCTTCCATCACGAAATTCGGCAAAAACATCCCAGAATAAGACTTCACCTTTTAAGGTTTTCTAAACCTTTTTGATTCAAAAAACCATTCCCATATATGTGTGTGAATCTTTAAACCTTCAAGAAGATCGTTTACTCATCTGGAGTACTTTGGGAGGAAGCCGCTCTCTGCATCACTGCTGCCCTACTGGAAAGGGATTGTTCCAGCCGCCGACAACAGAACCGACACCCGAGGGTATTTCTGTGTCACTGTATTTTCATTGTAATCCGTTGTAAGCCGTTTTCTTACAAAAATTATTGTGAAAATAAAAGGTTTTGCCCCGTTGGGGATTTTTCCTCATATATGTGTTCTTGCATGTTTCATCATCGTATTTAATCACATATAGATGCATGTTTAGGACTTAAGTGGTAAAAACTGTGTTTAATTAAATAACTTCCTTATTTGAATGCAAGCACACTCTTCTCAAATTGGTATCAGAGCCAGTTACACAATTTTACCGTGTAATTTTTAGCAAATTTTTTTTTTAAGATATCAATTTTTTGAAAAATTAATTTTTGAAAACGAGTGTGTTCATTATGGAAAAGTTATATAATAAAATTCCAGTTTTTGACGGGACAAACTATGCATATTGGAAAGCCCGTATGAGATCTGCATTAAAAGCCATTGATGAACGTGTCTGGATGTCGACTAGAAAGAGGGTAGAGTCATATAGAAAGAGAGAGACTGACATGTCAGATTCTGATTGTGATTTTGACTTAGATGATTTGGCTCTTTTTGCTAAAAATTTCAAGAGGATTCTCAAATTCAAGAAAAATGACAATTTTAAAGATAAAAAGAAATTTGAGAAAAATAAGTTTGAAAAGAAAATTGAAAAAGTTTTTAAAGATCCTCCTAAGAAAGAAAGTGAGAGATGCTTTGAGTGAGACGGTAGGGGTCATAGAGCCTTTGAGTGTGCCACACGTCTGAACATAGAAAAAGGGAAAGCTGTCCTTAATGCTACCCTTAGCGATGACAGTGAGGTCGAGTCGGTGGATTCTAGAGTCGAGTCACCGCATGAGTGTAACTTCACCGCATTCATGGCTAGTCATGTGAGCACTTCTAGATCTCCTCACGACGATGAGGATGATGCTTCACAGGAACACCTCGACAGTGAGAGCGATGTGAGTGAGGGGGAGGATGACACAAGTGAGAGAGAGAGTGATATTCAATGCGCCTACGCTGAGTTATATTCTGAGTCATTTAAAACTAAAAAGCGTAACAAAGTGTTAGTCCTTAAGATCATCGGCTTAGAGGAAGAATTAAGAAAAGCGAGAGAGAGAGAGTCCTCCACCTAAACCACCCTGACAGAGAGAGAATTTGCCTGTGTTGATAAAGAAAGTTTGTTTAGAGGGAGAGAAAGCACTTTTGAAAAAGAGAGAGGGGACTTGACTAAACAAGTGGCTAGTCTTACGAGTCAGCTCCATTCCTTCGTGGAGACTCTAAAGAAACTTGAAGCCCTTGTTGCCCAGCTGACTCATGATCTTGAGAAAGCACGGGAAGTCAAGGTACAAATCAAGGACATATCTGGGAAAATGGGAAAGATGCTCCTCAGCCCCGCATTACGTTTTGGTGATTGGCAAGGAATTGGGTATGATGGTACCTCCACGTCCCAAATTTCACCCGAACATGTTCCTGAGTTTACTACGACTCCTTATGGCCATCGGCAAAAACCTCGAAGGAGAGTTCGACCAAGAAAAGCAAACCAAGGTCCGCCTTTGACTGTGTTCTTTTGTACTTATTGGAAAAGAAAAGGCCACCTCAGGGAGTTTTGCTATATTATGGGTCGGACACGACGTACTACTTCTCCACATCAGCATACTGATAATTTTACTAGTCTGAGAGAGCGAGTTGAGTTTTTAGCTTCCACGTCTCAGAGTTTGGTGGAGGAATTTCGACGGATGTCATTGCCGTCAGGGAATGCTTCTCACATTCCATCTAAAACCAACAACAACAAAGGCAAATAAAAGGTCACCACTTCTTGGGTACCTAAGAAAGATAAAAAGGCCTTCGTTGTTCATGTTGCTCTAAAGGCACAAATACCTCACAGTGGTATTTTGACAGTGGATGATGCAGATATATGACAGGTGATACCTCATTTTTTACATCTCTTGATTATTATCAGGATGGCAGAGTCACCTTTGGAGATGGGAGAAAGTCTAGCATTGTAGGACGAGGTACTGTAGTGTTACCAGGATTTCCTAAGCTAGAGAATGTGTTGTACGTCAAAGGTTTAAAAGTAAACCTTCTCAGCATTAGCCAGCTGTGCGACACTGACTTTGCAGTAAAGTTTGACCGGGACTCATGTAATGTTTACAATCAAGCCGGTAAACTCTTAATGCAAGGGATGAGGACCGAGGATAATTGCTATGGTACTGTGCTTACTTTCTCACTTGTCTGCAACAGCGCCACGATCACTCCTATGGATCTGTGGCACCAACGTCTAGGTCACGTAAATATTAGAGATCTCACTCGCTTAGCTAAAAAGGACCTAGTACGTGGCTTACCATCTCTTGGAAGGCTAACTTTGACGATTTGTGGACCCTGTCAGTTGGGAAAGCAAATTCCTAGTCCCCATAGGAAGTTGCATTCCATTACCACCTCTCGTGTTCTTGAGCTTATACACATGGATCTTATGGGTCCCACTCGTACCGAGAGTCTGGGTGGTAATAGGTATATCCTCGTGATGGTGGATGATTTCTCCAGGTACCCCATTGAAGGTTTTCTGAGAGAGAAATCCGATGCTGTAGAATTTTTAACGACCAAGTGCCGTATCCTGCAAAATCAACACGGAGTCACTATTAACAAGATACGTAGTGACAACGTCACTGAATTTAAGGAAGCAAAGGTAGATTTATATTGTGATAGCCTTGGGATCAAACATGAGTTTTCTGCTGTGAAGACTCCTCAACAAAATGGGATTGTTGAGAGAAAGAATAGAACGATCCAGGAAATGGCTAGATCTATGCTTCTAGGTCGTAATATTTCTAGGAGATTTTGGGCAGAGGCAGTGTCTATTGCATGCCACACGGTGAATAGGGTTTACCTGCGTCCACACACACTTAAAACGCCTTATGAACTGTGGACAGGCAAGAAACCCAACCTGACATATTCCGTGTTTTTGGGAGTAAATGCTACATCCTACGGGATAGAGAGCAATTAGGAAAGTTTGACTCTCGGAGTGACGAGGGAATATTGCTAGGATATTCATCGAATAGCATAGCGTACCGGATCTTTAACCTGAAGAGCTCTAAGGTTATGGAATCAATAAACGTCACCGTGCATGATGACGAACCTCCGACAGTTATTGATCCTAACCTTCAGTGTGAGGATGAGGACTCATATGACAGTGATCCACTTGTCCCCCACCCACACTCTGTGGTCCCTACTCCTTGTAACACCCCGTATTTTTGGTACATTTAAAATTTAATTAATTTGGATATTCTAAATTACTAGTGTGTTGTAATTTAATGAATTAATTATGATAGAATAATATATAAATGTTAATCTGGGATTGAATGGTTAATATTTAGGAAAATTTATTTACTAAGTGAATAGTAATAATGTAATTTTGTCGTTTCGAGTATTAATGACGAGGTATGTACTTATCACATCCGGAAGTCGGTATAGACTATATTGGGTGGGGGATAAGTATTTTCATAAATTAATTCGGATGCAAATTCTGAGTGTACAGTTGAGTCCGGATGGGCCGAGATAGTCAAAAAAGTGTACCCGGGGGTAGTAAACGGGTCACGGGACGTTTTTAGACATAGTCGGGCCCACTCGGGGGCATTTTGGTCACTTGGGCTTGGCCCATTAGTCAAAAAACGGGAATGGATTAATTAACTTAATAAAAAGAAATAAGGGCATGGCTGAGCTTAATTAGAAAAAGGAATTAAAGGGTTAGGAAACCCTAGCAGCAGCCAAAACCATTTTGGGGATCTCAAAGAACCAACAAGGTCATCTTCAACCTTGGAATCCATCGCAAATTCAGACACTACAAAACCTAAGGCAAGTGAATAACTTACAAATAGCATTAAATCTGTCTTTCAATTCATATTTGTGTGCTGTTATGAATAAAAAAAAATTCGTTTTGGGGTTTCATGGTATAAACATGGGGTTTTGATAATACAAAAGAAAACATGAATCTGATTTGCCCGAATTTATGAGGATTTATGTAAAATCTGATATTGGAATATTGATGTGTATCTGCTAGAATGATATCCAAATAAAATAGAACGAATTTTATGAAGAAATTTGGAGTAAAAATGTGTTTAAGGAAAAAGATAGTTTTTTTCCCCAAAATTATGAATCAGTAGTTTATGGACGAATTGATGATTGTTGTGGACTTTCTGGGAAGTCCTAATAAGGTTTCTAATATGTACTGGTGTTATAAAGGCTTAAAATTCATGTTAGAAGAGATTAGGGTTTAAGAAATCTCGTTCATGGATGCCCTGTCTTCGCGAAGAAGACGAGGACCTGTTCGATCGATCGATCGACGGTCTGGGTCGATCGATCGACGGTTGCCAGAATCTGGCAGTTTCGCCAGTTGGTTATATAAGAGGGAAAATTTATATAAAAATCTTATGTAATTAATTATTGAGAAATTAAATACATGAGAGTAAATCTAATTAATTGTAGATAAATTAATTTGGGTTTGAGGCTAATAAATTAGAGTCGGGAATTTTGACTCGGGTAAATTTATTTTGGCTACGAGAGTAAGTCCAAATTTATGGTGGGGGGGCGACACCAAAAATAACTTAATTAATTAAGGTGCAATTTAATTAATATTTAGAGTTGGACCATAAACTCTTAATAATTTTAATAGGCTTATGTTACGGATTTAGTGAACGGTATAGCCGGGACTTTTATATGTATATATACGGAGGCGATAGTATATATATATGGTGTGCACAATTAATATCAGTGATTAAGATATTTTATACTATAGTGCTATAGGGGGAGGTTGCGCGTAGTGGATGAATCCCCTAGCTTGAGGAGTAGGGTGAGTATATTCCCGAGGTCATAGCGTCCGTTATATGGGTGAGGGACATCTCACTTTCAGGGAAGGAATATGACCGCCTCCAATTATTTATTTTTATCAAGTTGGTGTGAAAATTCTGACTTGGGATATCTAGGCTATGTGATTGTACCTAGTGGGATAGCACTTTATAGAATTTACATTCCGGGAGTATTTTTGCTCCGGAGGATGCAAGTTGTTATATATATTACAGTATGATTATGAATGCTGAAATATGATTATAAGTATATAATTAGATAATTAATTATATACGGGTTATTAATGAAAAGTGAGTTAATTCACATGTATAACAAGTGTGGAAGTTATATGAATATAAAAAGGGAAATGATTTAGTTAAGTTGATGTTACTAATAACTTATAAATCATAATCACTACATACTCAGTTAGAGTAGGGTGGGTATAAAGTAACTTTGTTAATTATCTAGTCATGAGATGAATAACTAGGTAATTTATTTAAAGCGTTAGTAGTGTACGTTAGAGGAAGGGTAAGGAAGTTCTCAAGAGAGTGCGATACTAACTAAAATATGAAGAGGATGCATATTTATTTATTACTGCAAGTTAATCATTTGTTAAATGTTTTTCAAATGTTTTTGGGTACTAACCCTTGCTATAAAAACTTTTAAAAACCCTTTTAGGTGTCCAGCCACAGGGACGCCAGCCTTGACTCAATTCCAGGGATCCGTTGCTGCAGCATATGTGGATGTTGCGGGGCTTTGATAGACGCCTCATTTTCATTCTTAATGTAGAAATTCATGATTAGTTATTCGAGCATGTTGCTCACATTCCATTTTATTTGTAGTAGACTTGTCGGGAGTTCATTCTTGTCTTTACGGGATTTATTATTTGGACCGATGGTTTATTCGGTTAATTACTTTTACTTGTGGATGATTATTTCAGTTATCTGTGATTGTTATATTGTTTTATTATCCGCATGGGTTTTTGTTTAAATAATGAAAGATAAAAATTGGCACAAGTCTATTTTTCTCACTTAGGTGGTTAGTAATTTAATAAGACGACAGTGATGCTAAGAATGGACCAAATGAGAAACCTGTTCTAACTTGATGTAGGACTGATCACCCGGGATTAATTAGGCGGGGTGTCACAGATGGTATCAGAGCATCAGGTTCTAGTGTCCTTAGGATCTGTACGGCTTTCTACGTTTCAGCGTAGCGTTCGGTTGTTATAGAGCCCTATTATTAGGACTGTTGATTATATTTTCCGCTTGTAAGATATCGTATTCCTGCTATTAGTTTTTGTATAAATTGTGTACTTATACAATTCAATCTATTTAAGATGCCGCCAAAGAGACAGAGAGCGTAGTGGGCTGAGGCTAGAGATGAGGTGAGGGAGGCTCGCCAGGAGCCACAGGTACCGCCACCACCACCCCCACCCGAGTTGATTTCTACCACTCAGGTGGCAGTGATAGTGGCCCAAGCGGTCGAGACAGCGATGCGAGCTATGGCAGCTCATTTTCCATAGCCCCAGGCACCGCCTCCAGTGGCTCCAGCAGTTCAGGCTCCAGTGGGGCCACCATCTTGGCAGCGAGTGAGGGAGACCTTTCAGAAGGGTCACCCACCTGAGTTTCGAGGTAGCACCAATGTGGTCGAGGCTTGTGACTGGAAGAAGAACATTCAGCGCCATCTGCGCATGTTAGAGGGTACAGAGGTGCAGAAACAGATGCTGGCTACCTTTCGTCTGTCAGGGGCAGCCTTACAGTGGTGGGAGTCCGTAACCACCGCTGAGGAGCGGGATTCGATGACGATTTCTGAATTCTGGGTGCGGTTTGACCGCAAGTACTTCCCTCCAGCAGTAGAGTCTGAGATGAGAAAGAAATTCAGCGAGTTGGTACAGGGTGACAGGTCAGTGGCAGAATATGAGGAGGAGTTCACCCGTTTGGCAAACTTTGTGCCAAATGAGGTGAGCGATGAGGAGCGGAAGAAGTCAAAGTTCATGGATGGCCTCGCCTGGAGAATCAGGCAGCACTTGATTGGAAATCCGGCGTTAGTGACTTATACAGATGTCGTTAATGCCGCACTTGTACATTGCCAGGATCATCGTTTCCATGCTAAGGGAAACAAGAAGGGAGGTGAGCCGAGCCAGCAGGGCAAGGCGGTTACTAATAGTGAGACAAGTGGCACACAGCAACAGGTTATCATTCAGCAAGGGAATCAGGCTAAGAAGTTTAAGCCTGGTGGGTTCCGACCGGAAGGACAGGGGTTCAGGCAGGGGCAACCAGGCCCTAATCAGCAACAACAGGTTCCTCAGGGCCGTCAGGGCCAAGGGAATAACGGGGGAGGCCAACCGGGCCAGCAACGTCAGGGCCAACGGCAGGGTGACGACCAGAAACGTTGTTTCGCCTGTGGCCAGCCAGGACACTTCAAAAGGGAGTGCCCGCAGAGGGGAAGAGGCCAGCAGTAGGGTGCCCAGCAGGGACAACAGGGTCAGATGCTGCCAGCAGCACCAGCCCCACCCGCCCCACAGCAGCAGGGGAAGATGCACTATGGACGTGTGTACAACGTTCGGGATGTTCCCAATCCTCCAGCACAGCAGGCGCCGCCAGCGGTTGAGGGTATGTTTTTCATTCATGGTCATGAGGGTAGCATTCTTTTTGACACGGGAGCATCACACTCATTCATTAAATCTAATTTTGCTAAACGGGCTAGGTTATTAGAGACAGCGGGTAGCCTCTGTATGAGTGTAGAGTCACCAGTAGGCAGCGGGGCTTTGATTCGCTCAATTTGTTGAGGAGTAGACATTTTGATTGGGAGGCTTAGTTTAGCAGCAGACCTCTTAGTGTTAGATATGGAGGGGTATGATGTCATCTTGGGCATGGATTGGTTGGCAGGTTACCAGGCTACGGTGGATTGTTATGAGAGGACAATCGTGTTCTCCATTCCGGGACAGGAGATGTTCCTGATAGCAATGCCGCTTCCTGAGGGAGGGTCGCGCACTCACTTATACTACATTGAGGAGGAAACCTCACAGGAGATGGTAGTTCCTTTAGACTCTATTCCTGTAGTGAGGGACTTTGAGAATGTATTCCAGGAGATACCAGGATTACCACCCAGCAGAGAAATCGAATTTGTTATCGATTTGGCATCGGGGACGAGGCCGATTGCTCGGGCACCTTACCGAATGGCCCCTTCAGAAATGCGGGAATTGAGGGAACAAATTCAGCAACTACTGGGTCAGGGTTTTATTCGGCGGAGTACATCGCCGTGGGGTGCGCCGGTGTTGTTTGTGAAGAAGCGAGATGGTTCCCTCCGCTTGTGCGTGGATTATAGGGAGCTGAACAAGGTAACGATACGGAATAAATATCCGTTGCCTCAGATTGATGATTTATTTGACCAATTGAGAGGAGCGTCTTTTTTCTCCAAGGTCGACTTGAGGTCAGGGTATCATCAACTGCGTATCCGAGAGGGGGATGTTCCTAAGACCGCATTCTTGTCACGGTATGGATCATATGAGTTCAGGGTAATGCCCTTCGGGCTCACCAATGCACCAGCAGTGTTCATGGATATAATGAATAGGGTTTTCAGGGAGTACCTAGATCAGTTTGTCATCGTGTTCATTGATGACATCTTAATCTACTCGCGCACCGAAGAGGAGCACACAGAGCATTTGCGCATGGTTTTACAGACGCTGAGGGATCATCAACTCTCTGCCAAATTAGAGAAGTGTGGGTTCTGGCTACGAGAGGTACAGTTCCTTGGTCACGTCGTGTCAGATCAGGGTATTGCCGTGGATCCGAATAAGGTGTCGGCGGTGAGGGAGTGGGGACAACCCACGACACCGACCGAGGTGCGCAGTTTTCTGGGTTTGGCCGGTTACTACAGGCGATTCATTAAGGGATTCTCTAAAATTGCAGGACCTTTGACGAATCTGACTCGGAAAGGGGTACCTTTCAAGTGGGATGATAGTTGTCAATTAGCGTTCGACGAGCTAAAGGACAAGTTGACATCTGCACCCGTGCTTGCATTGCCAAGGGGAGGGCTAGAGTATCGGGTTTACACAGACGCATCCTTACAGGGTCTTGGGGGTGTGCTCCAGCAGGAGGAAAGGGCTATAGATTATGCTTCCAGGATGCTAAAGCCCCACGAGAGGAATTACCCCACTCACGACTTAGAGTTGGCAGCGGTCGTTTTTGCTTTGAGGATATGGAGGCATTATCTTTTAGGAGAGCAGTTTACTCTATTCACGGATCACAAGTCACTTCAGTATCTCTTCACACAGAAGGATCTGAATATGAGGCAGAGGCGGTGGCTAGAATTCGTGAAGGACTACCAGTTTGATATTCAGTATCATCCTGGTAAGGCCAATGTGGTAGCAGACGCATTGAGCCGAAGGCCGACTAGGGAGATAGCAGAGGTATGGAAAGCGAAGTGGAGAGAGCTTCAATATGAGGATGACGTAGCCAAGGCTTGCATGTCAGCTTTATCCATCACACCCGAAATCATTATGCGAGTTGTGAAGGCTCAGGCGGAGGATCAGATTTGTCGGGATAGGGTGGGCCAGTTGTTAGCTGAGGGAGCAGAGGGTTACTCGACTAGCTCAGAAGGAGGCCTACGCTTTAATGGGAGGTTAATGGTGCCAGAGGATGAGGATTTGAGGCACGCTGTTATGACAGAATCCCATGGTTCGAAATTTGCGGTACATCCCGGTGGGGATAAAATGTACCAAGATATGAGGAGGCAGTATTGGTGGGTAGGGATGAAACGGGACATAGCGGAGTTTGTTTCGAAATGTGCCACGTGCCAGCTTGTGAAAGTTGACCACCATAGACCATCAGGGATGCTACAGCCGTTAGAAATTCCCGTGTGGAAGTGGGAGAGCATCTCCATGGACTTCATCACAGGGTTACCTGTATCGCAGAGGGGTCACGACTCCATATGGGTTATTGTGGATCGATTGACTAAGGTGGCCCACTTTTTGCCGGTACGCACAGACTTCGAGACGATGCGTTATGAACAACTATTCATAGCAGAGATTGTTAAGCTGCATGGAGTACCTATTAATATTGTATCCGACCGAGACAAAATCTTTGTCGCCCACTTTTGGCAGAGCTTTCAGGAGGCAATGGGCACGGAGTTGCACTTGAGTACAGCGTATCACCCACAGACTGACGGACAGACTGAGAGAGTTAACCAGATGCTGGAAGACATGCTCAGAATGTGCATTTTGGACTTCGGGGGAGGATGGGAGAAATATCTCCCTTTGGTAGAGTTTGCGTATAACAACTCTTACCAATTCACGATTGGCATGGCATCGTTTGAGGCACTGTACGGGAGACCTTGTCGTTCACCAGTTTGTTGGTTAGAGGTGGGGGACAACAAACTCTTGGGGCCGGAGATTGTTCAGGAGACATCTTCCAAGATAGAGTTGATTCGAGGAAGAATTCGGATAGCTCAGGATAGGCAAAAGAGTTATGCTGATGCTTCTCGAAGACATGTGGAGCTAGAAGTTGGGGACCAGGTTTTAGTCCGGGTATCCCCAATGAAAGGGGTGATGAGGTTCGACAAGAAGGGTAAGTTAGCATCGCGATACGTAGGACCTTTCCCTATTATTGGGAGGGTGGGACCGGTGGCGTATACGCTTGGGTTACCAGAACATCTTCAGCGGATACACGATGTGTTCCATGTGGCATCGCTGAAGAAATATCGAAGGAGCGAGAGAGCCTTTTGGCACATTCCACTCGAGGAGATCGACTTACAGCCAGACATCTCGTATGAGGAGAGGCCGGTAGCAATTCTAGATCATAGTGAGCGGAAATTACGATCCAAGGTTGTTCCATTGGTTAGAGTACAGTGGGGTCATCACAATGTTGACGAGTCTACCTGGGAGCGAGAGGAGGATATGCGGGAACAATATCCAGAGCTTTTCAACGCAGGTACGATCTAATTTCGGGGACGAAATTCCTTTATAAGGGGAGGAGTATGTAACACCCCGTATTTTTGGTACATTTAAAATTTAATTAATTTGGATATTCTAAATTACTAGTGTGTTGTAATTTAATGAATTAATTATGATAGAATAATATATAAATATTAATCTGGGATTGAATGGTTAATATTTAGGAAAATTTATTTACTAAGTGAATAGTAATAATGTAATTTCGTCGTTTCGAGTATTAATGACGAGGTATGTACTTATCAAATCCGGAAGTCGGTATAGACTATATTGGGTGGGGGATAAGTATTTTCATAAATTAATTCGGATGCAAATTCTGAGTGTACAGTTGAGTCCGGATGGGCCGAGATAGTCGAAAAGTGTACCCGGGGGTAGTAAACGGGTCACGGAACGTTTTTAGACATAGTCGGGCCCACTCGGGGGCATTTTGGTCACTTGGGCTTGGCCCATTAGTCAAAAAACAGGAATGGATTAATTAACTTAATAAAAAGAAATAAGGGCATGGCTGAGCTTAATTAGAAAAAGGAATTAAAGGGTTAGGAAACCCTAGCAGCAACCAAAGCCATTTTGGGGATCTCAAAGAACCAACAAGGTCATCATCAACCTTGGAATCCATCGCAAATTCAGACACTACGAAACCTAAGGCAAGTGAATAACTTGCAAATAGCATTAAATCTGTCTTTCAATTCATATTTGTGTGCTGTTATGAATAAAAAAAAATTCGTTTTGGGGTTTCATGGTATAAACATGGGGTTTTGATAATACAAAAGAAAACATGAATCTGATTTGCCCGAATTTATGAGGATTTATGTAAAATCTGATATTGGAATATTGATGTGTATCTGCTAGAATGATATCCAAATAAAATAGAACGAATTTTATGAAGAAATTTGGAGTAAAAATGTGTTTAAGGAAAAAGATAGTTTTTTTCCCCAAAATTATGAATCAGTAGTTTATGGACGAATTGATGATTGTTGTGGACTTTCTGGGAAGTCCTAATAAGGTTTCTAATATGTACTGGTGTTATAAAGGCTTAAAATTCATGTTAGAAGAGATTAGGGTTTAAGAAATCTCGTTCATGGATGCCCTGTCTTCGCGAAGAAGACGAGGACCTGTTCGATCGATCGATCGACGGTCTGGGTCGATCGATCGACGGTCGCCAGAATCTGGCAGTTTCGCCAGTTGGTTATATAAGAGGGAAAATTTATATAAAAATCTTATGTAATTAATTATTGAGAAATTAAATACATGAGAGTAAATCTAATTAATTGTAGATAAATTAATTTGGGTTTGAGGCTAATAAATTAGAGTCGGGAATTTTGACTCGGGTAAATTTATTTTGGCTACGAGAGTAAGTCCAAATTTATGGTGGGGGGGGGGCGACACCAAAAATAACTTAATTAATTAAGGTGCAATTTAATTAATATTTAGAGTTGGACCATAAACTATTAATAATTTTAATAGGCTTATGTTACGGATTTAGCGAACGGTATAGCCGGGACTTTTATATGTATATATACGGAGGCGATAGTATATATATATATGGTGTGCACAATTAATATCAGTGATTAAGATATTTTATACTATAGTGCTATAGGGGGAGGTTGCGCGTAGTGGATGAATCCCCTAGCTTGAGGAGTAGGGTGAGTATATTCCCGAGGTCATAGCGTCCGTTATATGGGTGAGGGACATCTCACTTTCAGGGAAGGAATATGACCGCCTCCAATTATTTATTTTTATCAAGTTGGTGTGAAAATTCTGACTTGGGATATCTAGGCTATGTGATTGTACCTAGTGGGATAACACTTTATAGAATTTACATTCCGGGAGTATTTTTGCTCCGGAGGATGCAAGTTGTTATATATATTACAGTATGATTATGAATGCTGAAATATGATTATAAGTATATAATTAGATAATTAATTATATACGGGTTATTAATGAAAAGTGAGTTAATTCACATGTATAACAAGTGTGGAAGTTATATGAATATAAAAAGGGAAATGATTTAGTTAAGTTGATGTTACTAATAACTTATAAATCATAATCACTACATACTCAGTTAGATTAGGGTGGGTATAAAGGAACTTTGTTAATTATCTAGTCATGAGATGAATAACTAGGTAATTTATTTAAAGCGTTAGTAGTGTACGTTAGAGTAAGGGTAAGGAAGTTCTCAAGAGAGTGCGATACTAACTAAAATATGAAGAGCATGCATATTTATTTATTACTGCAAGTTAATCATTTATTAAATGTTTTTCAAATGTTTTTGGGTACTAACCCTTGCTATAAAAACTTTTAAAAACCCTTTTAGGTGTCCAGCCACAGGGACGCCAGCCTTGACTCAATTCCAGGGATCCGTTGCTGCAGCATATGTGGATGTTGCGGGGCTTTGATAGACGCCTCATTCTTCATTCTTAATGTAGAAATTCATGATTAGTTATTCGAGCATGTTGCTCACATTCCATTTTATTTGTAGTAGACTTGTCGGGAGTTCATTCTCGTCTTTACCGGATTTATTATTTGGACCGATGGTTTATTCGGTTAATTACTTTTACTTGTGGATGATTATTTCAGTTATATGTGATTGTTATATTGTTTTATTATCTGCATGGGTTTTTGTTTAAATAATGAAAGATAAAAATTGGCACCAGTCTATTTTTCTCACTTAGGTGGTTAGTAATTTAATAAGACGACAGTGATGCTAAGAATGGACCAAATGAGAAACCTATTCTAACTTGATTTAGGACTGATCACCCGGGATTAATTAGGCGGGGTGTCACACTCCTGTGTTAGGGGACACACCCGCTTGGGTTCGCAAGAGTCATGACCCGTCTGCCATTGTTGGCGATCCTACTCTAGGGGTCAAGACTCGTGCTCAGCTAGAGAACGTTGTTAGCCATATTTGCTACACGTCCAAAGTCGAGACCAAGAATCATAAAGAAGCACTCAAGGATGAACACTAGATATCTGCTATGTAGGATGAGTTGCTTCAGTTTAAAAAGAATAATGTCTGGGAACTTGTCCCCCGACCTAATGAGACTAATGTGATTGGTACCCGGTGGATTTTTAAGAATAAAATGGATGAAAATGGTACCATAATCCGAAATAAGGCTATGTTGGTCACTCAAGTATACACACAGATAGAAGGTGTAGACTTTGGGGAGACATTTTCTCCTGTTGCGAGGCTTGAGTCCGTCCGTCTACTACTCGCCATCGCATGTCATCTGCGCTTCAAGTTATATCAGATGGATGTCAAGAGTGCCTTTCTGAATGTCATTCTACAGGAGGAGGTTTACGTGGAACAACCAAAAGGGTTTGAAGACCCTCAGCACCCGAAGCATGTCTACTATCTGAGAAAAGCCTTGTATGGTTTGAAGCAAGCACCCCGTGCTTGGTACGAGAGGCTTACTTCCTATCTCTTAGCCCGTGGCTTCAAGAGAAGGGGAATTGATATGACGTTGTTCGTCAGGAGAGATGACGGTGCAATTTTGGTTGCCCAGGTCTATGTGGACGATATAGTCTTTGGATCCACATTCTCTCAACATGCTCATCACTTTGAAAAGGAAATGAAAAGTGAGTTTGAGATGAGCATGGTTGGTGAACTTACTTTCTTCCTTGGTCTCCAGGTTCGTCAGCTAGAGGATGGGATGTTCATCTCCCAATCCAAGTATGCTAGAGACCTAGTGAAGAAATTTGGTTTAGCCTCCGTTAATTATGCTCGTACACCTATGAGTACCACTACCAAGCTTAGTAAGGACACTTCAGGCAAGGACGTAGAGCAAACTTTATATCGGAGTATGATAGGTAGTCTTCTCTACTTGACTGCCCGTCGTCCCGATATAGCCTTTAGTGTTGGAGTTTGTACGCGATATTAGGCATCCCCGAAAGAGTCATATTTAATTTCTCTAAAACGTATTATTAAATACGTGAGTGGGACTCTCTCATACGATATTTGGTATTCCTTTGATACTGATGACCATTTATTCGCCTATTCAGATGCCAATTGGGCCGGGGATGTAGATGGTTGTAGGAGCACTTCTGGTGAGTGTTTCTATTTTAGTTTGCTCTAGTCTCCTGGCTGAGCAAGAAGCAAAATTCCATCTCTTTGTCCACTGTGGAGGCTGAGTATATAGCCACCGGGAGTTGTTGCACGCAACTCTTGTGGATGAAGCAAATGCTGGAGGATTATGGGATTTCACAGGACACCATGACCATTTCCTGTGATAACACGAGCGCGATACACATATCCCGCAATCCAGTCCAGCATTCGCACACAAAGCACATCAGGATACGTGAGCACTTTATACGTCATTTAGTTAAGGAGAGAGTCGTATCCCTGAGTTTTGTTCCCACCGACCGTTAGTTAGACGATATTTTCACGAAACCTTTAGATGCCCTTAGATTTGAGAGTCTTAGGAAATCTTCGGGGATTTGCACAGTTGACTGAGGGGTTGGTCTATGTCTAGAATAGGATGTTTTTTTTATGTTCATATCATATGCTTCTTATTGCTAGTCTGTTTTATATGTACCATTATTTTGTTGTACAGCTATTTACTTATTCTTTTGAAAAATCCCAAAAGATTTTTGTTTTTATTTATAAATATTTCATAAAAGCCCAAAAAGATTTTTGTATTTTTTATATACACCTTTTATGGATGAACATTTAAGATAGCCAAGTCACAATTTCAGTCCATTTATTCCTGTGACTGTTTGATAGAGATTTGAGACACTACATCATTTCATCCATGTGTTTTACATTGTATGGAGTCTTTGAGATGTAATTAGTGATATTTTCCTACATGTTTGACTCCTATATCCTTTATTGCACACATGCACGACTTTATTTGATTATTGTACTTGTCTATCACATGTTGGCTTGAGTGTTTCCATCTCAATTCTGTCTATACAACTTGCAATATGCAATAAAACTTGACAAAACTGGAATGCATGTCAAAACCGCTTTTTGTGAGACTGAGTGTTTATTTAAGAACGGGGAGGGGCTGCGAAAGGTAATTGTCTTCTTTGTGAAAAAGCCACCGTTCAAAAGGACCTAAAAAATGGAGGAATTTTATTATCCATGGTCCAAAGAAGTTAAAAGAGCCCGAAAAAATTTAAAGGCAATAAAAAGTAATTCATGCCAAATATGGGCCACTTAGGTTTCACCTTCAATTCTCCAAAGTTTGAGAATTTAGAAAGACTCTATTCAAAATAAAAATCTGAGGGAATTTGGTTGGAGAATTCAAATGGGTTTGCGCTTCCTTGAAAGTCCTGAAAAAGCATGAAATAGTTTTGGACGTTATTGGTGTGGAAATCACTTTGAGCTTTGATTTGTTGATTTGATTGAGTCAATATCTTATATTTCCATCTTTTTTACACCAAAGGAAGACTTTGAGTTCATTCGTTAGGAGTATCCTATATTCATCGTACACATATGTCATGTTTGTATGCATTGATTTTCCTATCGAATTTTTTCACACCCCTTCATTTCGCTATCATTGACTTGGTTGTTTTTTGTGATCTTTCATGGTGTGATTCTTTGTTATATACTATGTGTGAAAATTTTTGAAAAATATAAAAATAGCAGTTTTTATTCCCGTGTGTCATTCTCCATGTGCATTCATTTCTGCATCTCATATTTGTCTATTTGGGGACATCATAAAAAGGGGGAGAAGAATTATGGGGGAGAATTGTTTTGGTGTTTGGTTGATTTATGAACATATCATTATATTTCAAACTGTTGCTTGTCACGGCTATTTTCTTTATCTCATGTGTGTAGGTACACCATTGTTCATTTTTGGATTGCACGCCCTGATGAGAAAAGCTTTGAAAGTTTCTAAAGAGCTGAAGATTTGGGAGACATATCATTTAGTATTCTCAGTTTGAGGGTTTAATGGGGATATTATCTTATATGTCATTTGATTGCATAATTCGGATTTTTTATGTATATACTGGCATAGACATAGGGGAGATTTGTAAGGACATAATTTTATAAATGTCCGGGGTAGATTCTAGGAATTTTCTGTGTTCTCCTAGATCTCAGTTTATATGTCTGATAACGCTACATTCGACACGTCAACACGATCATCCTCGATGGCCCGTATCCGAATTCGATGCATCCAGTTTCTTCACGTGCATCATGCTACATGCAACGTGCTGCTCAGCTCATTCCCACTACTCCACTACGCTCTATCAGTAAAATGTTATATTGGAGTTTTAAATATTTGCATAAATATTTGGGAAATATTTTTGAAAATTATTTTTGAAGTCCGGGTTAATTTAAAGTATAGGAGCGAATGGCCTCGATCGACGAGATTGCTCGAGCGACTTTGCAAGTCGTTCGCGCGAGATATCATGTCGCGCGATATCGTTCGAACGACTTCTGTCCTTCGTTCAAGCGACATTCTATCTCGTTCGAACGAGCCACTGCCTCGATTTTTGTATAAATATATGATCCCCTTCTACACGTTTTGATAAGTGTTTCTGCCATCACGAAATTCTGCGAAAACATCCCAGAATAAGACTTCACCTTTTAAGGTTTTCTAAACCTTTTTGATTCACAAAACCATTCCAATATATATGTGTGAATCTTTAAACCTTCAAGAATATCGTTTACTCATCTGGAGTACTTTGAGAGGAAGCCGCTCTCTTCATCACTGCTGCCCTACTGGAAAGGGATTGTTCCAGCCGCCGACAACTGAACCGACACCCGAGGGTATTTCTGTGTCACTGTATTTTCATTGTAATCCGTTGTAAGCCGTTTTCTTACAAAAATTATTGTGAAAATAAAAGGTTTTGCCCCGTTGAGGATTTTTCCTCATATATATGTTCTTGCATGTTTCATCATCGTATTTAATCACATATAGATTGATGTTTAGGACTTAAGTGGTAAAAACCGTGTTTAATTAAATAAATTCCTTATTTGAATTCAAGCACACTCTTTTCAAGTGAGTTCGAGCATGGTTGGTTGTCACCCTTTTAATAAATTGATTAAGGTATGATTAATTAATTTTCGAGATTGAGAAATTGACTCATGTATTAAGGGATAGTGCTAAGGGAGTTAGGCACGGGGTAGTCGGTTTAATTTATTATATATAATAAATTATCAAGTATCGAATTTTATAAAAGGGTGATTGACATAATAGTGGGATTTTGTGCAATAAATTCTGAAGGATTTAGATATGGACCGAATGAGTGATTCCGGGTGTGGTAGTTGGGTAAACTACTAAATTATATTAGAGGATTCCTTAAATATGTACATATAATCATTTTTTCCACGATTAGTTAACTCCTTATATATGTACATATAAACCTTATTGAGAAGGTATCAAGAAGTGTATAAATATTAATGATTTGAAATGATTAAAGTGTCAGTCAAGAGGACAACATGTTAAGATTATTGAATGTGTGGGAAAGGTTAGTTTTGGAATAACTATACCTATAATATTTTTGTAAGGTTATTTGGGAAATGTTAATGCCTAGGTATTTAAAAAGTAATAAATAATGAAGTAAGTGTGATTTATGTCCCAAGAAGAATTATGAGACTTAATATTTATTTGGGAAATAGTTGTATGATAACGGCTTAAAGTGAATTATGGAAAAATGGAATAAACTCCATGGTTAAGCCAAGAAGGTAATCATTTATATGGATTGGGATATCCTTGAATTAAAGTAGTTAAAGAGTAACTACCTATACATATTATATGAGAATAATAATATGTATTATATTATATTTGTGTGTCGACATACCAGTGGACCGTCCTATAGGCTTGGGGGTTCGTGCGACTGGCCATGTACCACACGTCGGTACAAGTGGGCTTGATGATAGTAGGCCATATAGGTACTACGTGGAGGATCCACCCACTAGAGTTAGGGTTGGCTCTGACTGTTCCTCTATTACTGTTGGGTATGGACCGTACACAGGTGTCCTGCGTAGGGACCGCCCCCAACTTGTATGTGTTTTGTGGTGTCCTCTTAGGATAAGGGATTCTTTCGAACTTGCCAATAGAGCACGAACGAGACACCAACGATAGATGCCCTTGGGTGTCATATATATACGGACATATATATATTTACCCATTGTGGTTCCCCTTATATGTTAATGTTTCTTTTTGGTCTAAAGATGTAGACATTGTTTATTGATGATAAAATTGTGCTAATAAAATGATGTGGATAATTAAGGACGAAGATGAGTCCTAATGAATAATGCGACACACAATCATTAATAAAAATAATAATTGGATAGTCTAAAGGAGTAGACAAACATTAAATAGAATGAGAAACGGTGTATCCAATTATTAATGAGAATAAAAATTTGGTAATCTAAGATAGTGAAACTTATAGTATAATGACGTAGACGACAGGGATTATGAATTTAATTATTAAAAGATTTGAAGAAAATGGCAACGGTCACAGGATATAATGACGTAAGATTTTGCACTTAGTTTAAAGTAAATTGTAATACATTTGTGACACCCCGACTAATTAAATACCGGGTAGCTACTCCTTTATTAAATTAATACAAAACTCCAAGTTGGTTCAGTTCATAGCATCACTGTCGAAAAATGTTTTAACAATTTCTAGCCACCTAATATTTAAAAAGTGAGTTGTCGATTTTAATTAAATCCGATTAACATGCAATAAGTAAATTATGAAATGCTAACATAACCACCCCAACATAATGACAATGGAATAACCATAGAATAGTAATAAATCTGGAGGAATACTCCTCACAACAATCCAAATACAAGAATAAACAGATACCAAGTCTACATTACTAAATTAATTACAACCCAAAATCTGAAATAACTGAATAGATAATATGTCTCTAAAAGAAATAGGGCGACATGCCCAACAAATCAGGAAATCTAATAATATAGAGGCAAGAATGGAAGTGGAGGTGTCTACTGTCAAGGTCCTGTAACTTCCACCAGCTACAGTACGTCATCGGAATGGAACTCCTATGCATGGTGTCCTTGTGACTGGGCACCTAAAAGTTTTTTACAAAAATAGATTTGGAAGAAAACGGGTCAGAGACCGAGTGTGAAAATAATTTAAAATATAGCAAGTGTTTTAACGACATAAAACAATGAATGCAAAATACATGTTAGGACGTGCTCTCACATGAAATACTCACCTCTCGACTATCTGTGCACTCCTAACGTATCCGTAACCAAATCTAGTTATTCTACTATCAAACTAGTCCACTACAATATTTGGTGTTTACTAAACTAATCATGGTTTAATTCCCGACGCCTTTATATAAATTGGAAGTTTTAATTTCATTTGAATCTCGGAATTAATCATAACAATTGCTAAACTTTTTCCCATTTTTAATTCTACAAAGATGTAACATTAATTCACACTTGCACTTATATAAACAGTTCGCTTCAATATTTCATTGTATCAAACTTCTCATAATTATACAATACTAGCACCCCTAGACTAAGCTGCGGTGCACACATACTCTTCTATCCATTCTCGGTATATCACGTACATGTGGATCACGTGTTTCGAATCTCTCAGGAACCGTTTTGACAAGTAACAAACACACATAGTGGAGGCGAACATAGTTCACATCACATGGGTCACGCACATGCCTATGCTCCCATGATCAGCAGACTTATTAACTTCTCAATAAGTCCTTCTCTGACCTATGTCCTCGAGGTACCAATCTAAATCCCCCCCGTAGGCACACAAAGATTAGATGGCCCTGATCGAACGCCGACCTCCCGTGATAGCAAGCATGGTAGGTATGTTATACACAGATAACCACATATACTAAGCGTTCACACTTCTTAGATATTTTAGCGTATTAATAGAGGTATACTTCTCGTTCTTATCCCATCATTCACTGTTATACGTTCATAAGTTCCCGTTTTAAATGCGTTAGAGTTGTCAACTCTTCTCACGTAGTAATTAGGTACTCGTTTCCAAATCCACAATTGTCATCCGGTTTACTGTAAGATTCTAAGTTCTATTCCTCAACGTACCCCAATTCTCACAATCCTACCCACTAGTCAATAAGGGAAGGTTAATTCTTCGTTAATTAAGTCTACGGGACATTTGAGATAAAATCAAGCCTAAAAGGCCATCTGTCAACTCGTTAGAAGTCTCGTTCGAATGAGGTCGTTCGAACGATTTCATTCGAACGAATGGCTTCGAACAAACTACCAAATCGTTAGAAGGGATACTATCATCTCGTTACAAGCTCGTTCGAACGAGGTCGTTCGAACGACCTGGGCAGGTCTTCTAACGAGATGGCAGACTACGCCCAAAATTTTTCCAAATTCGATTTTCTTCAAAATTCTCTTCTCTAAATCCCTACTAATATCATCCCAATTAAGTTTTAACATTTTTGAATTACTCTAAGTCCTCCTAGGTCACTCTTTAACATATATTTGGGGTCAATGCTTCCTAAATTAACATGTAATCATCAAAATTTCCAAACCTTGTCCCAAACCCTATAAATATAAACCCAGAGTTTTAATCTCTACAAGTACTCCTTATAAATCCGTTTTTAAATCATGAAAAGATATATTTTGGATCTGAAATTCATCCATAAGCATTCTACATGCAATCCCTATCCAAGATTATGAATTCTATCTCCAATTTCATGGGTTTTCATCAAACTTTCAATACGAGACCTATATTCAATTCTAAGCATGGAGGAAACATTCGCTTGAAATTATGTAATTAACCCACTTGCCTTAGATGTTGTGATTCGATGTTGAAGGATGAAGGTTGATTCTCCTCTTTCTCTCTACAGATTTCTCCCAAAGGTGTTGATGGTGGCCAGGGGTTTCTTTTGGAACCTCTTAGGACTCTCCCTTTAACTCCCGTAGCCCACTACTTGATAAATGCTGATAATGGACTTAATGGGTTCATTACTAATATAAAATTAACTCCAAAAATTCGTGGGTTTTAATTCCCCTATTTTTAAAATTACCAAACCACCCTTCTGGGTTGCCGGTATGGCCCAAAAATGCCCTGGGACCCAAACTAAAACTCCAGCTAGTGTTTTCTGACTATTTCGACCCTTCCGGACACGTTGGCGCACTCAAAATGACCATTCGGTTGATAAAAATATAATTCACTTTTTAATTCAAATAATTACATTTCTAACGCGACTGACACGCGCGTCCCAATTTAAATTTCCAAATTGTCGTATTTCTGTCTTGTGACAATTTAAATATTTTCAATGCTCATGTATTACCATACATACTCAGAGATATTAAATTTTAATATCATAATCAAATACCAACTCACATCTCGCTAGTATTTATACCCGGATTAATTCCCAATTAATTTTCATTTAATTTAATTAATCCCTTAAATAAAAATAAATAAAATTAAGGGGTATTACAACATTAATAACATGAAATTTATTCAGAAATTGGAGTGTCCGAAATAAGTAACCTCTTTTGATTATTTTATAGTTGAATGGATTATTGATTATATGATTGATTAAATATTGGAAGTTACAATTGTCATTTGATTGAGGATACGAGTAGGACTGCTTCTAGATGAGAGGTGAGGTACTCCTTAATGTGAGGGTCGATGGGATGACGTGAAGTATGAGTTAGTAAAAAATTGCATATTTATTGGTGAAGAATCCTTGCACACCTCGGGCTCTAATCCAAATTATAAATGTTTTCCCCTAGATATTCTTAATGACAGGTAAAGCACGACTAACGATGGATCAGGCTTGTAGTTGCATTGGATGTAGTGGGTTCCGCTCCATTGACACTAATATAGATTGTGCTTCAGTCTCTTTGTCATTTTATTTCATTCTGGGAAATTCTATGGGCATAAGCCTAAGTGTTTATTTATGTTAGTTGTATTTAGTTTTACATTATGGACATTATATGGTGACGCAGTTTTTATTACTCATGTAAACGAAATTTCGTGTAGTGTTTTTATTCATTGTGGATTTTGATATAAAATAAAGAAAGTTTTTATCCGTTTAGTGCTGAGAATGTTATAAATTATTGATAAGCCCCATCTTCGGCGTATCATGCCTAGCCAACATTTACGTGAGAAAATGGGGGTTGTTACAAAAACTTATCAAATATTTAATTATATTGGACAAAAGAGTTCCTAGACTGTTTAATAAGACGTCTGTCTAATTTATGGAGAAGTAATTTAAGTTTACAACGAGAAATTTTACTTTCACAAGAAATTGGCATGTCGGTAAGATTATTTATAAATAACGGATGAGGGAAGTTGTAAGGACACAAATTTTCAATTTAGTCCATATGTAGTTTTAGCTTACCTCCGGACAAAACTATTTGAGTCATAGGATAGATGGTTGTTCCTATCAAGCCTATGACGTTTGAAGAGTTGAAGATGTAGCGGACTAGAATTTACAGTTTCAACCTTGTCGAGTTTAGTGCCATGTTTCTACGTCAATAACAATTGGATTCCAAGGCTCCAAAGGTATGAATGCGTTTTATATATAGATAGGAGATTGGAACTTTTATTGGGTGTATTTCATAAAATACTTTATATGAACTTTTATACTCAGAAAATCTCTTTAGAACTTTTTAAAAAAGTTTTGGGCTTAAAAGTGAAAAAAAAAAGTTTCTAAATTTTTGTTCGAATTGTCGTTCGAACGAGTTTTCCAACGATTTTTTCTTATATTCTCATAATTCTCGTTAGAAAAGTCGTTCGAACGATACTTCGAATGAACTTCAAACGAGTTTGGGGCAATGGTTTCTGAAATGTCGTTCGAAAAGTTATTCGAACGAGCTCGTTCGAACGACCTGGGCAGTTTTCTGAAAGTTTTTTAATAACTTCCCACTTGTTTTCCAACTACTTCTTCCAATTAACTAAATGCGGGAAATACTTTTTTACATAACTTTTTCATTCCGTCCAAGAGAGATAGAGAGAAACATTCTTGAGAGAAAAGTTCCATTTTGTGTTTATGATTTTAATGGATTAAAATCTTTCAAAAACTCATACACCCAGGTTTGTTTAATTCCATGCTTCTACTTATATATATTTTTCTTGGCGAGTTTGTTTGGCACCGAGTTTTCTCTACACCAACAAGAAGATATGTTTGAGTTCATTCTCTACCAATAAAGGATAAGAAGTTTATGTTGCGGCTTTCTCACATGGTGAAAGGCACCATGTGTGGTTGACGGTGAGTTGTGCCTTCATTGGTGGACTCCAAGATTTCGGTGAACTCTGGGGTTATCTACAAGGCAGAGGTTGAATAATGAAGGAAGCGTCAGAGATTGAAGGAGAGTGTTGTAAGTCTTCTTGTTGTAGTCTTTGTAAATATACCGTACCTAGTGGATTTGTTAGGCTAGGGCCGTCTGAGTTTTTTTTCATTTGAGTTTTCCTTGAACATCGCGACGTTGTGTGATATTGTTTATTTTATCTTGAAAAAATCACCTTGGATGCATGCTAAGATAATCAAGATAAAAATTATTTTAAATCTCACACTTGTTTAATTTGGTGATAATTAATATTTGGGTAATTTTAATTTAATTTAATTCAAGTTGGGACATTTAATTGAACTAACTATATATTTAAGTTTGTTTGGCATAAATTTCACTTGAATTGGAGTTAAATTTTTGTTTAAGTAAAATTTCACATAATTGTTTATGTTAATGTAATTTTAATTTTGAAAGAAATTAAAATTGGTTTGGCCTATATTGAAAATTATAAGAAGTCATTGTTAGGCAAATTTTAGGACTTGGATTGAAGTAAATTTGTAGTTAAGAAAATTTCACATATTTATTCAAGTTTAATTTTAGTTTTGAATAAATTAAAATTTAATATTTTAATTGTGAATTTTTAAAAGATAATTGTTTTTTAAATTTTTTATTGAACCGTCCTTCCGCACGTGGAAATTTAAAATTTAAAAAGGAAGAAATTTAAAATTAGGGGCATATATTCTATCAAATTGGTATTAGAGCGAGAGCGCTAAGTTATTGCATTAAGATCCTTAATTTAGTTTTGTTTAAAAAATGAAAATTTTCCCGTTTTCAAAATTTCCAGTTTTTAATGGTTCTAATTACGCGTACTGAAAAACGCGTATGAAATCGGCACTAAAGTCCATTGATGAGAGAGTTTGGATGTCTGTCGTTACCGGGTGGTCCCCACTTGAATGTTTAGTAGAAAATGAACGTGTCCCTAAACCCGTAGAAATATGGACTGAGAATGAACAGAAATTAGCAAATTTTAATTCCCAAGGCTTGAATGCTTTGTTTAGTGCGGTCACATCGGATGAATTCCGACGTATCATGATGTGTGAAACCTCTAAAGAAGCTTGGGATATTTTACAACTCACCCACGAGGGAACTAGTGTCATAAAATCTTCGAAACTCCAAAACCTTACCACTCAATTAGAGACCATAAAAATGCTTGAAAATGAAACTTTTGATGAATTTTACACTAGACTTTCAGATATTATTAATTCAGGAGAAAAAATACCTGACAACCGAGTATTAAAGAAAATTATAAGGTCCCTACCCGATAGATTTATTCCTAAAGTGACCGTGTTGAATTCTTTACCCACTTTAGCCTTTATGAAACTAGAAGAGCTCGTAGGTTATTTACAAACCTATGAACTTGCGATGTTTTTCCTCTAAGATCAAAAGAAGCCCGAAAGGAGGAAAAATAAGTTCCGGATGATGAGAGTGATTTTGACTCGAAAGATATGGCTATATTTGCTAGGAAATTTAGAAAATTTCTTAAGACAAATAAAGAGAGTCTAAAAAATGAAAATAAGAAATTTGACAAATCCAAGTATCACAAGCCCGAGAAGATCCTTAAAAATCATGATGAATATCTTAATAGGAACGAGTCAAAGCGTTGTTTAGGTTATGAAAGGTACTTCTATAGGGCTTTTGAATGTCCCACTAAACTAAGGAAAGAGGGAAAGCAACCAATTTCATACAATACCACACTTAGTGATAGTGATAAGGAAGAGGGACTCGATTCCCCCATTGAGCGCAATTTTACCGCGTTCATGGCAAGTCATGTAAGTGATATTGAGAACTTGTCCAATGATGACATTATAATACATGACACTTCTGAGGCCAAAGTTTGTGAATCCCATGTTTTTTATGGTTATGAGAGTGGAGATGAAAGAGAGAGTGAAAATGAAGAATAGGTTGATGTGAGTGAACTTCAAGTAGCTTTTCAAGAATTGTATGCCGAATTAATTAAATTAAAAAGGACTAATTTGAAGTTAGAAGATAGTTTGAGAGAGCGTGACAAGGTCATTGATGAGAGTGATTTAGTGGAAGACCTTAGGACACGTGATAGAGATCTTTGTGAGAAGCTAGAGTATGTAGAAGGTGAGAGAGATAGACTTAGAGGTTTAATGGAGGCTATGAAGAAAGTGTTTCTCATGTTTGAAGAGAGTAGGTGTTTTCTTGAGTCACGCATTTTAGATTTGGAAGAAAAGTTAATAGACTCCAGTCGAGTCAAATTTGATTTGTAACGTAGGTCCGCTAAATTAGACAAAATATTAGGAACCATCCAAGTCAAAAATGACACTTGTGGTTTAACTTTCGATTCTTATAATGCTTCCGCTGATAAAGCCACAAGCACTACTTTGAGATAATCTCCTAGGAACATTCCCAAAGGTCAATACTAAGGTACTACTTTTCTCCGGGTCTTTACTTTCTCATATTGTGGTCGAAAAGGTCATCTTAGAAAATTTTGTTTTGATCTCAAAAAGGATCCTAGGAAATTCAAGAGTAAGGTCACCAAGGTAGCCAAGGTCACCCAATCCCGATATTGTCACTCTTCACTTGTTTGGGTTAGGAGATCTGACTTGGAAATTTTACAAAATATGGTTTATGATTCTCATTTGCTATCACGTGAAACCTCCCATGCTAAATCGAATGGCTAAATGTGCTAGTTTTGTTCGCATACTCTAGCGTGTTTGTGCTTCATGATATATTTATGTTAGTTGTATATATGTTTGTCATTTTCTAGTCTATACTCCATGATTAATCACATGTTAGAATTATGATTTGTGTATATCTTTTGTTTTTATTTTTATTTATTTATGTCTTAACAAGTGGTATCTTATTGAGAAAAATACAAAAAGATTTCTTTGTTTTTCTTTTGAGTTGTATGTTTTTTTTGGTGAATTTTTTTTGAAAAACTCAAAAAAAATTGTGTTTCGTGTGTATTTTAGTTTGACACACTTTATGTGGCATATACATGTGTTTGGATCTTTTTCTTTTCCTCTTCCATGCGGCTAGAACTTTTGGTTAAGATTTCCAATCCTTAAAATGTTCTCTGTCATGCTTTCATGGAGTAGTTGGATTTTGTGTTACTTAATGGATTCTATTTTTATATGCCTCGTTTCACACATGTATGAGCTCATTTGAAATTTAAAGTTCACAGGTATATTTGAGCTTTGTGAGATGTTCTCCTACCAATCTAGTCATCTACATACATTGTGACTCAGGAGGATTTGTGCATGTTAAAACTGTTGCACGTGAGATTATTGTGTGTTTTAAAAAATGATATATGCTAGTGCACGGGGAAGTCCTACGAAAGGAACAATCAGCCTTTGCGATTAAGCCACCGTCTGACAATGTATGTAGATGACTAGATTGGTAGGAGAAAATCTCACAAAGCTCAAATATACATGTGAACTTTAAATTTCATACATTGTGACTCAGGAGGCTTAATCGCAAAGGATGATTGTTCCTTTCGTAGGCCTTCCCCATGCATGTTAAAAATGTTGCACGTGAGATTATTGTGTGTTTAAAAAAATGATATATGCTAGTGCATGGGGAAGGCCTGCAAAAGGAACAATCATCCTTTGCGATTAAGCCACTGTTTGACATGGACCTAAAAGAAATATGTGGTCCAATGGCCTAAAAGAAAAATATGGCATTTAAAGAAAAATGTATCCAAGTCCTAGTTTGTTTAGATTGATATTTTCATCAAAAGAATAGAAAAGAAAATATTATATTTGAGGGAGTTTGGATGGAATATCAACGGCTTTGCACAATGACTTTTTATCCTAGTTGCGCTATCTTGTCATGACTCTATTGGTTTGCAGAATTATTAAAATTCTAGGCTTGTGTGCATTGTGTATGTTTGTTAATTAAGTTCAATTTATATTGTCACATGAGGCTATATCTAAATGTGATAAAGTTTTGAAATTAAATGAGAACTCCGTGAACATATTTTAATTGATTGGGTCTATATTCCTTTAGTCTCTAGTTCACACCCCTTCACTTTCGTTTACCACATGTATTTGGACACATTTTTTCCATATGAGTGTGAAAAGCTTATTGTATTTTTTGTTGTGTGTGGTGTTTATACCTATGCATATATGCGTGTGCATTAGTGATATTCATTGTGTATATGTGTGTGTGTGATATTTTTGTGTTTTTGAGTTTTTGCCTTGCTAGCTAGTCCAAGTATGCTATGAATTCAAAATTGGTATCTATCTAGTTGCGATTTTTTTTATATCCCATGCTTAGCACAATACATTCTAAGTGGTATAATTTTGTTATCGCATCATAGTTGATATCCATTAATATTTATATGGATTAGTTGTACTTCATTATTGCCCATATGCTTAAATGTTCTTATCACCTTATGCACCATTGCATGTTTGTCTTGTTTTTCCTTATTCATATCCCGTGTTTAGTTTAGGGGGATTATTTTCTTTAATTGCGGGATTTGTTAGGACTTCATTGTGTCGTAGTCTTTGTAAGCATACCATACCTAGTAGATTTGTTAGGCGAGGGCCGCCCAAGGTTTTTTCATTTTTGTTTTCCTTGTACACGGCGACGTAGTGTGATATTGTTTATTTTATCTTTCAAAAACCACCTTAGATGCATGCTAGGATAATAAAGATAATTTTTGTAAAAAATCTCACACTTGTTTAATTTGGTGCTAATTAATATTTGGGTAATTTTAATTTAATTTAATTCAAGTTGGGACATTTAATTGGACTAAATATATGCTTAAGTTTGTTTGGCATAAATTTCACTTGAATTGAAATTAAATTTTTATTTAAGTAAAATTCCACATAATTTTTTATGTTAATGTAATTTTAATTTTGAAATAAATTAAAATTGGTTTGGCCTATATTGAAACTTATAAGAAATCATTGTTAGGTAACTTTTAGGACTCGGATTGAAGTAAATTTGTAGTTAAGAAAAATTAACATATTAGTTCAAGTTTAATTTTAGTTTTGAAGAAATTAAAATTTAATATTTTAAGTGTGAATTTTGAAAAGATAATTGTTTTTTAAATTTGTTGTTGAACCATCCTTCCGCATGTGGAAATTTAAAATTTAAAAAGGACGAAATTTAAAATTAGGGGCATATATTCTATCAGAAGCTAAGTTATTTTTAATCAAAAGGTTATTTTCCACATACTTAATTGAAATTCATTTTTCAATGCTGGTTATTATATTTTTATATGGATCGACTATTAAACTACTTATTTAGTCTTAATGGTATTAATCAGATGGAATAAATTTCGAGGATTGAAATTGTTATAAGACATTGTTTTAACTTAAGGGGATAAAAAAAATTAACCCTCAATTCTCATCGATATATTAAAATTTTGATGTGATTGATTCCTCGTGTCAGTTTGAACTGTCTCCCCATTAGATGGTTTTAATCGTCGAATCACGACATTTTAGAAAAGATGGTAATTGTTTATTACAAGTGTTCGGTCCCCTCATCGAGAAACTTCTACATGGACGTTTAAATTGACCAATCATAATTTGTCGACACCTTTGGTGTTAGTTGTTTGATAAGAACTTTACTTCTCTCTAGAAAGGGAGGTTGGAGGCTAAGGTTAAGTCTCAAGCACAATGGTTTGGGTTAAAGAAATTTTATATTCCTCGATAGTAGTTAAATGGTAGAAAGGCATGTACTTTCGCTACAAGTAGTTGGAGCTTTTATAACAGCATTGTCCAGTTTTCCTATCTCTATAGGGAAGATAAGACAGGGTAATGGATTTATCTCTTTAAAGTGGAAGCATGATTTAGGGTCTGGTCTACAGTATCTTAGATTGTACATTTGAGAACCATAAATCAGGATTGCAACTTGTTGCAAAAGTTCAAGATAATTAGGAAATTACTTAACAAAGATATGTTTATAATAATGGGTAATTAAAATAAGGCATCGGTATTCAGTAGTAAGCTATCTATTTTAAATTTTTGGTGGAGACCAAAAGATAATATTTGAAATTTTTTAGATGTACCTATTTTTGAAGGAAAAATTATTTTTCGGCTTTCTAGTTTTTCGGAACAGATATTCGATTAGTTTTGTAAAATTATTTTATTTCAATTGGAATATCTTTTATTTGTTCTGTTATATTCGTAAATAATATAAATACAATAAATTTGTGTCAATATTACTACTAATTGCTGATATAAATAATTTTAATGGATAATCATTAAATGAGAAAGTTTTCTTTTAGCTTGGACCAAACACAATTTTGGCATTTATGCTTAGGAAATTTTATTCCAATAAGAATTCAATGACCGGTTGAAAATGGACATTTATGTTCATTGAAAGTGAAGGAACTTTGAGTTCGTGGATTCTAATTAGTAGATAAAATGACCAGATAGCCCTTTACGGGTATAGGCTAAAACACTAAATATGTGTTAGGAATGGTTTGTTCTAATTCTATGGTTCTATAACAGTGTGCTTAAGAGGTAATAAGTATTTCATTAACTTTATTGATAATTACTCAAGGAATGGATTTATTTACCTTATGAATCATATGTGTAAAGACTTTGATTAGTTCAAAGTGTACAGGGCTAATGTGGAACGTATGATGGTAAACTAGTCCAATCCTTATAATTTGATCATGTGGGTGTGTAATCCTTGGGAATGTTAAGGAACCATTTATTGGAGGTTTGGATTACATCCCAGTTGCCTACACAAGGCACTCTAGAGTGGGATGGTGTAGTAATAAGAAGGATAAAGACTCTTTTAGGTTTTATAAGGTCCATGGTACGTTATTCAAGGCTGTAGGTTTTATTTTGGGATTTTACATGGGGACAGCTATATACATTTTGTACTGAATTTCATCTACATTGGCCTCTTCGACTCTCACAAAATATTGGAATGTGTGTAAGCCCAATCTAAGGCATATTCAGTTTTGGGAGTACTCAAATTTTCGTTGAGGTGGGAGCCAAGGTAGTTGGAATTTAAGCACAAAAGTATGTCTCTAGGTTGGATATCCCAAAAGTTCCTTAACTGGTTTCTATTGTAATCCTAAGGACAGAAATTTCATCATTAACACGATGTCTGGTGCTTGAAAAGGGCTATATAATAAACCACGTACCCAAGGGTAAGCTAGTCTTACAAGTTATTACAAAGGAACATCAGATTACCGGTTTGTTGGACCATTAGTAGGGAAATAAATATAACCTGATATTGATAATACATTACCTTACGATAGTGGGAGCATTACTGAGGATCAGGATGCACACGTCACTTGCACTGGAACACAAGTGGAGCCACGTCATAGTGGGAGAATCAGGAGTCATATTGATAGGTTAGTGTTTTAGGTTAACACTATGGTGAAGACCCAAGTAAACACAAACTGGATCCTAAGAGCTATAACGAGGCTATCTTAGACAAAGACTCTTAGCTTTGACTTATGTCCATGGGTACCAAAATTGATTCGATGTATCCGAATCAAGTTTTGTGTCTTATAGACTTATTTATGGGATAAAACCCATGGAGTGGAAGTTGACCTACAAAAAACTATTGATAGATGGGAAGGTGCAAACCCTCGAGGCAAGGTTTGTTGCAAAAAGTTTACTCAGAAAGAAAGGGATTAACTATGAGTAAATCTTCTAACCAGTAACCATAATGAAGTCTATCTGGATTATTTTCATAAGCAAGAACTCAAGAAAGCAAAGTATGCAAGCTTAAGTGACACACCCTAACCCAACTTCTTATAATTAAGTATAAAAGTTAAACTGAATAAAATCATTGCTATTTTAAACTAATATTCATCAACTAATTTACCATTTTTCCCTCTTCAGCCACTAGATTTTACCCAGACATTCAAGACTTGGCAGTAGAATTAAGTACCCATAAATTTCAAACATAAGATTACATGGGTAAAATAGTTTCATGAGTCTAATACAACAAACTATAGAAACTAATACACATAACATTCAACTTCATCAACTTATTTATTTTATCAACATCTCATCACTTAAAGTCTATTTAACTAACACATCAAAATTAAACTAACCATATCAACTGTTCCATCTTCAGAAATACATACCTAAATTTTACAATCACATCATATCATTCGATCATAACACAATTCTTCCAATCTGATCCATGATCATATTACTCAAAAAATATATCAAATAAAAAATAATTTTTAAATTCAATCATATCATATTCTTACCGTTTTGACCATACCTTACCTTGTATTGATGTATTATCATATTCTCATGAATAAAATATATTGCATCTCTTGTAGTTAAGCATATCATGTCACCTGTATTAAAACATTAAACATCTTTTGACAATAGATAATAACACCTATTTGGATTAATATCCAACATTTGTTACCTCTACAACTATAATATCTCTATGTTGTTTAGGCAATAACATCTCTTTAGATTAATATCCAACATCTCTTGCCTCTACAACTATAACATCTCTATATGCCAATTAGGCAATATCATAACTATGGATTAAAGTCCAACATCTCTTGCCTCTACTGTTATAACATATCTATGTCGTTTAGACAATAACATCTCTTTGGATTAATATCGAACATCTCTTACCTCTACAACTGTAACATCTCTATGTCATTAGGCGATAACATCGCTTTGGATTATACACCCAACATATTCGAGTTATAATAAACTCATCTCTCTTCCATTAAAGCTACAAACATATCTTTATATATCTATATCCAATCAATGACTAAACCTTCAAGGCACATAGTCCAACTTATCAAATTTCACCAACTTTACCAATATATTAAGAAAAACAAAAACAATATACTTACTAATTATAATCGTAACCAAAATAATAACCATAGCCTTAGCCATCACCATAACCATAGCCATCACAATAACCACCACACTAATCATTTCCAATCTAATCAATCATATACATTAAACATATCATATATATATGACCTCAACAATATACATCACATCAACATAATCATACATAAAAAGCTACCCATATAAATTGTGATAATAAACAATTTTAATCTTTTATGAATTGATAATTCAATATCTACTTCTTGTACGATATATACATCATTTTTTATGTTTCAAAATCTCATAGATCGTAAAATAACCCATAATCTCTAGCATTTATTATTATCAACATCTGATATATATATATATATATATATATATATCGACTTAGTGAGAAGACTCACCTCAGATGTCTAGTTACTTATTCTCTCCCTCGTCAGCCTGAGTCGTAGTCACCAATGGTTGGCCAGAACCTAGAAATCCAACATAATCATTAAAATAAAAAAATATGTGATTTACTTTCATAAACTTACTAATTTACCTGAAATATAGCACACATGCATATTTTTCCCAATTTATAATCAAGTATATTGCCCACAATCACTTTATTTTACATTATTAAATAATAACACTTTAAATGCTAAAATAATAATAATCCGTACTTACAAGAGGTTGATATGCCACTTGTGAAGAGGTAAGAATGCTCTGACACCACTTGAAAGAGTGGAAGGCACTAATACCACTATGATAATGTGGAAATAAATGTGCTCGGTAAGGACGATCTCAAAAATAATTCCAATTTTTATCTTAGTCAATTTTATCTTTTTATACTAAGCATATATCTAGGTGATAAAGCAGATAAAGTAAAACATGCATTCAACAAAGGCAAATTGAGGGGGAAAACCCCTTTCGGCTAAAACATTTATTCTGCAGTTTAGAAATCTACAAGACAGTCGACTTACAGACTACTTAATGACCTCCACAAGAATGACGCGCTAGTGTTCGTAAATTTTCTAAAGAAAACCACTCATTCCAAAGCAGTCCACATGCGACCTTTCACGCTCAGTATCTACTGATCTAGCCTCAACCTTCTTCTTTAGCAATGATCCCCTCAGGTTTCACAAGTCAGTTATGGAGATGCCTTCTCCAAAAAGGTGTAAGCAAGATACTAAAATAGTCTAGGGTTTAAATGAATTCACAAGAACAATTTTGAGGATGTATGTTATGAATTAAAAGTGTATTAGAACACTA
This sequence comes from Sambucus nigra, assembly GCA_949130495.1. Classification (NCBI taxonomy): domain Eukaryota; kingdom Viridiplantae; phylum Streptophyta; class Magnoliopsida; order Dipsacales; family Adoxaceae; genus Sambucus; species Sambucus nigra. The sequence goes on along the minus strand of OX422217.1, from coordinate 510,625,575 downwards.
AACAAAGAATAAATTTTATAAAAAATATGCATAAACGGATCTAGAAAAAGTCTTATGAAATTTGAACACGAAACATGTATTTATAGGGCATTCACAAATTTCGAGGCAACGACTCATTCGAACGACTTTTTAGGCTCATTCGAACGAGAAAAGCAACTCGTTAGAATGAAACATTATCTCATTTGAATGAGAATACATTTTTGTTTGAATAGGCTTCAAATGAACTTCTGACAAGCAAAACAGTACGCCCTCGATCGATGCACGCTTGATGTAAACTTGTAACGAGCCATCGAACGAATAACCCTTTTCATTCGAACGAGATACAGATCTTGTTTGAACGAGGTTTAAAATAAAAAAATATTTTTCTTTTTTAAACAAAAAACCCTGTTCATTTTTAATAAAAAGAAGCATCTCAAAAATCAAGTTTGTGAATTAATTTAAACGCTAAATTGCTTTATACTTTTATGGGATGTCAGTAAGTCTTCAAACTTGGAGATGCTCAAGTTCTATTTGTCGTGACGATACATGACGATTTATAACGGGATATGCCAAACTAGCATAAAATATGAAAAGACCTATACTATAACAATATCAGAAAAATTGTTCTTACAAATCTCCCCCTTTGGCTATTCTGGTATAAAACAAACAAATATAACCGAATCTCAAATTAAAATAAAAAATCCCTTATAACAAAAATTCTGCTACCTTCCCAAATCCTAGAAATGGAATGGCATAAGACATTGTCTTCAAATCTCCACTTGTTCTTCTGTTTGGAAACATTGTCTTCATCTGGTGTGTTTCGATTTTCTTTTTTAGTACCTACACATATGAGACAAATAAATATACCTCGTGACACATCGAGTTTGAAATAATATAAAAACTTTAATCAAATCCTCCGCCATAAATAAAACTCATCAAATATCACTTTTAATTTGCTCTCCCCCTTTGTTTTTATTCGAAAAAGACAAAGGAGTAAAACATAATCATGAAATACGAAGCATCATGTAGAAGATAATATATCATCATGAAAAGATATAAACAACGCACATGTAATGATAATGTCAAAAGCCATCAACACCAACTATTTTTAATTCAAAATTTTAAAAAGGTGTTAAAAAATTTAAATGATAAAAATGCAACATAATACCATATATAATATATGCAAAATATACCAAAGAAAATCCGACACACATATATAGGTATAAACGACCACAAGCCACGACACAAAATACATAAGATTTACACACTAGCATAAAATCGATGTGTCTAAACATGTGAAATGAAATGAAAGGAGGTGAATTAAATACAAATGAATTATGATCCAAATGCTCAAATATGTTCGAGAAGTTCTAATTGACCATAAAATTTTATCAAACTAAGCTTTAATCTCAAGTGATAGATAAAAGTGAACTTAATGAACAAAATAGGCACAATGCACACTGTTGATGTAAAAAACTAGATTGCTCTAATTACTCAATCACAGATAAATAAATAAGACAAAGATTTTTAAAGTGGTTCGGCTAGGAATAAAGCCTACGTCCACTGTTATGTTATTGCTGAATGTTTGCAGAATTCTTGATTACAAGTTCTCTCAAGAAATTCCGGTCCCTTTGAATGAGGGTGATACAAGGTATTTATTGCATTTAGGCTGTATATGAATGGGTTGATACATTAAATGATATACATATGAAAGGGTAATACATTTAATGTAGCGTGTGCGTCAAGATGATAAACATTCAATGAATGGTTGAACTGTTGATATTCTGGCAATTAATAATACGATCGAGATGCAGCTCGGACCGCCATAGTTGTTCGTCGCTCAAGAGTTCCTCGGAGCGCTAGAGTATCTCGGGGCACTGGAGTTCCTCGGTGTATCTTTGTCGGGAAAATTAACTTCCTCGTTGCTATTGTGCCACGTAGATTGACACGTGCCTTCGTATTATTGGTCCACATCAGCATATTAATTTTGGTATCAACAGAAGCCCCCAATGTTTCATATTTCGAACTTTGAGGAGTATGGAACATTCTTTCTCGGTTTATGGCAATATTGAATGATCTTCCTGGGTTTTAGGAGCATTGTATTTGAATTTATTTCTAAATTCAAAGAATCCGCCTTTTTTAAGAATGCTTCGATCTTAGTGCCCTTTTTGTCCTTTTAGCCGCCGGAAGTTCACTAGTTTCTTTTTCGTAATCATTTCCTTCGCCGCTTCCCAAGGCAAAGTATTTAAACTTCTTAGGTAACCATACCGTCTTCTTTTTTTTTTCCAATTTCCTGCATTCAAGCTTTTCTATTCTCTCCTTCTCTCTTGTGCCTTCATCCTTGTTTTCGTTCGTTGTCAACATACCTCCTTTCTTCTTGTAAGATCTTCTTCCTTTCTTTTGTATCTCTTTTATTCAGTATGGTTTATATTGTGGAATCTGTTGAGAAATTTCATTCCGATTTTTCCATTCCGTCCTGGGTAACTCTGGAGGTTCTTTCTGAGCCTTTAGATTATTTTCGATTGGCTGAGGGACATTGGTTCCCCAGTCTATTCATTGCTGAATGTGGATTTTCTTTTCCGCCAAATCCATTGTGTCTTGAGTTTTGTCAGTATTTTGATCTTGTCCCTGCAAAAATAGCCCCCAATTCATGGAGAATAATTAATGGGGTGTACAAATTAAATCTAACTCATGGGACTCGTATAGGGATCCCTGAAATTATGTATTGCTATAAGTGGGCCACTCTAGATAATATTTACTACTTGAAAACTAGGTTTCTGAATAGGGCTCTTGTAGTTAACCTCCCTGACTCAAATAGAGATTATTTTGAACATGGGTTGGTTATTAAAAATTGGCAATATGCCCCTTTAGTTGGAGATGGTGTATACAACGGTCCCAGATGCCCCCCATATGGCAATGGGATAGGTTTATTTTTCATTTTATTTCTTTTCTGAATTTCTGAATTCTTTATGTTTGATAAAATGTATGACTGATATTTTATCATGTGTTTGTTTGCAGTTGATAGTAAAAGAAAAACTCCAAAGGAATCAGAAGTTAATATCAAGCATCTGAAACTTATCTGGGGTTTGCATAAGAACGTTGCAGACGAGTACATCAGGTCTGCATCATATTTGCTACAGTATAAGAGCTATACAACCTCTTATACTGCTCACCCTGTTGAGCCTGCTTCAACTCCAGAGGATTCTTCTTCAGATTCTCATCTTCCTTTAAGTCAGAGAATGGGCAAGAAAAGAGCTCCTCTTGCTCTATTTGATGACATTTCATCTGCTGCTGAGGTAAAGAAAAGTAAAATTGATGTCCCAGAGGGGACTAAGAAGGTGGATGTTGCGCCTTCAAAAGCTACCGAGAAGCCCCCAGTGGCCCCGAGCAAGAAAGTTGCTCCCGTGGAAGTGATTACTATCTCTCCGACCAAGAGTTCTTCCTTGGTTGAAGCTGCTGAGGTCCCTTTGAGGAGATTGAGGAAATCATCCTCAGTCATTCTGGCTGAAACTGCCTCCTCTTTACCTGCTGGTGGTGTTGGTGTTCCAACCATCATTCCTCCGAGCTCTGCAATGAGCTCGGTAAAAACTTGGATCATACCCGAGGTCCAAGGAATTGATGAAAAAATTTCTAGGGATATGCTGACATCCCTAACTACTCGTCATCTTGCTTCAGTTAATATCTCATACTCTGGGTTTTCTTTCTTTCTCTGAATTCTTGCATTTTTGTATTGACTTTACTGTTTTTCTCATCTTTCAGCTGGTGAATTGTTTCAATAACATTGTGAAGAAAGATGAAGCTATTAAGGCTTCAAGCTCCTCGTCTGGCGTAGAGGATGCTCTGTTGGGTTTGACCCAATCCTTGAAGGAATCTCGCCAGCAGTATAATGAGGACAAGACTGTTTGGGAGAAAAAGTTGTCAGTTGCTGAGGCTGAGAAAGTGAAACTAGCTGAGATCTCCAAGAGTTTGGAGAATAAAGTGAAAAGTTTGGAGGTTGAGCATAAAAAATATGACGATAAGCTCAAGAATTTTGGAGAGCTTGAAGATAAGTTGAAGAAGTCAGAGGAAGAGTTGCTCGCCCTGCGAGATATCAAAAGCCAAAAGGAAGAATTGGATGCGAAACTTTCTTCGGAGAAATTGAGAAGAAAACTCGCAGTTAAAAAATCCTTCAGCGCTGGCTGGGATAAAGGATGGGACAAGGGGATTGCTGCAATGACATCCCAAGTCCAGTATGGGAAGTTGAAATACTTCCGAGATGGTTGGGTAGCTGCCCTTCAGAAATTGAAAATCAAAGAAGATTCTGATCTATTTCAACCACACCTTCATGGCCCTCCTCCATCAATTGTGGAAGAAGAAGAAGATGAGCCTGTTTCTGATGAATCCTCTGCAGCCATAAGTGATCAAATCCCTATCTCTCAACCTTATGCCACCGAGAATATTTCTTCCATGCCTCCTCCTCCTGAGAAGATTCATGCTGATCAAGCCGATGTGACCACCGAATAACCAAGCTCCTCGTCCCAGCCTCCCGAGAAAGTCTTGGGAGACAAGGAAAAGGTGTGAAGTTGTTCGGTATCTCTTCTATTTTTTATTACTTGTAATCAAACAATGAAATCCCTTTGAGATTTAATAAAATACATCTTTGTTCATCTCTGTTGTTGATGACTTCTTTTTGTTGACTGTTGTGTCCTCTTTATTAGTTTATGGCCAGAATGGAACTGATATCTGCTCCTGATACAAAGATGATGCAACTATACAATGGGTATTATAAGGCTGTTCATACAGACCTGAGTGTATCAGAGATTGCCGACATCCTTGGCCATGATGCCTCAGAGCAAGCAGTTGAAGCTTACCGATACTTGAAGGATTTGCTGGATCGATCTGTGGCCAACAATGAAGCATACTACGACTTGATCGAGGAACTTCATTGTTCCTTAGAAGATCTTCAGAATCAACACAATGAGTCAACTGCTTTGTTGCATAAGGAGTATGAAAGTAGATATCAACAACTGTCCTCTGATACAGGCCATAAAAAGATCATCGCTGGATATGATATTAGGGAAAAGACCCTAAATGGTGAAGTTGAGGCCTGCAGGCAAATCGCCGAGATCCTGGAACAAGAAAATAATAATTTGCAGAAAAGACTGGCACAGTATGAATCTGCAGCTTCATCTTCTAATGCTTTAGTACCAATTACAGATCAAGGTTTCTCGTTCTTAGAAGTTGAAAACGCCAAATTAAGGCAAGAATTGGATAACTTAAGAAGATCTGTTATTCCTGTGACTGCTCGGGGATGAGGAAGAGATTTTCAGGGACGAGGAAGAACTGCTCGAAATGTTGTCGAGGAGCAAGGTTCTCCAGTCGCTTCTCGGAGCCGATCAAGAGTTCTTAGTCGTAATGTTGAAGAGGCTCGAACTCAATCTACTTTGGAAACTCAAGCGTCCCAATTGAATGCTAAGGATCATGCTCTTTCTGAAATGTCCAAGAAGAACCTATCTTTAGAAGATCAACTTGCTGCAGCAAAATCTGATTTGGATTCCAAGGACCTTTTCATCAAAAACATTCATGAAAAATTGGACAGAATGACCTTCCAATTCCATAAACAACCTCGTGAGTTCTGGATGGCAGGCTATAATGAGGCCCTTTGTCATTTGGATGCTCACATTGAAAGTGCCAATAATGAAGGTTATAAACAGGGATGGTTGAACGCCCTTGGAGTGCTGAAGCTTGAACAGGGGCACTACCTATGGGATTATCATAGTCCTGGGTTATTAGACTTGCCCATACCACCCTATAAATTGGATATGGCATGGATTCCAGCTCGCGCCATTCCTCGGAGCTTAATTTCGAAATATCTTGGTGATTATAATCTTCATTCTCAAGTTGACATATCTCGCCCCGAGCATCTCTTGGATACCCCTTCAATAATGAATGTCAGGATGCTGAAGGATTTGAATTTTATTAACTCTCCCCTTTGCCTGGAAGATCCTCCTGCCGGCGAGGAACCTATTTCAAAAGCTAAAGGAAAGAAACCAATAGAATAGGTTTTTTCAATGTAATAATTAGCACATATGTAGAGCTTGTAACACATTTTTATCTTAATGAAAGAATCTCATTTTCTGTTTGCAAATTTGTATTGCGATTGTCTTGTGTTTATCAAACATTTGTGTATATGTATTTGTTAAAAAGATAACAATATGTAATCAAAATTACATGTATCAATGCTGCTTCATCACTTAATAATAAAGTAATGAGTATAAAATGTTTAAACTGTTTCCAACCAACCAAGGTTGTTAAATTGTGCTTGTCGACCAACTACAGTTGATGGGTTTTTATCCCCGACCAGCCATACTTGGTTCTATTTGAAAAATTTTCACTTTTCAAAGAACTTTTTGTAATAATCTTACCTCCCGACCAATATAAGTTGGAATGTGAGAGTATATTTTCAAATCCAATCAACCAAAATTGGTATTTTTTAATAATGTTGTTGTCCACTAGTCATCTTACCAACTAGTGTCACCTCCTAACCAAAGGAGTATTTTTTGGTTCTTTCGAACTGTTCACTAGTTATCTTACCAACCGTAGTTGATCACGCTAGTGTCGCCTCCTAACCAAAGGAGTATTTTTTAGTTCTTTCGAACTGTCCACTAGTTATCTTACCAACCGTAGTTGATCACGCTAGTGTCGCCTCCTAACCAAAGGAGTATTTTTTGGTTCTTTCGAACTGTCCACTAGTTATCTTACCAACCGTAGTTGATCACGCTAGTGTCGCCTCCTAACCAAAGGAGTATTTTTTGGTTCTTTCGAACTGTCCACTAGTTATCTTACCAACCGTAGTTGATCACGCTAGTGTCGCCTCCTAACCAAAGGAGTATTTTTTGTATTTTTTATAAGCGTAGTGTTACACTAGTATTCCCCGGAAAACTTTCAACAGAAAGAAAATGGTGAAACATCCTCGTTTTATTCATAATGAAGGAAATGCTTTACATTTTACATTACTGATAATACTTGCGCAGGTGTTCAGCATTCCATGCATTCTTAAATTCCTCTCCTTCTAGAGTTGCTATTCTGTAAGTTCCTGGTCGAACAACTTCTGTAACTCGGTAAGGTCCATGCCAGTTTGCTTCCAGCTTATTATGCTTCTGAATGACTTTCTTTAGCACATAATCCCCTTCTTTTAAGTCACATTTCTTCACCCTTTTGTTGTAGAACAGAGCAGTACGTTGTTGGTAAGCAGCATTCCTAATGGCTGCCTCTTCTCTAACTTCCTCGAGCATATCCAAATCCAGTCTTCTCATCAAATCGCTAATTGGGGAATTGAAATTCAGCACTCTATGTGTTGGGAGACCCAACTCGGCAGGTATCACAGCCTCACTTCCAAATGCTAACATGTATGGTGATTCTCCAGTTGCTGCTCGGGGAGTTGTTCGGTAAGCCCACAAAACTGACTGTAGCTCATTAATCCAATTAGCTTTAGCTTCACTTAGCCTTTTCTTCAAACCATTTAGCAGCGTTCTGTTCGTCACCTCAGTCTACCCATTGCTTTGAGGATGACCTGGTGCTGAATGGGTCTTCAGGATGTTTGATTATTGACAATAGGCGGCAAACTCCTCGTTATCAAATTGTGTTCCATGATCTGTGATGAAAGCATGAGGGAGACCACATCGACAAATGATGTTCTTCCAAATGAACTGATATACCTTCTCGTACGTCATTTCAATTAGTGGTTCAGCTTCCACCCACTTAGTAAAATAATCCACTGCCACGACGAGGTACTTGAACCTTCCTCGGGTCGTCGGCAACGGTCCAACCAAATCAATCCCCCACATAGCAAATGGCCAAGGTGAAGTTATGGGTGTTAAAAATGCTTGTGGAGTTCTTCGGATGGAGGAAAAGCGTTGGCACTTGTCACACTTCTTGGCATAGGCTATACAATCAGCCCTCATCATCGGCCAGTAGTATCCTTGTGTCATTACCCTTTGCAAAAGTGTCCGACCTGCTACATGAGCTCCACAGGATCCTTCATGGATTTCCTCAACCAATTCCTTGACTTCTGATGGATGTACACATCTCTGCAAACCTGCCATAATTCCTCGTCTATACAAAACACCATTAGTTAACACATACCGAGCAAATTTATACTTCAATTTCTTGGCAGCTAGCTTATCCTCCGGTAATTTTCCTTCTTCAATGTATGCCCTGATGGGATCGATCCAGGATGGTCCTAAATCAAGGGTAATAATATTCACTGTCAGGTCTTCTTCTATGCTCCGACTTTCTAATACTTCAATTGGTATTGTTCTTCGTAGCTCGGTACGGGTAGCTGATGCTAATAGGGCCAATGCGTCTGCTCTCGCATTCTCCATCCTCGGTATTCTAACCAATTGAATAGCATCAAATTCTGTTAATAACTCCATCACCTTTGCATGGTACTTCATCATTAATTCTCCCTTAACTGCATATATTCCCATCATCTGATTCACAATTAATTGAGAATCACTGAACACAATTACTTGCCGTGCTTCCATAACTTTCGCCAAATTAAAACCTGCTATCATGGCCTCATACTCAGCTTCATTATTGGAAGCTTTGAATTGGAATCGCAAGGCATACTCCATGTCAATATCATCTGGGGTGTTTAAAACAATCCCTGCTCCACAACCAGCTGTGCAAGATGATCCATCTACATATAATCTCTATGTAGGTAACTCATCTTCAAATTTCTTATCTGTCAGAGCTCCTTGGTAAAATATCTGCTGTTTTCTTTCATCATCCTCTGGTATCTTTCGCTCCTCGTCGATCATCTGTTCACGCCCTTTTACCAACCGGAGTTGGTCTGGATTTGAATATGATGATTTTTCTACATCCACAAATCCTCTTACCAACCTTAGTTGGTCTGGACCTGTGTCTGCTGGTCCTGTATCGTCCACAGGTTGGCCAACAAGCACCTTTTGTTCCTCGGGGGTATCAGGGTACGTGAACTCTGCTATAAAATCTGCTACAGCTTGCCCCTTTAATGATGATCTGGGTTCATACACAATATCATATTCACTGAGCTCTACTGCCCAGTACATCAATCTCCCTGACTTTTCTGACTTATGAAGGGCTTGCCTCAATGGCATGTCGGTATATACGACGATTGTATGAGCCTGGAAATATGGCCTCATTCTTCTACTTGCTTCAATTAATGCTAATGCCAATTTTTCCAGCTTTGGGTACCTAATTTCCGCACCTCGGAAAGCCTTACTGGTGTAATAGATTGGTTTCTGGACTCCATTCTCCAATCTAATCAATGCTGAACTGACTGCATTCTCTGATACTGCCAGATACAAATACAACGTTTCTCCAGTTATTGGCCTGGACAACAATGGTGGTGCCCCCAAATACCTCTTTAAGTCTTGAAAGGCCTTCTCACATTCATCAGTCCACTCAAATTTTTTTTGTAGCGTTTTGAATAATGGGAGACATTTATCAGTTGCTCGGGATACAAATCTGTTGAGCGCCGCAACTCGTCCTGTAAGACTTTGTACTTCTTTCCTCGTCGTCGGGGATCGCAGCCCTAAAAGAGCTTTGATCTTTTCTGGATTCGCCTCAATACCTCGTTGGTTGACAATGTATCCGAGGAACATTCTTTATCGTACTCCAAAGGTATACTTCGTCGGGTTGAGCTTCATTTGGTATTTATCTAATTGATCAAAGGTTTGACCTAAGTCAACTAGATGATCACCAGCTCTCTTGCTCTTTGTTAGCATATCGTCAACATAGACTTCCATGTTGCAACTGATTTGTTCGGCAAAAACCTTGTTCATCAGCCGCTGATATGTTGCACCTGCATTTTTCAAACCAAAAGGCATAACATTATAACAATAAGTTCCCCTTGGGGTAATAAAAGTAGTACTTTCCCTGTCTTCAGGTTTCATTTTGATCTGATTGTAGCCAGAATATGCATCCATGAAGCTGAGTAACTCATGTCCCGAGGTAGCATCCACTAGCTGGTCGATTCTGGGCAATGGAAAATGATCTTTTGGGCATGCCTTGTTAAGATCAGTGAAATCAACACACATTCTCCATTTATTGTTCTTCTTCTTTACCATCACCACATTTGCCAACCAATCTGGATATTTCACATCTTCAATGAATTGGGCTTTCTGGAGCTTCTCGACCTCCTCTTGTATGGCCTGGTTCTTCTCGGGGCTAAACACTCTTCTTCTCTGCTTCACAGGCTTGATCTCCTTATTCACATTGAGCTCATGACATAAGAAGTTTGGATCTATTCCTGGCATGTCTTCATGACTCCAAGCAAAAGTATTCTTCCTATTTCTCAAGAAAGTTATCAACTCCTGTTTTATTGACACATCCAACGATGAACCTATCTGGGTTATTCGTTCAGGATATTCGTCATCCAGAATAACATTTTCTGTAAATTCCACCACTTGTCCTTTTATAAGTTGGGATTCATCCCTAGGTTCAAGACTTTCAATTTCTGTACCTTCCTCCACTTGGTAAGTAGTAGTCTTTTTCCTTGACTCTTCAAGTTCTTCTTGCTCGGCAGATGAATAATAGCATTCCCGAGCTACTTTTTGATCACCTTTCACAACTCCGACTCCAAAATTTGTTGGGAATTTCAAACACTGATGTACTGTAGATGGAACTGCTTCGAACTTCTTCAATCCAACTCTTCCCATGATGATGTTGTAGGCTGACTGCACATTCTTATCCATCACGAAGAAGCGTATTCTTTCTGTTCGACAAGCAGGCCAAATTCCAATGAGTATATCCAACTTGATCGTCCCAAGTGGAAAAACTTTCTCACCAGCAAAACCTAGAAGGGGTCTGTGATAAGGTTCCAACTGAGATAATTTCAAATTCAAGCTATCAAAGCATGAATAGTATATGATGTCTGCCGAACTACCGTTGTCTACCAACACCCTTAAAATGACCACATCCTTCATCCTCATTTTGATCACCAAAGGATCGTCATGAGGGTAAAGAACACCTGCCAAGTCATTTTTTGAAAAACCAATAACTAGCTTCTCTTTGTTTACCTTCCTCGGACGATCATCCTCGGAAAGGTTTATTCGCTGAATATATGAACAAGCTTGAACCTCTCCGAGGTAAGCTTTTCTTTCTGCAGTAAGGTCTCCTCCTTCTGCATCTCCTCCTGTAATAACATTACAATCAAATGACCCAAAACGTATGGAAAATACCTCTCGTTCAGGCTGCCTTGGCTTCTTGGGAAGATCGGGGTCATCATTTGGATCATCTTCGTGGTCCCTCTTCTTTTTCTCCTCTGCACGACGAGGAGATATAGACCTCTCTCTAGTTCTATCATCATTCTTCCTCTCACCCCTGCGATCTACATATTTTGACAATTTTCCTCTTCGGATGAGCGTTTCAATCTCGTTCTGAAGGGCTATGCAATTTTTGGTCGTATGGCCATGATCTTTGTGAAACTCGCAATATTTGGCCTTGTTCCTCAGATCAGGATTTGTCCTCAGTTTATCTGGCCACTTGATATCCTCGCTATTCTTGATTTCTTCCAAGACATGATTAATACCCATTTTCAATGGAGTATAATTGTCGTACTTCTTTAGGACTTCCCATGACGTCCTATTATTCTTGGAGTGTTTGTCGCTACCATTACCTTTTTGCTCTTTCTTCTTAGATTTGTCAACCTCAACCTTGGTTTCTTTATCCATATTCTTCTTCGCAGCCATCGCCTCCTCGGCATTCATGATTTTAGCCACTTTTGCCATCAACTCCGACATAGTTTTAGGTGGATCTTTGGCCAAAGTGTAATATAACTTATTAGGTAGCAAACCACTCATCAAAGCAGTGATCGCTGTCTTTTCTTCGTAATCTATGACTTCCAACTTCTCGTTATTAAAATGAATTATGTAATCTCTAGTACTTTCACCTGATTTTTGTCTAACACTTAACAAGTGTGCTACTCGCTTTACCGACTTTGCTCCAAAACAAAAATTGCCAATGAACAACTCGGCTAACTGAATAAAAGTTGAAATCTTACCCCGAGGAAGATTATTGTACCATATCTGTGCAGATCCGGTAAGAGTTCCCGAGAATGATCTACACCTCATCTCGTTGGGGACGGCATAGATGTCGGCAGCAGCCTGGTATTGTTCTATATGAAGTACTGGATCTGTCTTTCCATCATACTTGGGGTCACTACAGGTGCTTTGAATTTCGATGGTGTAGGAAAATTCACAATGGCCTGCACAAAAGGTGTCCCTTAAACAAAAGTTCTCTGTAAGGGATTCCTTTCTTTTACCATTTCTCCAAGTCTATCCTCCAATCGCTGAATGGAACCCTTCCATGCTTCATTTCCTTCTTTGGGATGCTTAGTCCGAGCAATTGATTGTTCTGACGTATCTTCCTGAGATCTATCTCGACGAGTAGCTGGTCTTGATTGTGCTGATCCTTCTCTCAAACCTGATGGTGGTCGAAAGCTTCTCGATGGGGCTCTAGGTGGACTCATATTTCTCCTTGGTCCTAACTGACTGAAAGGAGATGCCCTGCTTAATC